>LS550803.1:35238-72640 GCA_900490775.1 Pristionchus maxplancki
TTTCGTGTCTCAGGAACAGGGGTTCTTGGTAGTTTCCTAGTTGCTGGGTAGCGCAAATGTTAGGGATACGGCCATCGTCTACGGTAAAAACACTTGCAAAAGCGTCCGCTAGTAAGTTCGCCTTTCCCGTGTCATCCATTACGAGAGTTCCGTCCACTGTTTTCAGACCCTCAACTCCTTTTGATTTATTTGAGCAGCGCTTCATGAATCGGAAGAACTTATTATTGTCCTTGCTATCGATTATTCTCTTTTCGATAGTCTTGTGGTACCGTAATAATTCCTTTCGGAATTTCTTATTCAAAATTTCAAACTCGCGCATTTCATTGGGGTCGTTGCTGTTTATCGATTTCTGCCATGCATGAAAACGTTTCCCAAGAAGTCTTTCAATGTGAGGGGGGAGTTTTCCATGGGTGATACTGACTCTCACCCATGGAACGTGAGTATCAATGAAACGATACTGAACGGAGCGGCACTGCGCGCAGTGCTGTGCTGCGGTGAGGAAAACTGGCGAGCAACACATGAGAACAAGAGCATTGCGGGATTCATTCGGGAGGAAAGAAGGTGATAATGGGGTGTCCCATAAGTCCTGTCACAGCTCGGATAATATTTTTCAAACAAATGGTTCTCACGATCCGTAAGACATAGTCCCATTCTCTCTTTTGCAGTAACTTATAAGTCCCTTGAATTATTTTATTTGAGGGAAATCTCGTGATATTATTTCATAGTGATGACGCAATAAGACAAAAAGTCGAATTTTGAACAATTTTTTTGAAAATTTATATTTAATTGGAGAAGAATGTTTTAAATTCCCTGTTTCTTCAGGGATAGCATACTGATGTATACTAAAACTTGCAATACTAAATTCATTTATTTGTGTAAGGGTTGTTGAGATACGCTCTAAATACGAAATTAATGGAATGTAGACTCACATTTCGAGCTATTTTTCAAAATAATTCGACTGACTATCATCGAGATGTCTGTATTCAGCCGTAACTCTTTGATAGGAATACTTTTATTTAATTTTAGCGCATCCCCACCTTTATCGGTTCATCAAAATAAGCCTAGCAAATCAACATCGTACAATATTACGTAATAATGATGTAATGTGTGTTGGATACCGCGAATCATTTTCAAATTAAAGATTTTTCATGACCCAATAAGCCTAATAGGATAAACTTGGTCCATCCTTGAAAGATAAAAAGAAAATAATTTTTTTCATTAAAAAACGCAAAATCACATTTTGAGCCATTTTGGCCAAATTGACACAGATTTGACAAACTGCAATAATTTCAATGGGTTAAATGCTGTAATTATTCATTGACTAGCACTCTACTTATTATGCTATAGCATTAATTTAATTGATTGGTAAAGGTTGAGAAAACGGAGCAGTGACAGGACTTATGGGACACCCTAATAGTATGGATAAACATCGTGGACACTTGAATGGCGCCTAGTGCTATCTAGTCTAGGTTGAACCGTACAGTCATTGTTCTGATTGTGAAGGTCTAGGGGCATCGCGGAAACCGCAAGGGGATAGTGGGGCGATTCGGAGAGGACGACATGACATGCCGATCGATCTGGCCTTGATAAGAGATAGAAGGGAAGAGAGCAGCGCGACCCCTCTACCCTCCCACTTTCGCCCACTCTCTATCATTGTTCTACTGAGGAACGCACACTCTAACATGGTGCGTTGCGGCTACAAAGTACGGTTGAATGGTAGTAGCAACGAGCGGGTAGCTCTAATTCGTTGATCATGTTAAGAGAAAGAGCCCAGGGACGATTCGGGTGCAATAGGCATGAAAACAAAACGATCGATAAAGAAACAGATGCAAACTAATCTAAATTTGATAAGGCATTGCCAGGGGGAAACAGTGCGCTCCGAAGTGAGGGGAAATTGAGCGTACTGTAGTGTAGTTTGTAGTCTTGCCGGAACACTTTATTCGCGACACTCTCCGTGCTAACCACAGTGTCAGCGGAGGCGTGGCTTGGTGGCGCGATACTTTGAAAACCTGCTTCACGATTGATCCTTGTTATTGCTGCAATTTTATGGTTCTTGTTTGTTTGTTTTGATATTGCTCTTCTCGCTTTCTCTTATGATAGCCTTCCATGAGCTCTGTTGGCTTGTACGTATCCTTTGGTCCTTGTTTATTGTTGCTGCGATTGTCGATTGGCTAGTACACGTGCGCTTATCGCTGGATTGCACCACATTGCAGACAGATTCTCACTGGCAGTCGAGGGATTTCGCCCATCGATCCACTGTAAATAATCTTCGCTCTCGCTCTGTAGCAATGGCAGACACGGAATCGCGACAGGCGTCGCTCGCTAATTTCATGGTGAGTTTCTGTTCCAACATTGTTCTTATTTATATTTTCAATTTAACGTTTGTTAATACAATAAAACTAATTGATTAGCTATCTTTGAAAGCGATCCGACCTTGCTGAATCAGATTAGCATAGTGCGTTGTATTACTCTGTCACGTGTCTGATGCACTTTTATGGCCTTCAATCCCTCATTTGTGTCCTTTTTCAAAGCACTGAAGTTTGCGAAGTTTTCTAAACATTGGATTTCACTAGCCTCATCTTTCAAAACAATTATGATTCATAAAAATGACAGATTCCATTCTAAAATGGAATTTTCTTAGCAAAAACGTGTCATTCCTTGTCGTCATAAATCTGAAACTCAAGATTGCCTTGCAGGAGGTGTGCCAGGTGGACAGTGCGCGCGCGGAGCAGTTCCTCGGCCACTGCGACTACAATCTGGAGAGGGCCGTCCAGCTGTTCTTCCAGGTAGCACCTTCTATTCCAATTATCGTCAATGAATCACGGTCCGTGATCTCCATTGTTCCCAAGGTTGGAAGGAACAACTTTGACGGGGCATTTGTTCACATCACCGATAGGAAGATTAAATAGAAGAGTCTTCTCTCCTTCTTATTCTCTTGGTCTTTAGTGTTCAATGCGCCTTTAATTTTGCAATCAAACATCTAAAATTTAATTATTCCATTCTCAGACGGGCGGCGTACTCGACAACACGAACGAGGGTGAGCAGAATCATCAGAATCGCGCGAATGAGCTGAGGAGGAGGGGCGTGGATGGCGCGTCGTCATCGGCTTCCTCGACGTCGTCACTCGAATCGAGGGGGACGAATAACACGAGGCGGAGGTGGGATTCTGAATCCTGTCTTCGTGATAATATCTTCTTATCGTTGAAACGTCGTTCATTTCATCATCTATCGTTCATTTCATCTTCCTTTTGCTAGTCTCAAGTGCAAACTACGATCCTGCCCCGGTTACCAAATCAGTAATCACATTTTGCAGCGCCGGTACCGTAGCCGCTCGTCAGATGTCGTGGCTGGAGTGGTTCATCGCCGTGGCCGCCCTGCCCATCAACATCATCATCTCCACCCTGTACGGTAGAATCGATCGACAGATTACGGTATCAGCGATTACGGTACCAATTCCAGCCAGGACATGCTCGAGGGCGTCTGGGGACTGTTCGGCGGTCGGACACCGGAAGTGACGGACCCTAGGGGAGACGTCGCGAGGTACGATAGACTGGATTATTGATTGATTTTGTAAAATAAATAAAAATCAAATGTTATAGATTCATCTCGAAGTACCGGGAGCACTACGCGCCCACGGTAGCTGCAAGGGTGCCCTGGAGTGAGGACACGTTCATGGAGGTGAGAGATTCAGGTTTCAGGTGCAGTACAATAGCTAAATTGCTTCCATTCTCAATATAAATCCTCTCCTCTTCTTGTTCTCATTCCTTTCTTCTCACTCATTTCACGTCATCTGATATGCCTCAAATACTGATACTTTATGACATTTTTCATATTCACGACCACGAATAAATGCGATTCAGGCGTGTCATCGTGCCAAACGCGAACTTCGCGCCCTCCTCGTGTTCATCCACGATGAGAACTCACACGAGTCGTCCACCTTCCTGCGCGATGCCCTCTCCTCCCAGGCCGTCGGTGCCCTGATTACGGTAGGCAGTTCGGCAGGACAGATTGATGAACATAGGAATTAAATTTGCACGGTTTCGGAGTGCATACTGGAAAGTAAAAATATTTATCACGCAGAGGAGTCGATCGATAGACTACGGTATAATTTACAGAGCAGCAACCTGCTCGTGTGGGGAGCCTCGACTGCCACGCCCGAGGGAGCCAAGGGTACGGTATCGATTTTTTTTGTGTCGATAATCAGAGTACGGTAGTCAATTATCGATTGCAGTCGCCCGACAGCTGCGAGCGCGCTCCTGCCCCTCTCTAATCCTGATGGTGGCCAGAGACGGAAGGATGATCTCGGTGAGACCCAACTAATTTGAGATACGGTGTCCAGTTATCGATTAGTATTTGAATGATGAAACCCGCAGAATCTGCGTCTCACGTCGATGCCCGCAGCGCAACTCGTTGCCAATCTCACGATGGGCGTCAACCTGGTGGACACGCATCTCCGCCAGCTGCGAGCCGCCCAGTCAGTTGGCGATTCGAAGAGGGTTACGGTAGAGAGGATGATCGATTTGTGTCGATGAAATTCGAATGAAACGTGTTGAGGCTGCGCCGCGAGGAGGATTCGCGCATTCGTGCCGAGCAGGAGCAGGAGTACAGAGAGGCACTGGCTGCTGATAGGAAGAAGAAGGAGGAGAAGGTAATAAACAACAACAACGGTATAATAAAAAACAATAACAAAGGCCTCAGAGGCTTTGACACACATGAAAGTGATCAAAAAGGCAGTATCGAGTTGGGCGACTCTTATTCCTAGTCTAGATTTCATATGCCTCAAATTCAAGCGTTTCTGAAGCCGTGAAATATCAGGAAGGCAAGAGGTAGCCAATTGTCTGTCAAGACAGTTGAGAAGGGGGCAAGTGAGGAGCAGAGGAGCGTCTTTCTAGAGTTGATGCTTGATAAACGCTGTCTTTGTGATGGCTGAAGACGACAAAAACATGCTGATATAAAATCCATTTAATTTCGCAGTTGATTAGCAATGGTGACATTCGAAACGGTTCTTTATCGAGTCGATGAATGCTTTACACTGCCAACACATCCAAGTTTCGTGTTTCAGGAGCGCAAGGAGCGCGAAGTGCGCGAGAAGGAAGAGGCAGCGAAGAGAGCGGAGGAGGAGCGGGAGGAGTGCAGACGGATCATCGAGGAGAAGAGGGAGCAATTGCGGGTGAGTGCTCTAGACGCGACGGGTTAGAACGAGCCTCACCATAGATGGGCAGGAATTGTTGCTGTGGTATGCATATCGTTCTGAAAATACGCCAAATTGAGAGCAGCTGCTTAGTTTTACTATGAATTTATCAAACCCAATGGGTTGAACTCGACAAAACCTGGTGAGTTTTGCTGCTTCCAACAGTGATGCCCATGTGTGAGTCGTAGGGAACAGTTGAGGGCGAGAGCAGTGATTTTTTAATTGTATTGTCTAAATTTTGACAGTTTCAACAAAAGATTTTCTGTGATGTCATGACGTCATTCTCTTAATTTTGATCCATTGCAGTCGCTGGGCTGCGGTGAGTCTGCGGTCGAGGGCGAAGCGGTCCGCGTGCAGATCCGATTCCCGTCGGGAGAGAAGACGGAGCGGAAGTTCGCCGTCGAGGATACGGTAGAGGTACGCAGCTGGCCTATCGACAATTGACTTTTCGAGATTTCCGTCCTTTCCTTAGTGCTTGGTGGCTGTGTGCGTCAATATGGGCGTCTAATTCATTCATAGCCAGCCGTCCTTTCCATACCTCAAAATAGCCACGTGCTAGCTTATTCACAGCAATGAAGGTTGCCCGAAGGTCTTTTCATGTCCGGACTCTCTTCATTTCTCATACTCTTTCACCCCGTCTGATCATCAGAACCATTGCCACTTTCCGCCTTTTTTCTGAATGCGAGGGAAACACGAAATGCGAGAGTCGACTTGCGTATTACGTGCATAATTAGAAGAGGAAGAGGGTGGATGAGTAGCATCTTGCATGAAATATGAGAGGGGAACAGGGGAGAAAACCGTTCCTTCCGCCTCTTCAATCCCTTCTCATTTCAACTCTTCTAATTCGAGGATGGAACAGTGAAAGATGCGCAATTGGGCGTGATGGAATAATAGGAAAGGAGTGGTTGGGCTGGATTTTTCTGCTATTTTCAAGTGGATTTTAACAAGAAAGATGCTACACGAGGAACAGATCATAATCACATTTTCGAAAATGGTTTACATCTTAAAATCTGTGATTTGCAGGCCCTCTTCAACGCGGCGCTCTCGCATCCGGCCTGTCCGCAGCTCTTCTCCCTTCACACCAACTACCCTCGCCGCACTCTGCCCATCGTTCCCGCCTGGTGCGCAATTTATTAATTTAAATATATTATGAAAATGCAGTCGTCCAAATTGTGTGTAGCTTACAAGGAGTATGCCATTGCCCATGTACAATTTTGGCGAATTTCTACACAGTTTTCGAGGCAATTTTTTCTAGACTGACACAATAGTCGAGGCTATTTTTAGCAATAATAATAAGTAATTTAAGGTACGCGGAGTGGCGCGCACGCGCCTTTCCCGGAGAGGATCTTCCCGCGGCGGGCGCGGAGCAGTGCGCGCGCACCTTCCGCGACGAGTCCCTCACGCAGTCGCTCGTGATCATGGTGCAGGACGAGGCTTCCTAGATTACGGTAGCGCTACTGTAGCCACACCACCACCCCACCACATTCCGCCGTGCCCCCATCTTCCACTGGTCATTCGTTTCGCCCCATGAGTAGTTTCTCTAGTCACACACTGTCGTAGTTGTACTCTAGGCATCTAAACACACATGTGTTACCCGCCTTCCCCTCGTAAGAGAGTTGTCACCCACCCGCCCTTTTGAGAGGAGGAAATGGAGGCAGAGTAGACTGCTGGTCATTCATAACTTGTCCTCTCGTGCTGTCTTCTCCATTTCGCTGATTCCCTCTGTATCCCTCCTCCCTTCTCCTCAACTTTTCCCTCTCCTCCTAACCCTCATTTAGAGTCTGAATTCCATCTTGGACTCTCTCCAATCCCCTCTGCTCTCTCCCCCATTCTCCTCCCTTTTCCCTTTTCTCCGTTTTCCCGCCCCGCACGCGACTTTTCTTCCCATCTCAATCTGTGTCCTGCTCGAAACAAGCCAAATCAGACCACCTTGATTCATTGCTTATCATAATTATCTGACCTCTCTCATCACAGTAATCAACAGTTTCTCAGCCATGGGTTGTCTGCTATCGCCTTTCATCTCATTTAAATTCCCTATTTATTGTCTCCTTCCCTGTATACCCTTCGCTTCTTTATCCTCCCCGGGTGCGAGCCCAGCCTCTTTCCTCCTTTGTGTGTAGATAGTCGCTTTTCATCCACCCCCCTAGTTAGCACCCGATTCTTCCTCCCTTATTCCAGCACCCTTTCTTCTTTTCTTCTTTTATCCACCCCTCACGCCTCCTCTTTGTCGACCCCCACAGAAAACAGGCTTGTCTTCGCCCCTCAGTAGCCAGGCTAGTTTCAATATATTTATTGCACACCGCTCTGCTTGATTTGTGAAATACTCGAAATGTGATTTTGATTTTCCTTTGTAAGTACACGCACGCTCATATTGAGAGTTGTAGAGAAGTCAGATGCTATGTAAGATAAAGTATCAAATAACACTAGCTCTCATTCGATTCACATGTCAGGGGAGGGAAATGCAGACGTAATCCCGTTCCGCCAATGTGAATGCCCCTGATTATTGACGACGGACCCTGCGAAACGTACTACGCAATGCAGGTAAATTTGGGAATTATGTGTGATACCGTACCCACAATTATCGATTCGTCCCTGATCTACCGTATTCGCAGGCCAGCTTTCAGTCGTCTCAAGAATCAAAAACGGACAGTGTCGAGGACAAATTGGATGACACGCAGATCGGACTGATCGTCTTCCTGGTGAGACCCCAACACTTCCACTCTATATCACAAACTGACCAAAACCAAAAAACAATAGAAATTCACTTTGTCACCATGCCACTTTATTTCGTCTAGTATCGCAAACTAACCACAATAGCACACCTCTTCTGAGCCTCAAGAGGCTTCCGGCATAGAGAAGACAGCAGCTTGTTTTGGTCGCACAAAGGGGAAAGGCAGGCGAGAGAAACAAAACAACCCGATGGCCGGAAATCTCGCCCACAGTATTTGAGATCTAATCTAATCACACAATAACATCTCTCTGTCCCCTGTGACCTACCGTACCCTCATAACATCTCTCTGTCCCCTTTGACCTACCGTACCCTCATAACATCTCTCTGCTCCCTTTGACCTACCGTACCACACAATAACATCTCTCTGTCCCCGTTGACCTACCGTACTCTCAGGTGATATTCTTCGTCTTTACTTCTCTCACCTCTGGTCTGCTCGTGTGTCTCACAAAGATCTGGTGCTGCAAGGGCGAGCAACGGACAATCATCTCCACTGGGGGAGAGAAGATGAGTGAGGTACGATAACGGGAGTACAATCAGATACGGTACCCAAACCCACGATCGATATCATCTGCTCTGTGGTGTGTCTTTTGCTACAAAGATATTTGATATACAAAGCAATTTATTGACAACTCTCTAACATCAATCAACAATACATGGCTGCCGTAGCTTATGTACAATTAATTACAGAAGCGCCGATCTGATCTAGTGAGTTCACAGGACGAAGAGTCCGATTCTGATTCGGATAGTGGTCAACATACGCCCCGGGTATTACTAAGTAAGTGTGGTCCCCCTCTCATCTCACGCAATCTTTGCTTACAGCTACACGTGTTATGGATTTCGTTCAACGATCCTTTCGGGACCGGAGCTCATCAAAGGTACTACAGTAACCCTATCGATTACCGTACCCTTTTTCAGCGCGCCAATCGAAAGAAATCTACCACTCCCTCTTACGCACCTGCTGTCTCTATCACAGATAGTGACGGGGTGCTCGTGGGAGGTCGGACTACAGCTCTAGCCAGTCCCAGCCCAACAGGTGCTTAGTGCAATCTCTACCGTTCATTTGTTCCCAAGCTCAGACTATCAGAAAACATTCTCACTAGGTTGGATGAGAACTTGGGTAGGAGAGAGATTCTTCGAAATAGTTCTCATCCTACCACGTGTCAGAATATCGATTGGGTTTCAGCGACCCGTAAAGTATCCGCTGATATTTTCCTGTCCCTACTCCATGCCCTAATCGCAGCTCACTTAAGGTAAAGAGATGCCGCGCATCTACGACGGCAGTGAATCCCCTACTCCTACTTGTTCCTCCTCCTCTCGTCCTCGCCTCTCCCTCGGCCTTCCGTCCTCCAGTAACGTCCCGCCGATCGTCGAAGTCTGAAGAAAACAGCAATGATAA
The DNA here is from genome assembly GCA_900490775.1 of Pristionchus maxplancki. NCBI lineage: Eukaryota > Metazoa > Nematoda > Chromadorea > Rhabditida > Neodiplogasteridae > Pristionchus > Pristionchus maxplancki. The sequence goes on from LS550803.1 coordinate 44,557, forward strand.
ATTTATCCCATCTACACCTTTTCCTCGCAACAAACGAACAATCAGAGAGGGGAAAGATTCAGAAATAAGGCAACACACACAAAGGGAAATCGAGTTACGGAGGCACAATGAGGGACAAACGGAAAAAGGAGGATGATTCAGATAGTTCTCAGTCGATTCGGAATATAACCGTTGCATCCACACAATTTCTTTTACAAACTTTATTCGGAGCGAACCAAACAACTTAGATGAGAGTGGTTGGCTCACGTATCCTCCTCGCTGCTGCGGGGCTCCTGATGATGATGATGGCATTGTCGAAGATGACGACGTCTGCAATCGATAAGCTGCCCCGACCCCACTCGATTCTGCCCCAACGTGACTCTGGCTAACCCTTCGTCCACGTAGCAAGAAGACACCGGCAAGTATTAAATACAGTTTACGCAAATCATTACAATAACGGGTGGCAAAAAACGGGGGGAATGGGGGCGTGGGTGGGCTTAAGAAGCAAACCTATACTACAGCATCAGTCAGAGCGAATCAGAAAAGGGGGTGGGATGATGATGGATCACAACTCAATAAGGCCATAAACGGGGAGGTCAATACAGAATATTAAAGGGACAAAAAAAGATATGGATAAAAAGAGATATCCAGAGGAAGCACAAAAATCTAAACTGAGAAAAGTGTAGAAAGTGAAACATTCAGAAACAATAAATGGGCCAAACTGGAAAACGGGAAGGAACTCGTCAACTAAAAGGGATACTACAATAGGGTGAGATTTAGAATTTTAAAACAAATGAATTATTCCATTTGATGTTAGCAAGATTATAAAAATACAAAGGGTAACTGGGAAAAAAACGAGAGAGAAAATACTACCGGAGTTTCACGCACCGCAACAAAAGGGGTTTTCAGAAGGAGCGCGAGGAAGAGATCAAACGGGGATAAAACTAATAAAAAATCAGGAATAAAATGCGGCTTGCGACTGGACAGAAAAAAGTTCAGCGAGTATTCATAATCAGATAGCGCATGTTAGGCGAGTGTGGGATATTTCAGAAGAATTCAGACAAAGCTAATCGATAATTAGTACAGGTGGGGTAGGTCAATTGGAGGACTTCCTGGAAGCCCACGAGAAGTGGCCTGTGGTCGAGGGAGACTCGCCCATTCCCCTGCAAGGCCAATTATCAATCAACAATTGCACTACTGCAATCCCAATCGATCGATACTACCGTATTCCCCTCTCACCATGCTCTCGGCGACGGCCCTCCTCCTCCGCCCGTGGGAGGCCCACTTCCATTCGATGCCGCAGTGCTCACGGAGAGGGGTCGGCCGTAGTCTGCACGTGGAACATTATTCTCGCAATCATTAAGGAGAACTCAATACTTGCCTTTTCGAAATAACATAGCTCGGGTATTTTCCAATCGCCCCATCTACTGGCCCAATTGAAGCCTCGCTCACCAAAGCATCGCCTATCTCCTCCTCCTGCTGCTCCTCCCGCATAGGAGTTGAGCAGTCCCCTCAACTCACCGCTGCCTCTTCTATCTCCGCCACCCATGTATCCGCCGCCCCGTCCGCCTCGTCTCGACCCGCGTCCGCGGTATCTGTTCTGATACCACGGCTTGCCCTCCACGTTGAACCGCTGGATGATCTCGATCGCCTGCGAAAAATAATTTAAATTTATTTTTTCGAACCCGCCACTCTCGTGTTCCACTGCAACCTACATCAGCGATCCTGGTCATGGGCGGCTCGATGAGGTGGACCTCGTCAATGCCCTCCGGCTCCTCCGCTGGAAGGGTGAAGACGGCTGAAATTTTTAATATTTTGAAAAACCAGTTGACGATCGCCGTTGCTGGTGCGCCTACCGTACCCTTCATCTCGAGGATGGCCTCGGCGGGCACGTGGCTGGCGCCCTCCTGCCGCGTCTGCTTCATCTGCCGGTTCACCATCTCCTCCTCGTCGGGCACGAGCACGATGCACTTCTTCGTGAAGTCCTGAAAGGAATTTCGAAATTAAATGTTAAAAAAAAACTTTAAAAAACAAAACAAAAATCGAATATTTTAATATCGAATTTGCTCGATTTTATTTCCACCACGCACCTTGAAGTGCATGAGCTTCCTTTTCCGCGCGTCCTTGCTCACATTCGACAGGTCGACAATGTAGTTGCGGCGGCGACGCGCTGCCAGCAGTACCTGCAACATTTCGTATTGACAAATAAACATTTAAAAAACCACAAAAAATTGAAAATTATCAAAATATCGCACCATTTTCTGCAGTGCCTTCGCCACGAGACCGAGCACCATGTCCCAGCGGCCAATGTGCGCGCGACCGCGCGCCACGCCGTTCACCTAAAATCGAACAATTATAATGTCGATTTTCGAAAATAAATCAGTCAGTAATTGATTATCCCACCGTACCTTCATGGCAGCCATCACGGCCTCCGCATTGATCACGTCCCACTTCTCCTCGGGATGGTCACGGATGTACTGCCGCACCCACGTCGACTTGCCCACACCCGGAAGGCCGACCTGCATTCGATTTGTAAAAAAAAAGTTGAGGGTGATGAACAATGCGATTCAACAATTCAACAAATGGGGAACTAATTACAGGCATAAATGCTGTGCGTCTGTATTCTGTCTTTATTCCTCTCTGTGTCTTCTCAGTCTCCCCAATTCACTATATCCGCCGCTCACCATCATGAGCAGAGTGCAGCTGGCCTTCTCGTTGGGCGGCAGCCGACTCATCTCGAATCGCTTCCGCTCCAGCTCCGTGGGGAATGCCCACGCGGCGTCGCGGACGAGCGGCACGGGAGGGGCGGGTGGAGCGGGCGCGGAGGGGAGAGGGATACTCGCAGGGGTATCAGCAGCGGGGGCAGGAGCCGCCTCGGGCTTTTTCTCCACTTCGGACCATCTCCAGCCTCCCTCCACTGGCGGGAACTCGCCCAGGTTCACCGCAACCTGCAATTTACAAGAATTTATTAATTTCAAAAATTAAATAAAGCTCGGTAATCAGGGACGCTTCATCACAACGGCCTTCCACAGGCCGCCGGAAATGAGTTCCACTAATTAGCTAATTAAGACTAATTACCTTGCAGTTCTTGACGCAGACGTGGGCGTAGACGGCGTCGTCGTCGGGAAGGCCGACTCCACTGAAGGCGACGCCCATGCACTGCTCGTTCTTGTAGTAGGAAATGGTCGCCGCCGAGAAGTCCTGTTAAATCATTCCTTCACATTCAATCAATGATAGCAATTGGCGATCCACAAGCAATCAACAATTATGCACAACAAATGTGAATGATCTTATTCTCCCGGTGCTTTTCGGTTTCAGATTTACAATAAATCGTTCCGGGAGTGAGTTACTGACAAGGACGGCGGTGACGACGTCGCCAATCTCGCACGGCTCTCCCCACTCCTGGAAGGCGTTGTTCACGCATTTCTTGCCCGTCGACGAGAAGGCCCACGAGAGCGGCGCCTCGCCCATCTGAACATGTATTGTTTTCCAAGAACATTACTATGGAATTCAAGAAAACGTAGCCATTCATTTTTATTGAAACATTTTGTACAGCTGATCATCAACCCGAAAAAATCACCCTCCAAAACATAGCTTCAATCCTGAAACCCCAATCAACCGGGCGACTCACGATATTGGGCGACGCTCGCAGCGAGAAGCCGATCCTCACGTCGTGCGGCTCCTGCTCCATGAAGGGAATGTGGCGGATCGACTGGTGCTCCGTGATCTGAATTGCAACTTATTACAGTCTCGCTTCCCGCAATAAATGCGTTTCAAATTTAAAAGCATTTGCCCACCTTGATCTGGAAAACGAGCGCCTTCTTGCGCTCCTCCCTCCACGGCAACACGTAGCCGTGGTTCGTCCTCACGCCTCCCCACATCAACGCCAGTCCGTTCTCGTTGTCTGGCTCGATCAGCCACGCCTTGTCCGTCGCCGACTTGATGTGCAGGCACGCGTTGTCTGCAGAGAGAAAGATGACAGGGAGAAATGCACACGAAAACACATCCATGATAAGTGGCCTAACAATAAGCCCATGAGGATCTCTCTATTCTCGTGGATATCTCTATTATCAATGCTTTATGAGTTTTTCTCACGGGTTTCATTCCACATAGTCTCCTTGATTGTCACCCACAATAGCCCATGATGATTTTCCTGTCCAATCACTCACAATAGTCCATGAGGATGTGTTCGTGGGAGGGCGGTGCCTCCTCCTCCACTACGGGATGCTTCGGTCGCTTGTCCCTCTTCGGCAGACCGGCAGCTTCGAGGAAGAGTGCCTCGTCATCGTCAGAGGGCACCGGCTCGCCGTGGAACTCGGGCAGTGGCTTGTCCTCCTGAATATTCAAGTCAGTCCTCGATCGATAATCTCGGTGTTACTTACCGTATCCTCCTCGTAGGTGCCCGGCTCGGCAAGATCCTGCGAGATGTGAATGGCAGTGCCGGAGGAGGGCGAGTCCACAGGATCCTCGTCGACCGAACCTGAGGAGGGGTAGAGTTGAAGCACTATACTGACGGATACTGACAACAATACATTCACGACCTCGTATTATTTGATTTTTGCTCTAGCTTTAGTTTTAGTTGGGAATGAAATAAATCTGTGTTTCGCAACTACGGACAATGTTTATCAGTATTGCGTTTCAGGCACTGGTAGTGACAAAAACAATAGAGAGCCTTGTTGTTGTGCTGTTGTTACTCACCATTATTGTGCATGCTCTCGAAGATGTTAGCTGCTTTGGCGAGAAGAGCGCGGGGATCTGCCATCAACTGAGCTCGCTTCTTCCTGTAGTCAGTATGATCATTATCCGGATTAGTATTATTGATATGTCTTGTCAAATACAAAACAAACAAATAACAAAGAACGTACTGCTCTTCCTTCTCCTTCTCGACTTGGTACTCGCTCTTCCTCTTCGTTCTCCTCTCCCACTTCAACTCCTTGTCCACCTTCTTCACTACCTTCTCCAGAAGGCCGTCCATACATTCGCGAACCTCGGGAAGGATGGGCGCTGCAACACACAAATATTTGCTATCAAAAAAAAGAAAGCAGCTGTTTGTATCTCGGAGATATTCCATTGAACTTCGAAATTATCGTTTACATTGGAACATTTATGTTTCAGAAATCACAAAAATAAATTTACACTGCTCTCTCTGCCTCGCTATCTTCTGTAGTTTGTCCGACAGACTCAGCAGGAAGGGATCATTGGCCAAAGGCACTTCCAGCGCCATCAGACTGAAAAAAGACGAATAATATTGATTTTGTGAAACTCAAAAGCTCCTGCTTATTGTAGAAAAAATGGCCTGCATTTGCGGGCAGAGAAATTTTGAAACACGATTCTTTCTTTTTTTTGGCATTTGAAACACGATTCGTTCTGATTGGTCACGTATTTTTAATTGATTTACATTTGAAACGCAATCTGTCCTGGTTAGAATAGGCTGGTAGCTAGAATTTCAAAAGACAGGATTGATTTAGAATTGATCTTCATTTAAAACACGATTCATTCTGATTAGTTCCGGATGTGATTACTCCCAAAATATTACAATGTATGTACATTTGAAACACAATCACTCGTTGTTAGTGCCGTATTTGACAAGTCTCAAAATATTGTGAATTAATCTACATTAGAAACGCAGTTCCTCCTGGTTCCTCACTCACCCATGGTCCTTCGAGTCCTTCCTCCTTTTCTCCTTCTCCCTCTTCTCGGCTCGCGCTTTGTGATGCGCATCGGCGATTGATCGATCGAGCGGAGGCTGCAATAATTGGGGGTTATTATGGGTCACCATCACACGCTCTCTCCATTCCACGTGCTCTCACGCCTGGTGGGGTTAGTTTCTGCGCACCAGTGGTGAAACGACAATAGTCATGAGCGGATTGAAACACAACTGGTGATTGTTCGCCACTGATATGAAGAAACCACGGCGGAAATAATGGAAAATTGGTACTCATTTGAAACCCAATCCCTCCTGGTTAGGACTAAAAGGCCCATCTTAAAAATAATTTTCCTCCGAATTAACTCACCATGGAGGGGCCGGGCGCGAGTGGCTCGTACTCTGGCGTCTTCACTTCTATCACAGGTGCTGCCACTATCGAGTCTGCAAAGGGGGATCATTGATGGCTGAAGCCCGAATATAACTGGCAATCCGAAAAGCTGAACAAATAAATACAAAAAGCGCATTTTTTATTCAGGCCAGACAGAGCGAAAGATAGCGTACGAGAGAGACAGAAAGAAATAATCCTCACATTCCACGGTCTCCTCCTCCAATGGCTCAATTTTGGGCTCGATCTCGACCACTTTCTTTGCTGCACTTGCAGCATCTGCAGCAGGCTGCTCTTGCGGCGAGACGTCGTGCTGTAATTGCAAATTTTAAAAAAGATAAATAAATAATTACGCTAATTATTTTTTTAAAGGGAATATTCCTCACCTTGCGGGGAGGCGGAAACGGGGGAGGCGGCGGGACGGACCGCTTCGGGACAGAGACAAACTGCACCCGCTTCTCCTTCTCCTGCAAGTTATTTATTAGTCCCCAAGGAGTCTTCCTCCATCCCTATCGTCTTTAGATATCAACTCTACTCCAGGGGACGTCAAAAAGTGCCCTGGCTGTTTGACGTTACGCAATAGCACATCTTCCCCTCACCTTCTTTTCCCTCTCCTCTCTGGCCTTCCTCCTTTCCTCTTCTTCCCTCAGTGCCCTCTCTTTCTCCTCCTTGACTGTCTCCTCTCTGTCCTTGAGATCGGGAGCTCGTTGCTTGATTTGCGAGACTATGCGAATCTGCAAATATAATAACATAATTCACCAGAAATAACGACGAAAAAATCGTTAATACTCATATGATCTCATTGCTAAAAATGAATGTTTCCTGGAATTCAACCCATCTTGTTCCATGTTTCACCTCCCTTTTATCTCGCACCTTCTCGGCCTCTGCCTCCGACGCACTCTTCACGGTCTTCTTCAGCAGTACTTGCTGCTTCCCGAGTAGATCGCCGAGTAGATCGGGCATACCTCAAGGGGGGATCGGGTTACTCATTACATTTAATTTCCCACATTTCCCCTCTCATGTGACTGATTAGCAACAAAAAAAAGGAAGCATAATTGCTAGATAATTGATCGAATCTCCTCACCAGCTGCAGGTGCAGCCTGTCGCGGGGGCGCATTCTTCCTCGGGGCCATCTGGAATCCCTTGGGAGTCGCCGCCACGACAGCCACGGGAGCTGCATCGGCTGCAGGACTTCCGGCTGCACCGATCGAGTCGCGACGAGCGGACGGCTCGGTCTGCAAGGATGAATTACTATTTGAGCCTCACGTTTCAATTTTAGCCATAAATCGGTAGATCAAAATCGTACCTTGATCTTCTCAGCGACCAACGGGGATGCGCCTCCGCTCATCTCCTTCTCCTGGCTACCACTCTTCACTACCGTACTCGCGACAGTCGTGGTGGGAGGGCCTGCCGTTCCATTGGAGGCAGGGGGAGCAGCAGCGGCTGCTTTCCTCTGAAATTGTCACTGTCAAGTAGAGAAAACAACCGAATGTTGAATTCAGACTCTAATCAACTAAACGACTCAAGTACAAGTAGATCTCACCTGTGCCATGAGCTCCGCATACAGCTGTGTCGCGGGTTTCTCCTTGGGTGGTCTGGGCGCGCCAGTGGACTCCCTCCTCTTCTCCTTCTCCTTGCCCGCGATGAAGCGAGGACGATCGACAGACGAGGCGCCAGATTCACTGCAAAACAATGAGTGTAAGCAGCGAAAAAAAACAAATACAAAAACAGCAAACTCACGGTTTCACTTTCTTGCCGCCCTCGCCAGTGGACGGCTTTCGCTGGCGATCACTGGACGCTTTCAGGTGCTGCAAAGTAAACGTTGAATAATATTAAAGGACAGCACACATTAAAATAGGTGAAGGAAGAGGCAAATTTAGCTTTAAAAAATTAATACATCTCACCTCTTCCCTCTTTCGTTCCTTCTCATCTGCTCCCTCTTGATCGTAGATCTCGGGATCCAGAAGGGGCATCGACACTGACGGAGATTCTTCGTGCTCATCCGCATCTTCTTTCGTCTCTGAAAAGCGAGCGATTACGTGGAAATCCAATGGGTTTGGCATATCAAGTAGAATGAAGGAAAATTAGTGCAGCACGAGAGATGTATTAGGAGACAATATAGGGTATTATGAGGATGAAAAGAGAGACCGAAATTCGAAACTGCAGGTATTGATAGAATAAATCATTGATAAGCGCGGCAAGGCATGAACATTGAAACAAACATTATAGGTTGAACACCCACCATTCGTATTTTTTCTGGTCCTTTTCTTGGCCGATTCTCTCGTGGATCGTCTCTCCGATTCCTCGGGTGGCACCCATTCGGAGTCACCTTTAGAGAGCACAGCGCCGGACTGTAATTGGTTGAGTTAAAAAAATAATGGTTGCTAAAAACAAAACAACAATGCATACCTCGATGTCCTCATCTTCCTTCCTTCTTTTCTTCTTCTTTCGCACTTCCTTCTCTTCATTTTTCGCTTTCTCCGGCTCTGCTGAGGTCACGACCGGACTGGCCTTCACTGCTGCAGCCCCACTCTTCGTCAGATTGATCAGCGGCTCATCGTCGTCAGAGTCGAACACAGGCTCAATCTGGAAATATGTTAATTATATACATATTAATTTAATTATATATCTATAAAAGAATCTTCCTTGTAAGCCATGAGATTAAAATGATGTGCAATGGAGAGATGATAAATAAATGCAATTCAGAGAATTAGATTTTTTTTAAAAATTACAAATATTGTCATACCACCGTAACGGAGAAGTCCTCTTCGATGATCTCTTCTTCTTTTACTTCACTTTCTTTTGAAGGAGCAGGGCAGTCGGGGGGAGGATTGCAAACCTCTTTCTTTGTTGAATCGCGTCGTGGTTTCTTATTTGGAGGAGATTCGACAACCTTCGGAGATTCTCCTTCCTGCAGGAATTCGATCATCCACTAATTCATGGATCTACGAAATACATAGGGAAATATAAAAAGACATGATCGAGAGAATAAATCACCGTAGCACTAGCGACACTAGTTCTTCTCCGAGGCGTTCGTTTGTTCGGCGCAGCTTTGGCCGAGTTCGTACGAGCTTAAAAATATTATTAAGTTTAATACAAATACATGTAAATATATACCATAAAACGACGAAAATAAACGCACCCTTGGGAGTACTCTTTGCGCTTTGATTTCGCGAAGAGGGAGTTGAACTAGTAGAATTGATCGTCTCAGGCTGAGCATAAGTGCCATTCACGCAGTCTTCCAATCGATCCGCTAGGACTTCTTTGCTCCCATCCGTCGGAACACCGCTATAAAGACACTTCATTATTTTACATCTTAAAATAATGATAATGAAAAACTTACCGCTTGATAAGTTCCTCCTTGAGTCGGCTCAATCCGAGTAAGTGAATCGTCGCCGGATTGAGCTGGTCCGCACCTCCGGCACTGCGGCGCGAACTCGCACGCGTGGCCATCTCGAGTGCGGCAGATAATCGCCTAGCACGACTTCAAAAGAACGAAGGTGAACTTGTAAAGGTCACCGATCCGTTCAATCGAGCGTACGCGCGAACTCTGCTGCAAATGGACGCAAATGAAACAGTGAACGTAGGACAACAATGCGCGCGAATTTTTAGCGATTATTGATTGAACTACAAACTACAATCAAGTTTCAAAAACTTTGAATATTGAAAGCACGCCAAAAATAACGTGAAAACTACTTAAAGTGACGCTGTGTCTCAGGGGTTTCCGCGCGGGAGTTTATTGTGTCTGACGAAACTCGACTACAAACTACAAGTTCTCTACAGTACTCAGAAAAGTACACGCCGCACCACTGTTTATAGTTTTTTCCAATTTTCATTTTAGATTTTCAAAATTACATTTAGTTAAATTTTTAAGGCATTTATTTAATTTAAAACAGTAAATCAGACATCCCCAAGCACTTCCCACTCGTTTCAGATTTAGCTCGCCCTAATCGCCGAAATAATTTACGCAGGCGACCAGATAATTGCGGCAATGACTTTATATAGACAAATCTTGTCAGACATGCACCGAGCGACGCTCACTCAGAGCGCGCCAACCAGGAACTTTCTAGGAAATGACGAGGTGGTTAGACGTATGCGCCTAGCCTGAGGTCAGCAAATATCTGCAGAAATTACTGTAACTTTAAAGCTGACAAGCTTGTGAGAGCTGTACTTGAGATATGATTTTCCGATGTTACCCTCTGGCCCCCCTCATCTTGAAGCGTCATCTCTTCAGACTCGCAACATTTCCAGTAGAGACGACGCTCGAAATTGCCTCAAGTGTTCATCCAAGTGTATTCTCTGACTCAATAATGGATGACTACTGCAGGCAATGTTTAGAGTCTCAACCCGCTAGGCTGCTCTAGTGATCTACGAAGCTATTTGCTGCACAATTGACCCGTAACGGAAATTCATCTAGGAATGAATACATTGAGTTCTTCGAGTCTACCTCATTGTCAGGCAATGTTTAGAGTCTCAACCCGCTAGGATGCTATATCAGAGACTATCTGAGAGAATTGAGATACTTCCTTCAGGGTCCGTACAACGATTTTTTACCCTAGGCTGAAAAAATGGCCCTAGGGGTACTTTTTCATATAGAGTCCGAAAATCGACCTTAGGAAGCCGTATCTCTAACCCCCAATGCCCTGTGGCACACTCCACCATGCCAGGGGGTAAATGCAATTTTACGAAGGGCGCTCCAAACCCCTACAAATTATATATATTCTTGTAGATCTCGACGAGACAAACATTTTTTGTGTTGGAAGTCAAAGCCTAGCTCTTCTGTGAAAAAAAATATTTTGGTCGAAAGTTTTATTTTTCGCACCCTGAAAAATTTTTCTTCAGCTTACATAAAATAAACTTTTTCATTCGACGCGCAATCCTTTTTTACATAACCATGCAAAATTTGAGCAAAAATAATTGTGCACAATGTTCATTCGTGAGCTGCCAAAGACGCCCACCCTTGCTTTTCCGCGATTTTTCGCGATTTTGAGTTCGAGTAAGTCCTGAATTAATAGTCAAGTCGTACAGTTTTGCACTAGAAACAACTCATATGAGTCGGAACTTCAATTTCTGAAAGTTTGAATTGAGCGCCCTTCGTAAAATTGCATTTACCCCCTGGCATGGTGGAGTGTGCCACAGGGCATTGGGGGTTAGAGATACGGCTTCCTGAGGTCGATTTTCGGACTCTACATGAAAAAGTACCCCTAGGGCCATTTTTTCATCATGCGGTAAAAAATCGTTGTACGGCCCTATCTAAATTCTCTCAGATAGTCTCTGATATTGATCTGCGAAGCTATTTGCTGCACAATTGACCCGTAACGGAAATTCATCTAGGAATGAATACATTGAGTTCTTCGAGTCTACCTCATTGTCAGGCAATGTTTAGAGTCTCAACCCGCTAGGATGCTATATTTAGGGGCCGCAACGTACATAGTCGATTTCTCCCTATGGGCCCAAAAGTGTGTTCGAACTGTTCCTCAGGTACCCAATAACATTATTCTTTTTAGCTTTTGTGAATATCTCATCTAGAACAAAAGTTATGCTCCAAAAACCACGCGCGGAAGGCACACCGGACGAGAGGGGAAAGTGAGAGGGAGAGGGAAGGGGGCGGAGTCTCTCTCTCACGTGTCTCTCTCCCTCCTCCCGCTCTCTCGCTCCCCTCTCCCCGCGGATCGAGCACGCCTCGGGGAGACATGATAAAAATCTGAAAAAATGTCCAAATATCCTGGAATATTCTAATTAATCATATATGGTTTGCGCAACTTTGAGCTCACACTACAAGTGTCCAAAACACCACATTTAAGTTTTCAATGCCATTTTTGACCTACTCAAATATGAAAGTTCATGTTGCGCATCTGGGAGGTGATAGATAAGGGGGATAGCTACCGAACAAGCGTTTGGTCGACCGATTTCATTGCGAATTACGACTGTGCTCCCTCGTCTCGCTTTTTGGTGAAATCGTGTCTAGGGAAAGTGGGCGGAGCATGCGGCCCCTAGCTATCTATATTGATCTGCGAAGCTATTTGCTGCACAATTGACCCGTAACGGAAATTCATCTAGGAATGAATACATTGAGTTCTTCGAGTCTACCTCATTGTCAGGCAATGTTTAGAGTCTCAACCCGCTAGGATGCTATATTGATCTGCGAAGCTATTTGCTGCACAATTGACCCGTAACGGAAATTCATCTAGGAATGGATAAATTGAATTCTTAGGATCTTCTCCAGGCGAAGTTTAGAGTCTCAACCCGCTAGGAGGCTCTAGTGATCTGCTGCGAAATTTGCTGCACAATTGACCCGTAATTGAAACGGATGCATGAATGAATAAGTGATTGGATTGGATCTTCCTCAATGTTTCGAGTCTCAACCCACGAGGCTTCTCGAGTGATCTGCGAAGAATATGAATGCATGACTGAATTCCTGCATCAACTTTACCTCAGATGCACATCTCGAACATTTCTGGATATCATTTATCCCATTCTGAACTGCCTTGAAATCTTTATCGATGCACGAGCTTCTTCGAATCCATTCCCCATTCGAAAGGGAAAACTGGTGGCTGCGAGGATTGGGATGGTAGATGGACGGAGTGAGAGACCCAGAAACCGAATAAGTTCCACAATATTTACGCACAACCAGCGTTACTTGAAGTATGCCCACTTTGTTCCCTCCATTTTCAGTTCGAATCATCGAATCGTGCCATTTCCAGCTATTCTCCTAATCGAGAGACCGCCGAGGGGTCAACTTAGCCAATTCATACGCGTCATAGCCGTTTCTTCGCTTGATAAACGTGCAAAAGTGGGGTAAAAGTGGAACAAGAACAAGATCGAGACCACGCTGGGATCAGGGAGTGGCCCGCCTAATGCACTCAACCTAAGGCTAGGGATGGCTTGGCAAGAAATGACTCTCTTCATTCTGCACGCTCTCTCGCCTCTCTGACCGGTGAGAGAGTGCGAGAAATGAAGATACGATTTCTTGCGAAGCCATCCCTACCTAAGGCCACCATCCCGGAGCAATGGATCTCTTCACACCCCAGATTCACCAAGATCTCTGCACAACAACTAGCGATCAAGCTGGAAACTGAACAAAGTTGAAAACACCCTAAAGTCTGTTTTGATGATCGAGAAACCATGCAGAGATCAACCTGCAAATTTGCAAATTGTATGCGCAAAGTGTGTTTCTGTTTTATCTCAGACAATCATCTGATTCTTTATAATCTTCTCACAAACAGCCACTTTCGGAGTCGGGCCTCTCCTGGTTTCTGCTAGTCTCTCTCCAATCAGAGGCAATGAGATTCCGCACCAACTGAGGAGTATCTTTCCTCCTTCCGATTGTCGAGCAATCGTCTGCCTCTCCTTGTTTCACACACTCTTTGGCCCATCAGACCAAGTGAGATTCTGCACCGACTGAGGAGTGCCGTCCCTCCTTGTCTTATCATCTCATCTCACGTGGCCAGCAATCAAATGCAAAGTGCACGATCATAACCATCATCATCAATCGCCCGTCTCCTTATCATTATCATCATCCTCCCTACTCTCTCCATTCGGCCTGCTATCTCGGTAGTTAGACAAAGCGAGAGACAACGCGAATTGGAGAGGGCGCATTGTCTCCATCATCATCTTCTTCATTATAATCACAACGATCTTCAGTCGCACGACGCCTATTCTCTCCCCGATATCTGTTTCGAAGGTGATGCTGAAAATCGAAGCTTTTCCAGTGGATGAAAGAGTTCCCTGAAGGTTCCAGAGCACATTTATTAGTTTTTCCTCATCCTAAGGAGTTTCCGAGGCCAGGCCAGCGGATATGCTCCCCTCCATTCCCAACCCCCGCTTCATTCTCCCCATCTTCTTCATTGCAAGTTTGTTATTGCTCAATCCACGTGTGTCCTCTTTCTCGTCTCGGTCTCAATATTACTCCCAAAATACTCTAGAGAGGGAGCTGTAGTGCATACTGGCTAGAAGAAGGCTCCGCCCCCTTTCTGAGACTCCGCCCCCAATTCATCGCTCCCCTGAGGGTCATTCACACTCGACTCCGCCTAGGACTCGTTTCGCGAAAGGTCTTACTCATCGGATTTGGTGGACTATTTAAGCGGCTACTGACCAGAGACTGGACGCTCACTTCATTACTCCCGTCCCACTCTTTTACTCCGTTGCTCCTCCCCCTCCCCCTCCCTTCTTTCTGATAACACCACTGTAGACCGTTCGTTTCTTTCTGCCCATTGATACCGTATCCCACCGTACTCCCACAACCCGATACTATTCCGAGAAGTCACGATGCCGTCGATTACGTCTCCCTCTGTTCCCCGCCATCCGATATCCACTTCATTTTCGATCTTCAAAATGGCTGTTGATATTTCGATATTTGCCTCGCTATTCTCATGCAGACCCTACTGCGTCACTTTCTTTTGCTGCTGAAGTATCCCTTGCCATTGATCTGTCCTACCGTACTAAACCGTGTCCAACCGAAACCTACCGTACTCCAGCACGATGTCGCGACTGCTCATTCTCATCATGTGTCTAGCCTCCCTTCTGGCACTGCTCCAAGCCGCGCCCTACGACATGACCCGAATACAGGTACTGTATACCGTAGTCCCAGGGGGATCGAGAAATGGGCTTTTTCCTGGTATTAGCATTTATTGCTCCCTCAAGAATCCAATCTCTGCATTTCACCTGTTCTTTCACCATTCTGGCTATACGGAATCGAATCAGCCCATTACGCTAACAAAGACACGCGTTGTTTTGGATGCACGGTCTCAAAAACCTCGTACAGTCAGACAAAAATAGACACAAAAGTAAAGTGCGCGAGGCGATTGTGTGTCTACTTGAGTACTCAATCGCATCATTGTTTCCGCCCCTCTTCCTCCCCCCAAACTGACTTATCTCGCGCAGCCCCCCCCTCCCCAAATATACACCCACCCTCACACTCCACGTCATCACTGCCGCTTACTCATCCGTAGATTACTACTACCGTACCCACGCACTTCCGATCGGGAACTGATTACCGTACCTACTGCTGCAACGGGCTGCGTAAACTGTAACCCGATCGGCGCCCAAAATACTTCAAAACAGCCCAATTAAGGACGTTGTTTGCATTCATAGCTACTGCATGATTGTTATTCGTCGTTCTTGGTCTCTCCCTAGAGATCATGCGGGGAATCATTTCATTATAATTATTTTCAGAAGGTGCTCAACGACTTGAGTGGGGCAGCGAAGCGGGACGCATTCCACTACGCGCCGTACGAGAGGAGCGACTTCTATTGGAAATAGACCAACCCCCCTCTCCTCCATCGCTTGTCATCGTCACTTGATCTCACACACACAGGGTCCATCTAGTGTCCGGACCACATTTCCCTCGTCTTCCCCCTTGCCTTCTGAGGAATAAAACTCTTGGCTACCGTTACGTGACAGATACAGATTGATCCAAAAAACGTCGTTTCCCGACTAATAAACAGGATGAGACGCACCTTGTCTGTGGGTCTCTAATAACTACTATACAACTCTCTTTCCCGTTATAGTGCCATTCAATCACAAACGCGTCACACATCGCTCAAAACAAATTTCAGTGTACGCTCGTGGGAGGACATTTCCATTTTATATTGCCGCACAGTCCTAGCAGATTGAGTTGGCCCCCGCACTATTTCCTGGATGACGGACTCGGATTTGCATATAACTGTACGACTCTGGAGTCTCGCTCTCCTCGTTTTACACAGTCTCTCACTTTTTTGACTCAGTACTCTTCAGCTGCCAGCCTCCCCTCCCCCGGGAACAACACACATTCCGTCGGATTGGTGGACCGAAATTGCGAGGGTGTTGAATGCTCATAGACCAGAAGGGGAGCTACACCACGTCAGATAGAGGGGAAGGGGAGGATTTCTCGTCTCTACCGGGAGAAAGGAATCAAATTACAAAAGATTGCCTCGAGGAACGCAATTGTCACTGCTTCATGTACAAACAACGGATCAATCAACAATACAAACGGATGTGGGCACAAATTCAAAAACACACAGTATATATTAGTGGGGGAGGGCCTTCTATGGACAAAAGTATTGACCTCATAGGAGGGTGCCTCGCTTGACGGGTGGTCCGGAGGGTCGAGTGAATCCGTCGTCGTCCTTCGAAGATGGCATCGCCGTGGACGGCCGCGACCGCTTCAGATGCTGCTGCACGATCTTCGCGTTGAGCGAGTAGTTCTCCGCCGTCTCTTGCTGCAATTATGATCCTTAATTATTTCATCCCGGTCTGCGGCTTTGACTAGAGTCAACTCATACTTATTCTGACAGATTTCCTTGCAGGGAATTAATGTGCGAGATCGAACGCCCTTCATTGCAGCTGTTACACCTGCTTCCGTGTACAATATCAAGCCTATACTGGGCATTATTTCCAGAATGATGTTCTTATAATAAGGGTACGACGACGTAGCAATCGACGTGAGGCTACGCCGAAGACCTGACGCTAATTCGATGATTCCATCTCGTCAAAAGTGGAAAAGTAGCGTCCAATTCGGATTATGGTGCAGTCTGGAGAGCGGAAGATGTGCAATATTTAACGCTTTGCGTGATCTATGGGACATGTCGGGCGAATTTCATTACTCGAAAACAATTGCACCCAAAATTGATTGCACCAGACATTGCGCCCACTCGTTGTGTAGCGTAATAGGCTCAGGACGTAGTATTCGACTAGAAAACCGAACAAGGGAGCACAAGAACAAACTAGCAGGTTCTCACGTACACTCCGGCCACATTTTGCTCTTCTGATTCATCCTTCCGAGGAATGATGTACTTGATTAAAATCAGGAGCTTCGATGTTTTGCCAATGGCTGGGGATGTTTTTGCTACGGAATGAAGTCATTCGAGGCACAACGAGCACATGTCTGAACATCAGGGAAACAGTCTCCATCGTTGAGATGGGTCATACTGATGATCAATGATTCCACTATCCTCATTTCGCACACACTCTCCTCACTGATCATTGTTCCAGTGGGGGATATACGACTGTCGTTGGAATACGATGTCGCATCTCTAATTAGACTGCCTCTCCGCAGAATCACACACTCGCAAACAACAGACTCATAGCCAAAGATACACTCTTCCCGACAATAAGCTCTTCTCGGAAGGAGAGATTTCCCTGACTCAAGCACACGTCATGGATGATAATCTTGTGAACTCATCTCAATATTCAGGAGACAGTCAGCCCCATTTTCAAATTCAGGGATGCATTTCCTTAGTATTTGACCAAGTTCATCTCGCTCGAAATTTAACGAGTGGATATTGAACCCCGCTCAAACATTTGAGAAGTGCAGAAGCACGATGCAAAAGGAAGTCCCTCTTCCTATACTTTGTATCTTCTCCTCCATCGTCACTTCGCTGCACCCATATCAGTGGACAAAGGAAGACAATGGAGACAACAATAAAGTGTCGTCAACCTATTGACCCCTCTGTCTTGTGCTAAATCAAGCAGTAACCTTGTCTTCTCCAAATAGCGGACTCTCTCACTCAATCTGCTCATTGATAGAGCGTATGAAATCGAGAGTCAGCTCCATTTCCGCATCCCCGGGGCAAATGGCAACTTCCATCTTATGGCAATAACACCTTCCACGCGTCACCCCCTCCTTCCTCTCTCCATTTTTTCTCCGGATATAGCCTTGCCTCTCTCTGGACCAGAGTCCAGTGGCCTGTTGCTCTCTCTCGGTCTCGCCGCCCGAAAAAGAAAGTGTCCGCAATAAGCAGCTGTACTATCCTTAGCCGTGCATACCGTATGAGACCGGCGGTCTATTCTAAACGGCTCCTTCTCTGAACGAGTACTCGGTTGAGCAAGGATCATCTTCTCTTCCGTCTACACACTACCCCATCCCTCAGACAAAGATAGTCAGTAAGGAAGATGGGGATTCGGCGGGAGACTATTGAGGGTGATGACTCAGTCTTCCCTCTTTTGTTTCCCCATTGATGTCCAATCAAGTGAAAGGCCCCCTCTCTTCAGCCACGTGTTTATAGAAATGCAACACCTTTGCGGAAAGAATGGGTCCATTCGTCCCTCTTCGATGATGATGTCATCTGGAGGGACCACCAAATGATTGGTTAACGTCCCCATTTCTAAATGACTACACTCCCATTATCGGGCTACATTGCAAGCGTGCATGCGTGCAATATGAGCGCGCGCCAGACATTGCAGACAATTACCTTCCAAGATGAGAGGCGGATACTTCCGCCTCTCACAGCAATCATCATCGCATAACTCACACATCGAGTCCAAGCTTCAAGTTGTTGGATACTTTGGATCCATCAAGTACACGGTAATACACAACTTGGCCTTTGCTTTATCCAATATCCAATCAGAAATCGTACTGGTCTGCCCTTATTTAAAAATCCTCCACTTAGACAGGTGGAACGGCCCAAAGGGATTGCAACATACGAAAAGGCAAAGGTGCTCCACGTATTCGTCTCCATTTACAGCACCTGTCAGAATTTGTGAGCCGTTTTGCGGGGTATGAAGAAGCAGCAAGTTACGAGTCTAGTCAGGCATGAGAGGGGGACCGTCTCTCGACCGATTCTCGCCAAATTTAGGCCGCGAATCGTGTGCGGGGGGTTGACGACGCTCCAAAAACAGGACCATCACGCAGGATGCTGTTGCCCTCTGGAGTCAGGCGCATGCTATGGCAGCAAATTCCAACCACAGACAACAGTAGATCATGAGGATGCCCTCAAACTGTGTGTAGCAATCACACAAAATTCACTCATTTCGTGAATCCCGTCTGCTTCCGGAAAACAGAAAGTGCCTGGTGTAAGCCATTGCTTACACACTACACCGTGCTCGCGTGACACGCCATTCGGTACACTATTTATATGTCGGGCGAGGGGCGAAAAATAGCCCAGAGAGAAAGGGATTGAATCCCGATTAGGATGCAAATGAGCGACTAGACCGCGATTCGTACTCTGCTCGCTTTCCAGTTTTTAGCGTAGGAGAAAGATGCGAGAGATGCGTAGTGGAAACGTCATCTGCGCATTAATAAAGAGGGATTGAGGAAGTCACGGCAAAGATTAGCGTGTATATTGCAGACTGGCACAAAGATTTCATAAACAGCTTCATGATGGGGAGAGGGGGCAGAGGTAAATTATCAACATCCTGCAGAAAGCTCTCGCATTAACTATCGCCATTCGCAGAAGCGGTCTCCCATTCGACAATTGCAAATGCTTGCAAGATAACTAATGTAGTTGTGGCCTTTGAAGTGTTACTTTGAAAGAAACAGCTTCTCTCCTATTTGAGTCATATTATTTAGCATTATTCGGCATCATTTCCATACTTGTTACTTCGACTGTAACAAGCTACATCGTCTTATCTCACAATTAGCGTTTCTTTCTCATCTGGAATGTTATCTTCGCTGTCCATAAACTCACCGCTTCGATCTCGTCCTCTTCCTCTTCCACCGTCGACACCGTCACCGATCCCTGTCTGCCCTGGTTCTTCACGTGTTTCTTCATGATAACCTGCAAATTTTAAATTATTTTAAACTGTTTTTATATATTAAAAATATTATTGGCACTTCTCCAAGTTCAGACTGTTATAATACTCGAATAATGTATTTTTTAATATTTAAAATGTGCACTCGCGCCAGACGTTTCTTGCCATTTAGCCTATTGCTATTCTTGCAGCAGTTGTTTCTACTTTCCTCCGCAACTTCCGAATGGGCGCAGCCAAGTGATAGTAATGCGGATATGACGAGAGACAGGCGAGAATAGACAAGTGAGGGCGATGAGTAAAAATACGGGATGTCTAGGCAAAAAAAATTCAAGAATAGAATTACAATCACAAACAGACTAGGAAAAGGTCATCAAAAACGACCTAAAATCCGTAAACGTACCCGGGTTACAAGGGTTCGGTTAACGTGGAGAAGTACCTAGCAGTCTAAAACGTACCCGGTATTTCGAAAATATTGCCCATTTCAATGTTTTTGCATAAACATACCCGGGGTTCTGACGATTTTCTCACCTGACTTTTCCATCTATGATCACAAAATGAAAGTAGTCATACTTTTTCAAGAACTACTATCGTTAGACAGTTTTCGAATAATGCAAAGTGCCCAGAATTGAGAGTAAGTGACGAATTAGAAGAGATACAGTGTGCACAAGGTATTGTGTGGTTGATGCTGAAAAATAAAAAAAATAAAAGGATTACCTTCTTTGTTTTCTGCTCCTCGTTCTTTCCACTGAATCCGCCGACTTCTTGAGCAGAAAGCAGCGCGTTCTGAACACATTTGGTGGATTCAAAATGTAGTGCCATCTTCTCAAAATAGCAAAAATGCATCCTGTAATGTTGTGTCCAGTTCATTTTATCCTTACCTTGAATATGAATGTGATCTTGAGGTTGAATGGGTGCTGGTAGAAGAGGGGCACTCCGCAACCCTTGCACTTCTTGCGGTACTGCTGCTCCAGTCCGAGGTTTTGCCTGGAATATTTAAATATTCCGTTATTAATTTAAAATACAAAAAATTGAAAAATATGAAAAGCTCAGTATGCCCAACATGTGCTGATTAGTAGCATCATAATATAGAATTAGAATAATTCTAATATGTTCTTCGATCTCATGAGTACACACAGTAAGTGTATAGAATTAACTACAAAAAATAGAGAAAAAAACTGTCAAACGAGATTCAGAAAATGCACCGAAAGAGTGTCACAAAAGTGATACATCCTTTCCAGAATTTTCCCAATGATTGATTGATTCGGACCTCCTGACGTAGACGGTATCTCCTGCGGATGCGAATGTCTTGGCCGTCGTTCGTGCGGGGTCGATCACTCGCGCGCCGTCTCGTGGCCGCATCGGAAGTCGCGTGCACAGCGTGTCGCTGATCATCGCCATCTAAACATATTTAATTAAATTTAAAAGTCGGAAATGCTCTTCAGCAGGCACTACTATAGAACAAAAAAAAAGAAGTCACGCTTCTCTCATCCCTTTTTTATTTCTTATTTTGCCGTATTCGTAAGAAAGGACGGACTGGTTGGCCGCGACCCGTTATTTAAAACTGCTATATAACATACATGGCCGCAGTGGCAGTAGTAGGTGTAGAGCGGCTTGACGAAGTACTCCTCTACGTCCTCGGAATCGACGATCTTCGCGTCCGTGGACTGATCGGTGTCCACGTGCGACACCTCCATCGCCTCGATGTCCACCAACGCCTGCGTTGCCATCGCTCCTGCTGCAAAACGACGAGATTTTTGAGAGAAACCATCGAGGATACTCAAATACCAGAGAAAAACAGCGACTCATCGAGAATAGGAAGCGCTCAGGGTACACACAATATTGGCCAATACAATATACAACGCTTTTTGCACCTTAATGCGATAATAAGTGGGAAAAGAAAGCTAATTTAAAGTGTTTGCAACCAAAATGCCAAACTTTCGAAAAATACTCGCACTTGTGCAGAGAGACGCATGAGACTTGTCTAAAGTCTACCGTACTCCGTCAGAGACTATCGAGAACTAACTGTATCTCATTTTTTCTGAAGATACGCTAAAGTGAGAGAGTTAAATTTTTTGTTCATCATTAAATATTATAATAAAGCAATAAGTGAATGAGCAATGAACCGTATAATAGTTTTCCTGCAAGAGCGATAGGAGATCACTTTAGTTTTCGGGTCATAGAGATTCTACGATAGCTTTCGCCTCTTGTAAAATGTTGCCCCGCCGTGGCTGATGGCTGGAATCCAAAACTTGGCCACGGGGGAACAGGGGGAATCTGTCCGGGTGGGCCGACCAGGGGACGGACGGGGCGGAAAAATAAGAAAATTATTATTAAGGAGACCAGAGGTGCGGCAGCGCTACCGCATTCCCCCCTCTGACTCGCTGACTGGATGGAATGAGGGAAGGTGACTGGAGGTCGCGTGCTAGTCAAGACGGGTTAGAAAATTTCGGATTAGCGAGAGGGAGAGGGAGAGGATTATCTGCTTTCTCTATCTTGATGCTAATGTACATAGGGGATAGTGGAGGACTTTGCACACTCTCATGAATTGGATTAAATGTTCAATGAAAAAATTGATGAAAAAATCGGAGAAAAGCCTTCCAGGCTACGATAGTAGCACAAGTACAGTACCAGTGTAGGACAGGACAGATCTGTGAATCCGGGAATAATAGTACGTGAGTGACGTCTATTGTTTAAATGACGAAGGGGTTGAGTGATTTCTCAACATTTTTCACCAGATGAAAGGCAAATGGAGATATATTTATATATTTATCGAAATAAATTTACTATTATTTTACATGTTTGCTCTGGCTCTACAGCTGATCTTCTTGAAATCTAGTCGTTCTTTTCGAATCGAGCAAGAGTCTTCGGCTCCTCTTCCTTCTCCTTCTCATCCTCGCATGACCTCTCGCACTCCTCTTCCTTCTCCTCCTCCTTCTCAATCTTGGTCTGTTCGGGCTCCTCCAGTCCCAGAGCTCTCTTGACACGAGCGAATCGAGAACTGAAATCAGGAACCGATTGATCTTTGATCTCTACCCTTTCCCTCTTACGTAGTCTTCTTGTTTCCCTTCACGACGGCGGACTGATCGCGTCTCTTTCTCTTGCAGCAACCGCAGCCGCAGCATCCGCATCCACAGCCACAGCCACATCTGTAAATTAGTTCATAGATTACGGTAGCTGGCTCCCTACAGTAACCTTCCTCACGATTGTGTGACTACCGTAACCTATCGCTACCGTACCCGCATCCGCATCCACATCCACAGCCTCCGCATCCGCAGCCGCAGCAGCACGGCTTGCAGCAGCAGCAGTTGTTCTGGTTCTGGCAGCAATTGTTGCAGCATCTAAACAATCGCAATGGAAGATAAGGAAATAAAGTCAGTTCTCGATAGGCATCCGTGCTGCTACCGTACCTTCTATTATTGCAGCAGTTATTGCAGCAGCAGCACTTCTTATAGTAGACTTCGCAGCACTTCTTGCAGCAACAGCAGTTGTTGCAACAGTTATTGCAGCACTTATTGCAGCAGCAATTGTTGTTGTTGCAGCACCCGCAGCATCCGCAGCATCTCTTCGCAATGGCCTTCGACTTCTTGACAATTACGGTAGAGTTTCCTGTCTGGGTTACGGTAGTCGAGGTTACGGTAGTCGAGTTGGCGACTTGCTGGGAGAATCTCGCTGCCTTGGTCTCATCTTGAGCTCGCTGGTTGGCTTTTCGGACGGTCTTAGCCGATAATGAAGCAGAAAGAAGGGCGAAAAGAGCGAAGAATACAAGCGAACGAGTGAACTTCATTGGAAGGATGGGATGGTTCGACTGATGGTATCCGCAAGACGTCCCATACTTTTATACGCTGTCATTAAGACAAAGGGGTTTAGTGCAGACTGTTTGACCCTTCAGGGAGGAGCGAACGGAGGGTGGGAAGAATGGCAGGTAGTGACAAAGGGTTGGTACACATCGGGAAGGGGGAGAGGGGGATCCCTTCATCCGCGATTGACATCCGATCCTTCTCTCACTTCTCCTTCGAACAGGGTCAATCGAATTACGTGAGAAGAGCACATCGATGGTACTTGATACAAGGCCAGATTCATTCCAACTTCTTTGGGGGTAGGAACTATCGCGGTCATTGGGTTATAGCCCGTAAGGAAGCGAAAAAAACCCATCATGGACTGCAGCAAAACAAGACCTTCTCTTCAACAAAATATCGCTGATTGCAGTTCTCTTCCCTTTCTCCCAATATAGCTTAGGGATGGCTCCGTATCTTCATTACTCCTGCTCTCTCGCCGGTCAGAGAAACGATAGAGCGTGCATAATCAAGAGAGTCTTGTCATGCCAAGCCAACCCTAATATAGCCCGCAATCAGGCCGCCATAATCTCTTTTTGTCCGCCCAGACTCCTTCTTCCCTTGGGAATAGCTCATCCTTCTCCTCAACGCTGACGACAGCCATGCACATCCGTCGCTCGCTCCATCCATCAACGCTCCTTCCCGAGGGCGGCATTCCGATGCAATCGCCAGCTCACGTCAGATCCCCGCTGCTGGAGCAAGGAGGTACGCCGCCCTAGCAACGTCAACCACCAAAAGTCAGAGTCCCGCTCCTAGAACAAGGAGGTGTTCCCTCGAGATACCTACAAGGGAACCGCAAAAGTGGGCCATCTCGCGAAAAAAGGGACTTATTGTTAGGGACTTGGGGGCAAGAAACGGGAGTCCCTCTGTTCGCTCTGCTCTCTAGAACGAGGAGGTATTCCCTAGCGATGTATCTATCTATCTCAATGTTGGTTTGTCAAGGCTGCGACGCCCTTTCCACTTGAATCCCTTATGTTCAGTCTCACTATTTTTTCCAAACATCCAATTCATCACTTCTCACTAAGCGATTCTCGTATTTTGATGGATCACCTGATTTTGCTCATGGAGTGCGCTCATTCCTCGCATCCTAGTGCATATCAACCTTCTCACTTGACTCTCTCATTTCGCCCTGCTCTCTCGCCGGTGAGGGCAGACTTTCGAGTATCAGCGAGAGAGCACGGGAAATGGAGAGAGCGGAGGTGCAACAGCCGTCTCACTACTATTCCCCCCCCCTCCTCCATCCCTGATTCTAGCTACTGACTCTCTCATTCCGTCATGCTCACTCATCGGTCAGAGGGGGCGAGAGAGCGTGGGAAAGTGAGAGAGACCATTCCCGGTTCTGTCGCTGCTTCTTCCAGTCCAGTGATTTGCCTTCACTGACTACTTAGGTCAACCACGAACGCGGGGGTATTTCAGGCGTACCTTACTACTATGGATGGGTTCTAGGTTCTTGGTACTTGTAGAGTTTCCTCGGAAGATCTATCATCCATCCATCCCCTCATTTTTTCTTCGAACTCCACAAATGCCGGGGTTTTTTCATGTCCATTCACAGAAGAACATAGGATGATAGGTGATTCCAGTGAATCCTTTCTGAATTTTATCTAACTTCAGACGTAGTCGAGTAGGCTTAAGGCACAATTTCATTATAAGTAGATAGCAAAAGTTAAGGCAGAGTCCGAGAATCGAACCAGGAGTCAATTCTTTCTCACTTTTTCTCCCCCTCCTCCTTCAAATGCCGTCTGTTCCAGAGAAAGAGAGATTGAGTGATAGCTCCCCTCTAGATATCTCTTGATTCTCCCTCCCTTCTTCCTCCCTTCTCTCTCTTACACCAATCATGCCTCGATTCACATCGATATCTCCCTCGTTTTCTCTACTTATTAAACTAGATCATCATCACATTCCGAATCTCTTTGATCTATCGCCGATATGCACTTAAAAACAGCGTGAATTTGCGGTTTGACATTGCTTTTCACATACTATTTCGAAAATCCAAATATCTAGCTAATGATTCTTCTGTTTCCCTGTTTCTGGCTTCATTGCTGTATAGGATTCTTCCATTTTCGCAGCTCTTCTCCCTCACATCTCTCTATTCTTCATTATTGTTGGCATGCCGAAGACCCTCCAACCCTCCAATCAGTATATCCTCGCTCACAAACCATGCCTAAACTTGCAGCTCTTCCCTAATCTTGCAGCTCTTCCCTAATCTTGCAGCTCCTCCCTCAACGATGGGCGTCGCTTCGATGGCGTTCGTCCTTCGGGAGAACCTCCGAAGCGGCATGAAGAGTCTCCTGCCAGTGCTGATCCTCGTGCTGTACACACTTCTTGGTGAGAATCAGGAATGGTCTGGTTCTCTCGTTTCGCAATGCTCTCTCGCTTCTCTGACCGACGAGAGAGCATTGCGAAATGAGAGAGTTGGATGATTGCTCAAGAATCCTGAAATTCACGGAACGGATGGGGAGGAAAGGGTAGAGAAACAAGGAGTGACATGAAGAGTCTCCTGCCAATATTTGGGATGCCGGAAAGTGAAGAAAACCCGTGCACCCGTTTAAATGCACTGGTACAATGATTTTCCTTCTCATTGTGCACCTTCTAAAGGCGAGCAAATAGCTTGTTCTTTATAGATAAACTGTGTTATGGGCACTATCTAAACGGGCCGTTCCTGTGATACTTTTCGCATTTCTTTTCATTCGTCAAATATTATTTCGAGAATTTCTAGAAGTATTCTGCACTAGTCAATCTCAATTTCCCATAAATTTGTAAAAATAAATAAATAAGAATAACCCAGGCGCGCTCATCTTCCAATGGATCGAGGGCGATCAGGAGACGACTGAGATCGACGCCGTCAGAGAGCAGCGAGCGAAGGCCATCGAGGTACGGATTCAGAAGGACTCTCCTCCTTTCGCCTGCTCTCTCGCTTCTCACAATCATCATAACTCTTAGCTCGAACAGTAGACGTAGTTCTCGAGAAGGTAGATAGGTAAGTAAAAAATAATGCCATAGCAATTATTGGCTTGTCAGACGGACGAGATGGTACTTCTTCGGTTGCTGGCCCCTTCTTCCCTACCCCTCTCCCTCTCCCCCTTCATTCCTCGTAGTCACCCGTTTCCATAGGAGGGTTGAGGGGGCCAGAAACCGCAGAAGTTCCGACGAGGTCAATCACTCTATCACTCAATCACCCTAGAGGGCGCTTCAGGAAGCCAAAACTACGAGGAATGATCTGACTCTCTCGCTATCCCATGCTCTCTCGCATCTCTATCCGACGAGAGAGTATTGCGAAATGAGAGAGTCAGACCATTACTCAAAACTACATTCAAATTGCAGAAAACGGCGTTCGAACTGAACGTGCTCAAGTCGAAATCGCCCATCGAGGCCTACAACTACACCGTGAAAGTGCTGAAGAAGTACAATGAGAAGATCGGCGTCGTCGACGTGAGTCTCCATATTTTGCCTACTCTCTCGCCGGTCAGAGAGGCGAGAGAGTGTGCAGAGTGAAGAGAGCCATTTCTCGACAAGCATAGTTGTATTTACAATAGTGATGGGAAACTCAATGATTAGCGAATTAGAAAGTCAACTAGATAGACAGCCATCGGTACCGTACCTCTTGGTCGATCGACGACTGGTTTTATTCTAGGTTACGGTAGATCCTCCCCTTCAAAAGAAGCACATCACGTAGTTTCACACACCTTTCATTGCCCCGGGCACACTTTTAGTGCACCTCCCTCTCTTGTTTCCCCTCATGCTTAAACACCCGAGCAGCTGCCGTTTTTGCGATCGCTTCTCTCCTTTCTGAAGCCCCCTTTCGTATGAGTGTACCCTCCTCATTTCGCCTGCTCTCTCGCCTCTCTGACCTGCTAGAGAGCGTTGACAATGGAGAGACACGCCGCTTCTTTCTGACATTCCTGCTCCATTTCAACCCTGTTTCGACTGACAAATGGGCGACAATTGCCATCATTTTCGATGAAGGGTTCGAGGGGATCAAAGGCACTGAATTTATTGGAGATACGGGTCACCGTCTCTTCATTTCACACACTCTCTCGCCAGTTTGCTATAGAATTTACCCTAGAATCCGAGAAGATTCTGATGAATTCAAAGAAAAAAGTCAGTTCACGGTTCACCCTTTTAGCCGGACACGGACAATCTCAAGTGGTCGCTGCCCGGCGCCATCTTCTTCTGCATTACCGTATACACCACCATCGGTACCGTACCTCTTAGCCGATCGACGACTGGTTTTCTAGATTACGGTAACATTTCCAGGGTACGGTAACATCTACCCGGTGACCACCGCAGGCCGAGTCGTCACGATCATCTACGCGTTTCTCGGTAGGTCAAAGGCTGTTATCAATCTGACCTACCGAACTGGAACTACCGTACTCCAATTATCGATTGATCCCCTTCAGGGATCCCTCTCGCAGTCATCTGCCTCTATTCGCTCGGTCAACTCTTTGCATCGTACGTTCCCGGCTATTTGTTGTTGAGTTCGAAATACGGGTAATCGTCTCTCCATTTTACACACTCTCTCGCCACTCTGACCGGTGAGAGAGAGTGCGCAGAATTAAAGAAGCCGTCCCACGAGTTTTTTCGTAGACAATCTGGAAGCGTAGCCATGTTTATCCCTTGAATCCTAGTGCAAATCCAAAATTTGAAGTCTCTAGCTCAACTTTGAAGCGAGCTATGCGCGCGCAAAGTTTTCCGATAATGCAGGGAAAATCAAGATGCGCGGTGCAAAGGGAAGGGGGGAAGAGGGAGAAGGGAAGGGAGAGGGGAGGAGGGAGCACTCTGTTTGTCTGACTC
>LS550803.1:75290-115379 GCA_900490775.1 Pristionchus maxplancki
TTGGCTGTTTTTTCCGACTTTGAACTCATGTAACTTTCGTGGGCGACGGGAACTTTTGCTAATTTTTGGATATGTCATGCACCTAACCCTAGTCTATCACTGGAAACTTTCAAAAGTCGCGGCCCTTGCCTAGAACTGATGTTAGAGAGCTCCAAATTTATTCGTCTCTCGTTTTTGAAAATCAACTTTTTCGAAAAATAGAAATATCTCGAAAAC
The DNA here is from genome assembly GCA_900490775.1 of Pristionchus maxplancki. Taxonomy (NCBI): domain Eukaryota; kingdom Metazoa; phylum Nematoda; class Chromadorea; order Rhabditida; family Neodiplogasteridae; genus Pristionchus; species Pristionchus maxplancki. The sequence goes on from LS550803.1 coordinate 75,507, forward strand.
CATAAACTTTTGGACGGTCGTCCCTTCACAAAAAATGATTCTATACACTTGCTAAGTTAATTGAAATAGTTTATGAGCCATGAATCGACGATTTGCATATCACGTGGTGGTCCCTACTTAGAAAGAGTAGAAATTGGAGTGATAAATTAGTGTCGTCACTAGGGTTCTCTTATTGGAAAAAAATGGTTATTGGAAAATCGACCCCTTTCCCTCTCATTTTCCAATAGCGCGCGAGAACAACGCGGTTCCTTATTGGAAAATGATCCTTATTGGAAATCCAATAGCTATTGGATTTCCAATAAGAATCTCTCCACCCATTCTTCACTATTTCGTCTCGAAATGACCGGCAATTCCCTTATTGGAAATCCAATAACTATTGGAAAATCGAACGCCGCGTTCAGAATCTTATTGGAAAATGAGAGAGAGAGAAAATCCGTTGTTCTCGCTATTGGAAATCCAGAAAATTTTCCAATAAGAGAACCCTAGTCGTCACCGAAAGAACGCCTTCTCTAGGGAGGGCGCGTGCTAGTCACGCCGGGTAAGGTTCCGCGGGGAGAGGGGGAGGGAGGGGAGAGCGGTCGTGCGATTTGCATCAATTAGAGAAGGGGGAGCGTTGAGCATTGCAGTCTCTTCACTTCATTTTAGAGGAATGGTCTGGTGGAGAACCATGAACCAGAACCATGAACCATGAACCATAAACCATGAACCATGAACCAGAACCATGAACAAAGAACCAAAACCAAGAACCATGAACCATGAACCATGAACCATGAACCATGAACCATGAACCAGAACCATGAACCCGGTACCATGAACCCGGTACCATGAACCCGGTACCACGATACCCATCCCTCGCAGGACGACAACGACCTCTCCTCCTTCCCCGTCTCCATCATCGCCCTCGTCACTCTCGTCTGGGTCATCTTCTCCTCCATCATCTTCTGTCTCATTGAGAGCGACTGGAATTACGGTAAGGGGATACGGTAGGGATACGGTAAGGGATACGGTAGAGGAGATACGGTGAGGAGACTGTAGGGAAACAATGGGATTACGGTAAGGTGGTTCGGTAGAGGGGATACGGTAGGGATTACGGTAGAAGGGCTACGGTAAGGGATACTGTAAAGGGTACGGTAAAGGGCTACGGTGAGGATACTGTAGGGAAACAATGGGATTACGGTAAGGGGTACGGTAGAGGGGATACGGTAAGGGATACTGTAGGGAATCAATGGGATTACGGTAAGGGATACTGTAGGGAATCAATGGGATTACGGTAAGGGATACTGTAGGGAATCAATGGGATTACGGTAAGGGATACTGTAGGGAATCAATGGGATTACGGTAAGGGATACGGTAGAGGAGATACGGTTAAGGGATTACGGTAAGGGATAGTGTAGGGAATCAATGGGATTACGGTAAGGGGTACTGTAGGGTGAATGGGGTTCATGTTGACCTAATGATTGCGTAATGATGACGCAATCTCCTCCCTCAGGCACCGCTCTTTACTTCGCTCTTATCTCCTTCACTACGATCGGCTTCGGCGATGTGCTGCCCTCCAACTACTCGTACATGATCATCATTGGTGAGCGGTTTTGATCTTTGGTCTTTGATCTCTGATCGCTGATCTCTAATCTCTTTGATCGTTCACCATCTAGCTCTAGAAGCTAGATAGAATCGGAAGGATCGTCGATCTATGATAATCCAGGAGCGAGTCATCAGTTTTAACTGAATGAAAAGACAATGTTAGAACGAAGGAAAGCCTGGAAAAATCTGTACCATTGATTGATCTCTGATTTTTGATCTTTACTCTTTGATCTTTGATCTCATCTCAGGCATCCTGGTCATTCTGGGTCTGTCGCTCGTCTCGACGATGCTGTCCATTATTCAGGATCAGATCGAGGATTTGGCTGATGTTCGTTGCCCTTTCTTACTGTCTCTCTCACTTTGCAATGCTCTCTCGTCGATCAGAGAAACGAGAGAGCGTGTGGAAGTGAGAGATTCCTTTCCTCTCTGCAGGGTATGAAGACGAACATCGACAAGGAGTATCTGAACGCGCTGGCCGAAGCACATGACGAAGGTATCAGAACTAAGTTAAAGATCAAAGATCAAAGATCAAAGATCAAAAATCAAAAATCAAAGTTCGAAGATCAACTTCAGGCGAGGTCGCAGCAGCAAAGGCCTCATCCGCGCTCGAAGCACCGCCCGAAAACCTCGACGTCGAGGCGCACATCGGTATGTTCGAATTGCAGCGTCTCTTCGTCTTGCGTGCTCTCTCGCCGGTCAGGGAGGCGAGAGAGCGTGCGGAATGAGGAGAGTCAAACCATCTTCAGCCACGATGGATCCTCGTTCGCTGGACGCCGTCGTTGCTCGGATGCCCCTCCGATCGCGCATCCTCTACAATATCATGCCGGCCGGCAGCAAGAAACAGCTGCAGAAGCAGAGCGAGGTACGCCGCTCTCTCGCTTTCCCCTGCTCTCTCGCCTCTCTGACCGGCAAGAGATCGATACCGTAGTCAGTACCGTAATCCCTACCGTAATCCAGGCTCGCATGGCCACTCGCTCGCGCGGCACGCAAACCGACGACGCCCTGCTCCAGGTACCGTATCCTCCAGTTATCGATTCCGCACCCTACCGTATCGTCCTGTGGTGTTACCGTATCCGCACCGTGCAATTTGCAGGATCTGGTGGCCAATCTAGTGGAGGAGGAGCTGCTCAAACTGAAGCTTGCCCAGGGGCCCTCTTCGCCCGCCTCTCCCTCCTCTCCCGCGCCGCCCGCCGCACCCGCCTACGAAACCAGCCTACAGTAACCCCCGCACCACACACAACACACACCACTAACGTACGGTAGCGGGTACGGTAGCGCAGTTATCGATCGATTGCAGCAGAGGCAGAAGCGGGACTCCACCATGCAGACGATTCGTCGCAAGAAGACCCGTCCCGCTCCCACATTATCCACCCTCGATCGCCTCTCCAAACCCCTCAAGAAACGGGAAAAGTTCGCCCCTCCTTGGTAGCCTCTAGAGTAATCGCCACTTCATTTTGCACACTGTCTAGCCTCTCTGACCGATTAGAGAGCGCGCAAAATGAAGAGACGATTACCCGTATTTTGCACTCTAGTAACCTCCTTCCCTCTTCTAATCCACCTTCTTCTCCATCTAGTCGCCGTCTCTTCAATCCGCACACTCTCTCACTGGTCAACCAGACGAGAGAGTGTGCGCAATTAAGAGACGATTTTCGCTCTTTATATCATTGCCCGTGTGCCTTCTCACGCTTGCTCACTGCCCGTTTTGTCCTTTGATTCAGTTTGTGATAAACAATGTCCGAAATCCTACCGTATCCCTCAGTTATCGATCGCAACACTTCTTTTTCTATTCGACAATTGGTGAAGAGAGGGACCGTTTCTCTCTTTCCTATTGTCTGATATCATGTGACTTGTTTACATGTGATTATTATTTCAAGGATGGAGAGATAAGGTCGTACCCCGGCCACTTATTGAAAACGGAATTGGAGATGAGGGACGGCTGGGGGAGAAATGATGATAAGGGAACTCAGAATAAATCAATTTATCGGCATCATTATCTGTTTTCAATTACAGTAATGGATTGTTCTTGAGGAAGGCCGGGTTCGCGGCAACAATTTTCATTAAAAGGACGCCTATTTGATGCACAAAGCAATGTATAATTGCTCGTAATACCATAACGAGGATTTTGGTAATTGATAATTATTCTGTTTTTCACAATAGCGGATTGTTCTTGAGGAAGGAAGTCAGAAGAAATCAATTTATCATTATCTGTTTTCAATTACAGCAACGGATTACGGTAACGGACTACAGTAATGGACTACAGTAATGGATTACGGTAATGGGCTACAGTAACGGATTACGGTAACGGACTACGGTAACAGATTACGGTAATGGGCTACAGTAACGGATTATTCTTCAGAAAGGCCGGATCCGCAGCGAACATCTTTGCCATGAGGAAAGCATGGAGAGTGAAGGCCACAGAGACGGCCTCGTCGCACTCCACGTCCTGCAACGATTGTATGACTCTCTCACTTTCCCGTACTCTCTCGCTGCTCCGACCGACGAGAGAGCATGGAGAAATGAGAGAGTCACTTTAGCGTGCTATCTCGCCATTAGTGCTGTTCAGCATTCCAAATAATCGTCTCTCTATTTCACACACTATCTCGCCGATCAGAGAGAAGAGAGAGCATGCAGAATGAGGAGAGTGCGCTCACCTTTGTCTCCAGTCGGTTCTGCGACAGCGATCGATCGTCCTTGAAGACGAATTGGACGTGCACCTGCGTTCGAAATGATCAGACTCTCTCACTTTCACACGCTCTCTCGTTCCTCTGACCGATGAGAGAGCATTGCGAAATGAGAGACGATTAGTCTTCGAAATTCGGGTATCGTCTCTTCATTTCACACACTCTCTCATCGATCAGAGAGGCGAGGGAGTGTGCCGAATCAAGAGACGACCTATTTCGTGTACCCTTTCAAGTGACGCTGAAGCGAACTCCACCCTCTGGCACCTCTGAACTTCTCATACGCCGAGTGAACATTGATGTATCCATTCCCAGCGGCCAACCCCCGTAGCTCCATTGGCGCAGTTGGTTAGCGCGTGGTACTTATAATGCCGAGGTCGGGAGTTCGATCCTCCCATGGAGCAGAGTTTTTTGCCGATTTTTTGCAACATATTGAGATACGCGGGAGCATGGTCAACGCTGAGATAAGTCGAAATTTGGTAATTTTCTCAATTTTCTCATGATGCCTAGTGCTCTCTGAGCGGCTTAAGAACCCATGAAATGAAGATTCCATCGAATACTGATATAGTGACGACACTTTCCAACTGATCTTGACAGAACATGGGAACTTCCTCGGTTTCTGCCCCCCCCCCCCAACACTCCATCGAGAGGGAAACTGGTGATTACGAGGAATGAATGGAAGGGATAGAGAGAGGGAGAGGGTAGGGAAGAGGGGGGGCAGAAACCGAAGAAGTACCGGAACATGATCACCAACAAGCATCTCAATCCCCACACTCCACAGAGAATCTCATTTCTCTCATTTCGCCTTGGTCTCTCAACTGTCAGAGAAAGGAGAGAGCATGGAAAAGCGAGAGAGTGGTCACCTTTCCATCGTCCGAGCTCGAATGGAGATCCCGGAAGCGATATTGCCACGCGTAGCTCTGCAATTATCTGATTATTCTGTTTTTTTTTGTGTCTGACTCTCTCCATTTGCCATGTTTCTCGCTTCTCTGACTGGATAGGCAAGCATGTAGAGAGCTCACCTTGGTCACCTTGGTTTTATGTGGAAAGCTCCCTTGTTTAGTTCTATCTAGATACTACAACCAGAGAGATTCTTCATCAGATTTCGAAGGTTTACCTTGGTCGAGATTTCATTCAATATTCAGCCTAATTCCCGCACTCTCCATTTATCCTCCGTTAGTTCCACTAGTCAGAAAGTGCAACCTGGGGGATTCTTCATCAGATTGGTTTACCTTGGTCGGTATATCATAGAGACTGATGCCTTGTCGGATGTCGAAAACGAGGCCAGAAGGACGGCCCTCATACGAACAAGCGAAGGTTCGACTCTTCAATTATGGTCTGACTCTCTCATTTTGTAATGCTCTCTCGTTGGTCAGCGAGAGAGTACGGAAAAGTGTGAGAGACAGACGATAGCTCATTATTGATTATTATCCTCTCAGATTCGAAAATGCTCATTACCTGCATGGCATTAATACTCCCGTAGATGCACTTGTAGTACTGGTGCTGAAATTGTTGTAATTTTAATTAAAGCAAATTAAGATAATTAGCTAAGATCTTGCCTCGAAGGTCTCCGTCATGTGCGGCGCGTCAAAAGAGAGATAGTGCTTCTCCTGAATACTTTTGCTTTTTCGGAATTCTCGGTTCATCGCTCATTCGATTACTGTATGTAGACAATCGTGTCTTGAGATTCCTGTTCAAACTGGAACTCGTATCGCCCCCCGCCCACAAATGTACCACCGGTGCGGATAAATATTATATCTTCTCTTCTGTCTTCTGCCTTCTTCTTCTGCCTTCTGGGTGCCATATTTCCTGTACTAACCTTCGCTCCACCACTCGTCTCCAGCCAGATAATGTGATCGCGCTTGTCCAATCGACGCGTGTCCGGAGGCACCTCAACTCGATTTATCACTCCCTTTATCTCTATCCTTTTCACCAACTTGACATTTAGGGCATGATCAATCTTATCTTTGCCTTTTGCACTTCGCGGACAATAGTGTGAAAATACAATGAGCTTCAATAGTCGATGCTCGGGAATGTACAGGAATGCCGATCGATAATCTGATCAGTGATTACCTAACTCACCTGTTTTACAGCACAGTCGTACGCCTTGTACAAGAACAGGCACTTGCTGAGGTCTTCCGAGTTGAGCTGGAATCAAGGAACGATTTGCTTTCCGGGACAACAACAATCACAACAACAACAACCATAACAACAACAATAATAATAACAACAACAACAATAACAACAACAATAACAAAAACAAAAACAAAAACAACAACAACATCAATTACAATAACAATAACATCGCTCACCGGCGGGCTCTCGAACAGGCAGATGTCCGGTCCTTTGATAATGAGGAAGCGGGGGAACCAACTGAAAGATGTTTCTAGGAATGATCTGAGTTTCTCATTTTCCCATGCTCTCTCGCTTCTCTAACTGACGAGAGAGCATTGTGAAATGAGAGAGTCGGACCATTCCTCGATTTTTTCCCAGGACGAAGAGGTTTATTTTCCATTTATTTCCATCCCCTTGTTAATCCAAAGCGTTAGAAAGCGAGGCAGAAATCAGCGTTCTCTCAAATGCACCAAGAAGGCTGAAGAAACTCTCAAATTCAGATAGCACTCTCTCAAATTCACATGCTCTCTCGCCTTTTCGAACAGTGAACTTACGTCAAATTCGGATCGACTGACGCCTCCTCGATGCGCTCGTTCACCCAACCGATGAAGGAGATCTGGAGAATGAACAGCCGTTAGGGAAAATGAAGATGAAGAATCCGTCTCTTCCTTGTCGCTCTTACTGGTCAAATAGCATGCGAAATGAAGAGGATTTTGAGCATTGACTCGCTTAGTAAAGACAATTCAAAAGCCAGGACGAACTGCAGTGCAAAATAAATTAGAATCGTCAGAGTATTGCTTTATAATCATGATGCCACTTCTCTACGCATACTAAACTTATTTGAGAAGGCTGAAATAGAACACCTGCTCGCTCTGATGGAGGTACTTGTTGCTCATCTTGATCGACTTGCTGTTCAGCGTCTGAACAGATTTCTTATCACTTCTTATCTCATCAGCCTTCTATATCAGATCGATATCTTCTCATTTGTACAGCCAAAGATATTACAAGGAGCACGAACTCTCCCTATTCTCCACGCTCTCTCGTCGGCCAGACAAAGTGAGAGATCAAGCAAAATCGAGAGAGCACCTGGATGTGATGATGAATGTGATTGAGCCACTCGGCCATGGCCGTCGCGTCCTCGCAATGGGCGATGCCTGAGGGACGGGATTTGATCTTTGATCTTTGATCCAGATTAAAGAAAGGCCACATACCAGTCGAGGTTCCGTCGACCGCGCGGACCTCGAACGAATTCTGCCTGGAAAATTGCTGGATCACGCTCAAAGCTACCTTTACCTCTGTAGAGTTCGAAATGCGGGTAATCTCACCATTTGACACACTCTCTAACTCGTCAGAGAGGCGAGAGCGTATGTTAAATGAAGAAACTGTCTATTACCCGTATTTCGAACTATAACTCGGCAAACTGAATGACTATAAAAATAGGCAATTTCGGTAATAATTTCGAAAATGATTTCGAAAATATTACCTGATCGTGTCCGTGCCCCACAGATAGCGTGTGACGTACGCCATGGGGAGACTCACGCCTGCAAAAATCGATAATCAGAAGCCGAAAATGCTTCATGTGAAATTTATTTATCCTAAAAGGCGAACTAGAATAGTTGCACAGGCATCACGCATAATTTGCATAATTTTTTGGCACAATCGCATAACAAATGGCATAAATAAATGGCATAACATGCATAATTTGCAATAAACAATGCAATAAGCCTTCCTTACTCGTAAAGAATTGACCAAAAAGCGATTCAGAGTGACATAATGCCGTAAAATGGCTGAAATTAGAGTTCGAAATACGGGTAATCTCTTCATTTTGCACACTCTCTCGTCTCTCTGACCGGTGAGAGAGTGTATAAAATGAAGAGACGGTCACCCCTCTTTCTCTCTTACTCGTAATGGTCTTCCATCGATCGCTCTTCGGATCCGCGAGACTGGCCATCGAGGCGGTGTCGTAGAGCGACAGGGAGGATTGCGCTTTCATCGCCGACTGAAAAGACGCCTGACTCTCTCAGTTTTACACGCTCTCTCGCTTTCTCTGACAGGCGAGAGAGCATTGCGAAATGAGAGTGTCGTAAAATTTTGCACAGCCCTGGTTTCTGACCCCCTTCAAATCCTCCACGGAGAGGGAAACCGTTGTCTACGAGGAATGAATGGGAGGGAAAGAGAGGGGAAGAGGGTAGGGAAGAGGGGGGAACCGAAGAAGTACCGAGATTCCTACCTTCCAAGTGTTCGGTTCGTACAGTTTATCCAGCACTGATCCAGCTCGGCTGCCGTGCTGCAGCGAGAGACTGCTCCTGAAAGCTACGGGTTTTCAACTCACAGTGAATCTCAGATTGTCAGATTGACATTTCCGTCGATGTCGCTAATTCGTTTGTTCATACTAGAGAAGCAAATTGCTGTAAGCTTTCGTTGTCGAAGGTAACGTGCCCTAGAAGCATCGGGAAAGCACGGTATCGTATTCCCACCGACGAGCACCACCTTGCGTAGTCGCTTTTTCGACACAGTAAAATCGCTTGATGTGGCCGAACCTTTACCTCTTTTAACCTTTATTTCGTTGTCCTCGTGCTGCTCTAGCTAGGAATGAAGCCAAGGCGAATGGTTGTTTTTGGCTCGATAATTGAGAAAATTTGTTCCACCAACCTCAGATACGGCGCGATCTGCTGGCAGGCGCGCACGCCGATCGACACCTCGTCACCGCCCTGTTATTGTTTTTGTTTATCGTTGTTGTTGTTTTGATTGTTATTCAAAACAATAACAACAACAACCTTGAGCATCTCGACGACCTCGTCGTGGCTTCTGCCCTCGACTTTCTCGCCGTTCACCTCGATGATGACGTCACCGACGCGAAGTTGGCCCGTTTCGTCGGCTGCATTTTCGAAATTCGGTCTCTTCATTTCGCATGCTCTCTCGCCGTGTTTGACCAATGAGAGAGTTCAAAATGGAGAGACGAGACAATAACTCATTTCCGGTGCTAAAATGGCTTCCGGAATGGTATTGTGGGTCTCTCTTATTTTCAATGGATTGCGGTAAGAAGCAAATTATTGTCCAAAAAACCGAAATCAACCTGGCATCTTGGGGATCACTTTCGAGATGATGATGGGCATATTCTTACTTCACCCAACTCTCCTATTGGTATCGAACACTACTGGTACAATACAATACAATATTTACCAGTGTCGCTTTCTGGGCGCTGATCAACACTACTGGTATGCAGAATCAAGCAAAAAAAGGCTAACCGGGCATCTTGGGGAACACTTTCGAAATGATGATGGGCATATTCTGGGCGTTCTCCGTGCCTCCTTTGATCGAGATGCCCAGTCCCCCGCTCTCCTTCCGACGACGAATGATTACTGTTCTGAAGAATGAAGAATGAGATCTAGTTTTGAAGAATGAAGAATAATATCTACAGTTCTGAAGAATGAAGAATGATATATCTCGCATGCCAATAATAACAAATGATCTGTTTTAGAGATCAATTCCGTCTGAAAGAGAGCGGGTGACGGGGCATGAGGGTTCTTCCTTGATCGAGATGCCCCCGCTCTCCTTCTGATAACTATTCTGAAGAATGCGATCTCTCGCATGCTAATAACGAACATGTTTTTTTTGGTAATTCTTCGATGGATCGAGCGGCTACTTTGAATTTTCGAGAGATAGAGGCTTTGTAGAGAGGAAAATGATGGGCTCATTGACTTTTGGTGGCTTATTAGATCGAGGAATGATCTGTCTCTCTCATTTCGCAAAGCTCTCTCGCTTCTCTGATCGACGAGAAAGCAAAAAAAAACATCGCGAAATGAGAGAGTCAGACGATTACTCCTTAGATCCCACCTCACAGGGTTCTCCTCCTGCGGCAGCAGGGGCGTCGGTTCCTCATTGGGATCACAAGGAATCTGCACCGATAGCTGGTCTGCAATTATTGTTATTGTTATTGTTTTGATTGTTATCCAAAACAATAACAACAACCCACCCTTGGTCAACAGCAGCCTCGCGGGTCGTCCCTTGCCCTGCCCATCGGAGATGAGCACGAGTCCGTGGTGGATCTGCAGGCATTATTTCGAAAAGGAAGACAGAGATAGGCGAGAGAGCGTGCGAAAGTGAGAGGGTGCGCTGACTTCCTTATTTTATACAATTTCAACGTCAAAAAATTGAATAGAAACACTCACCACGTCCAGGTTCTTGTGGCCTTTGCGCTTCATTTTCTGAAAGAAATTTACTATATGAAAATAATTATTGGAAGCAGAAAAGGATTGGAAAACCGAGGAAATGACCGAAAATTGCACTGGATCGCGCAAAATCCGACAGCTGAGAGTAGCAAATGAGGGGAAGATCGAGGAGCAGAAGTGTCAGACAGAGCTAGAGATTGGGCGAAATCGAGAGGGTCAGAGAAATGACTGCAGAGAGTGGTCGATTCTAGTAGACGGCAGACCTGGGTAGATGAGACGCTCTTCATTACACTGTTCCCTCTCGAAGGTCAGAGAGAGCGAGAGAGCGTGCGAGATGGAGAGGGTCAGAGAGAAAATGAGGAAGGCAAGCAGTGTAAAGAGGAGGGATTGAGGGAGGAAGAGCCTACATTGTCGATTGATGACCATTGATTGACTATTCGGACTAGTTCGAAGCTACTGAAAATCTTCCATTTTTGAACAAAATTTCCCTGGGTTATTGTGCTTGTAACGGAATTAGTATGCGATAGGTTCATCTGGAAATCAAATGAACGAAATCCGTGAGATGTCAGCAAAGTAATCTTTATAGGAGACATTGACGGAACTAGAAAAGTTCCAAAGAAACTTTGATCGCTTTCATTGCAAACATTTGTTCGTAATTAAGAAAATCAAACGAATACATGTGAATGATTAACCAATGTGTCTCCATTATTCATTTCTCCCTATATCGACATGTTTTATGACATGCTTTATACAGGAAAATGTATGGGAAGAGGAGGGGGGCGTCAGAAAATAGAGGAAGCAGGAACCATTCTCGGGTAAGGAAGAAGAGTATCCATATAATTATTTCATCTCTAGAAATACGGATAAAGTCGGGGGGGGGGGGGGGGGGGGGGACTGATATTTCTCTGGGAAAGTGTGTTCTGTGCATAGATGGAAAAATCATGCGATAAAATCGTCAGAATCCTATGCGAAAAACCTTGAAAATGGGCAATATTTGCGAAATCCGGGTATGTTTTAGAATGCTAGGCAGTCCTCCACGATAACCGAACTGTCGAAAACCGGGTACGGTTACGGACATTAAGTAGTTTTTGACGACCTTTTCCTACTCGTGTTCTGTGAAAGACTCGGATAGCACGAAAACGGCAGGGAGCGCCACATGCAATATCGCAGCGCTCGCCTTCGGTTTACGAGCTCTCATCGAATCTTAACACGAAACAAAAAAAAAGAAAAGTATCTAAGCAAAGTATAGGCTTCCCCGAACTGAGAAGCTGCCAGCAATTTTTTCCATTTTTTCAAGATAGACTTAAGGCCCATTCTTAGATAGTTAAGGAAAAAATTAACGAGGAAAGACAGGCAGAAAAATGAAGAATATAGTGATGGTCATGAATCAGAAGGAATGGAAGATGAAGAGAGAATAGAAGGAATAAGGGATTTATCTTGCATACTACGTACATAACGAGCACTCTTACTAACTCTATTACTCGATGCCAACAGTGGGGGCGAAATGGCCTGATCCAGCAGTGAAGAGAGTGCGACCTTGTTGTCTGTCCCACCACAGAATCTCCCCATCCAGACAACTCATCCTTAAAATAAAACACTAAATTTGAAAAGACTGAATCATCGAATAAAACCATAATGAAATAAAAAGAAGAACAAACTAACGACTGGCATGAGTCTGGTGTAGATGTAGAAGGAAAGGAAGATGGCTCCACAGGAACACCGATCGAGGAGTGAAATGGAAGAACTCTGCTTGAGACATATCGGCTGAGTACCATCGAACATTAATGGATCCATAACGATTCCTTCCTAGAACCAATATGTATTGACAATAATACGAATTAAAAAATAAACAACCTTGCACTTGAAATTAGTGGGGTCGTACTCTCGTCTGAGATACTCTTTCTTCAGAATCTGCTTCACTCTGTCCATACTGCTCACCAGCGAGAACTGCAAGGATGGTATTCGATATAAATATATTAAAACATCTTTTCTGATCACACATGCTCTTGTTCTGTTTAACTGAAAGTATTGAAGCACGAAAGCCGTGAGGGAACACCATGAGCCGCCATAGCTCAGTCGGTTAGAGCGTGGGTCTAATAAGCCCAAGGTCGCAGGTTCGACCCCTGCTGGCGGCAAACTCTTTTGCCATACCTTGAGATTGACGGGCAGCTCGATGTCCATCTCCTTGAGTATCTCGAGTGCGCCCAGCCAAGCGATGAACGGGCCCTGCAAGGAGAGGTGGCACTTTTCTAGTTCCGCACTGGGCCCCTCCCCTTCCCCATCGGACTCCTCCCCTAATAGAAGGGGGCGGGACCGTAGACAAAAAAAAATGTCTTTAGGATTTCTTGAGCTAGTTTGCTTAGGCTTAGGCTTAGTCTCAGCCCAAGAATCCGCCAACTCTTCAAGGGGAGGAGTCGAGGGGGCGGGGCCCAGTGCGGAACTAGAAAAGTCCCGGAGAGGTCGTTTATGACCGGGGATGGATTTATTGAATCTTTTGATTGAATCGGGTTTGGCAGTAACAACGAAACGGAGTAGAGGATTTAAGCCCAATACGTATCTATTCCGAACCTTATCATCGGTCGATCCTCTTCCGTACAGCTTTCCGTCCTTCTCCGTGAGCTTGAACGGCTCCGTGTTCCAGCCGTCCTTAATTATTTAATTAAATATTACAACATTTAAGTGAATACTTTTTTGCGATCGTAGTCGTCTCAAAATAACTCATATTGCGAGGGCGATCGCTAAATGTCGTGAAATGCCTAACAAAGCTGCTCATCAACATCTAAAGCTGATCTCATCCAACTCGATTAATATAGTAGAACCCCGCGCCCCATTCCAGTTGTAACTACTTCACAATGTGTCTCTAATAATTCCATTGCGTCTCGGGGGCTAATTATTTATTTATTAAAGCATCAGCACCAAACCGAACCTCCTTGTTGGCAGGCTGGACATCCAGATGGGCGTAGACGAGGAGCGTCTTCTTATTGGAATCCGCGCCCAGATTGCCGATGATAATGGGCGGCAGGGCGATGGTCTTGCCGTCTGCCATGAGTTTAACGATTGGTTAAATATTATCGATCGTGACCTACCGGGTAGCTTCTGCTTCTGCTCCCCCAGCTGCACCAGTTCGCACGTCGCACCCAGCTGCTCGAGGTGCTGAACGCGAATTTTAATTAGCTAATAACAGCATCCAGGCTCAAAATACGCCGCTATTAGCACCTGCCGAAGAAGATTGAAATGGTGACATTGATTATGATCACCATTTCGATCGACAACAATGGAGAATGAACGTAGAGATTTCGTTTCCCTATTGCCCGCGCACCTTCTTGGCCCAGTCGACCATTTTGACCCCGGACGTCGCTCGGGCTCGGCAGAGACGGACGGGATGGCAACTGCCTCGGAGAGAAGGGAGATCAGTCGAGACTTCTTCGAGTCGATCGAACTGGAATGTAAACCATGATTCACGGTTGTTAAATCATTGCTCCAAGCTATTAAATCACTGCCCCAAGCAAAAACAAACAATTACCTGAAGATTGCATCGTAGGTGGGCTCGCTCATGATGACGACCACACTTGAGCGGGTGAATCGACTGGAATGGGCGGAATGAAGGCAATAAAGAGATGACCCTTGATGATCTTTTTTTTTTTTTAAATTTACAACAGTTATCCTTTTCGCACGTGTGCGCTTATCAAACTGATTACTTGCCGAGACTATACTATGAGAGGCTGTTGCCTACGAAGGCAGATGCGTGCGGTTTGAGAAGGTCGAACAAGAAGAAATAGGCTTTCAGTGCTCCTAGAGCGGAAACTAGCAGCATTAAACATGGCACAAGGTATTAGATTGATGTGACAGTGATTTGCGAGCAGTTTTAGCAGTTATTTAGGGGACACAGACGAGTAAAGATAAATGGAACTTGAGAAAACGCGTGAGAAAAATAAAGACACTTTGCCAGTTCTCGATAGACCAAGACGCACATAAGGTACGGTAGGGAAAACGGCAAATCCCGGCCCAGTTTGCGGTTTTGCTCTCTCAAATCTACGTGCTCTCTCGTTCACTCCTTCCCCATCCCGTTCTTGATCTACCATCGCGCGCGTGTTTCCACGATTTTCCCTCCTAGCGATTCGCCATTTATGTCTTCCCGCGCGCTCCTGGGCCAGTCCTCCCTTCCCTCCTTTGGTTCGACCTAATTTCCCGCCTGCATCGTTGTATGCAATACAATTGTATCGCTGCGAAAGTTCTTGAAAGTGCCTCGTAGTTTACTGATTTCGTTTTCGTTTTCCACCTCGCCTGCCCGCGATTCTGTGTACCCGTTCTCGCACATTCTTTCAATCTAGGCGCCCATCTCGTTTTTCTTTCATGTTTTACCGGCTCCGAGCTCGGATCCGAGATTTGTTGCTTCGCTTAAACGGTCTCAACGCAGGCGACGCCATCTACTCATCGTCGAGTGGCCTCCAGGATTGCGGCAGCGATCGAGACGCATCGCACCGCTCCCACCGCTCCTCGGCCTTCTCACATCAGATAAGTGTCAGACATCAGATAGATAAATGGCCTCCGATTTCGCCGTTTCTGTTAGACCCTTCGTAACTTTTCGATCAACAAACAGCCAAATAGTAGCTCAGAACAGGGATTGATCACCCCTCTTCTGGGTTGCTTGGTGATTTGCAGCTGAAAAATTGAGCTGGGTTTGTGTCTTTGTCCTGTGCATGTGCATGTGTAACTAATACTTGTTTTGCTCGTTAATTTTAAAATTAATTCATTTAATAAGTTTAATATATTCGTTAATTGAGGGACGAGACTCCTGGCCGACTGCAGACGGGCGTGAGCAGCGACGGATCGGTAACACGCCACAGGTTCGCCGCTCTCGTTCTCATCTCAAGCAATCTTTTTAGACGACGAGATGAACAAGGCCCGACGACTGACGACTTCTCTCTTTTTTCAGCTTATTTTCTAGCGCTGATTGACTTACTTGCGATGGGGCGGGGACGGGCGGGGACGGGCGGGTTGGGGGTTTCTCTATTGTTACTTAGCTAGCCAATTCCAGCGTCGTCTCTCGTCGAAGGCCGTCTCGCACCGTCGGAGAAGAGGAGAAGAAGCGCAGCCCGCAGCTAAGTCTTTTTTTAAAATTATTTTTTTATTTTTTATTTTTCTTTCTAATTATTCTTGTTGTAGAATTCCAGTCGCCGACTCGCCGTCTCGTCGTTTCGAGCCGCCGGAGAAGAAGGAGGAGGAGCGCAGCCCGCAGCTAAGTCTTTTTTTAAAATTATTTTTTTTTCTTACTAATTATTCTTGTTGTAGAATTCCAGTCGCCGACTCGCCGTCTCGTCGTTTCGAGCCGCCGGAGAAGAAGAATGAGGAGTGCAGCCCGCAGCTAAGTCTTTTTTTAAAATTTTTTTTTTATATTTTCCTTACTAATTATTCATGTTGTTGATTCCAGTCGCCGTCTCGTCGGAGGCCGTCTCGCACCGTCGGAGGCGTCGGAGAAGGGACGCAGTCCGCAGGGAAGTCACTTTTAAAATTTATTTATTTTTATTGCTAATTATTAATGTTCTAGATTCCAGTCGCCGTCTCGCCGTCGCGTCGGAGGTCGTCTCGCACCGTCGGAGAAGAGGAGAAGGGACGCAGTCCGCAGGGAAGTCACTTTTAAAATTTATTTATTTTTATTACTAATTATTAATGTTCTAGATTCCAGTCGCCGTCTCGCCGTCGCGTCGGAGGTCGGCTCGAACCGTCGGAGAAGAGGAGAAGGAGCGCAGTCCGCAGGGAAGTCATTTTTAAAATTTATTTTTATTACTAATTATTCATGTTCTAGATTCCAGTCGCGTCGGAGGTCGTCTCGCACCGTCGGAGGCGTCGATGAAGAAGGAAGAAAATCGTCAACGAGGAGCTGGAGGGATCGCCGAACAGTGGAGGCAGAGGAGAAAAGGTAGTGTAGACTGGCATTCGTGCCAACCTAGTCGTTAGGCAAGTAGGATGTACGCCGGGGAGGGAGTGTGGCGGTCGAATGAAAAAAAGCAAGAAAATGTTGTGGTATCGACTGGTATTGAAACGAGCTGGGAGTACGGTAGTGGATCGATATCGACGCAAAAACGGGAAGGGCGACTCCAGTAGTCGGGTAGATCACTGGAGGTGATCGATCGATTGGATTTAGAAGGAAGGGGTCGGCTCTCTAAGTAGGGTAGATCAAAGGGGCTTGAGAGAGGGTCAGCTCCACCCTCCTGGTAGATCAATGGTCTGTATATCGATTGGAATGGTACGCTCATTCAGTGTGGATTGCGTGTGTGATTGTATCCGTACTCCATTGATGGGTCGAGTTAGGTACCAGTTGGGTTGGTGCGTGGTACCGTAGTCCATTGACGGGTCGGGTTAGGTACCCGTTGGGTTAGTACTTGGCACTGTAGTCCATTGATGGGTCGAGTTAGGTACCAGTTGGGTTGGTACTTGGCACTGTAGTCCATTGATGGGTCGAGTTAGGTACCAGTTGGGTTAGTACTTGGCACTGTAGTCCATTGATGGATCGGGTTAGGAACCAGTTGGGTTGGTGCGTGGTACCGTAGTCCATTGGTGGGTCGGGTTAGGTATCAGTTGGGTGGGTGCGTGGCACCGTAGTCCATTGATGGGTCGGGTTAGGTACCAGTTGGGTTGGTACTTGGTACCGTAGTCCATTGACGGGTCGGGTTAGGTACCTGTCCGCTGAACTTCGAGTTGATCACTGGTTCTGTGCCGCTCTCATTGTCTTCGTGCGGCTATTCGCGACATTGTAGGCGAATAACGCGCCTAGGCTTGGGGAGCATAGCAGTACTGATCTGATGTTTCCTTGGCATTGTTCCCGGAAATGAGCCGTCAATATAGCTGCCAATACTCCTGGGACTCTGTTTCTAATGAGCTCTGGGTTGTATCGATTTGTATAACTGTATCACTTAGGCTGTTGAGCCGCCCTCTTTCTATCCTCTCTCGTAACAATAACAATACTACGAAGCGGTGTAAAGAGGACTGATTGAGTAGGGGGGGGGAGAGAGGATATATTGCGGATTGATTACCGAGTTCGAACCTTAACGCACGAAGCAATAGTGTTTCGGACGTGTTACCTCACCCAGAGATGAATTGTCTGCATGCAACTCACTTCAAAACATTATGTGATTGCTGTAACGAGAATTGGCGAGAGAATATCGAAATTGTGTCAATAAAGGACCGAAAACAACGATAGCACAAGTGTTTATTCTCATTTGGTTACTGTAGCTCAGTTTGCGATACCCTCAGGATACCGTAGCTCTACGGTAGGTCACTTGCGCGGTGACGTCATCTTCTGTCGTCTGCTGTCCGCAGGGTGCAGACGGCCTTTCGTGGAGATCGATGACGATGAGGAGGAGCCTGGAACCGGAACCGGGAGTTAGGAACCGGAACCGGAACCGGGAGTTAGGAACCGGAACCGGAGAATAGAGCACCTGGAGAGCCGGCCGGTCTCGACGAAGTGGAGAAGCGTCGCGGCGTCACGCCCTTCTTTCGCCGCTTGCTGGGGGTCTGAAAAGGTACGGTAGAGTACGGTAGGACACGGTAGATGAGGGTTTGGATACGGTAATCAACTGTAGACAGAGTTAAAAAGGGTACCCAAGATTTCATGGCCTAGTGGTCTAAGGCGCACACAAGGTATGATCGCGAGGTCGTAGGTTCGAATCCGACCACCAGCTAACTTTTTTGCCAACCTTTGCCGAATTTTTTCCAAGCACTTTCTGAACTCCTAAAATCTTGGCAAAGCTCGGCAAAAGTGTTTGCAGGGGGCGGGATTCGAACTACCCACCTCATGATCATACCTTGTGTGCGCCTTAGACCACTAGACCACGGCTCCATACCTTATGTCGAGGGTACCTTTTTAACTCTGACTGTAGATCACGATCTAATACTGCAGGTTAGCGTGAATGAAAGTTGATAATAGACAGCACACTGTGAACAGCATCTATGGAATGCGAACGCGAGCGGGTTACGGTAGTTCGCTGGGTCAGACGACAGGTCACACCTTAGCCCCGCAGGCTGAAATAGTCGTATCTTCAGTGGTGGCGACGTACGAGTAGATGAGGTATGCGAGCAGACCACTTGAGGTGTACGGTAGATATCGATTGAAGTATGTCGGATTACTGTATTCGTACCTGCAGCGGCTAGCGCGACGTATTTCACTTACGGACGAGATGAGAGGGCGCCTGAGAGATTACGGTATAACGGGAGTACGGTAGGTTTGGAGAATACGGTATGTCAAGCAACGGTACCTTTGAGCGCGGAGATGGGGCATCCAGACACCTTGGATTCGACCATTCCGAGCGAGTGAGAGGAGGGCGAATGGGTGGGGGGAGTATAAAATGAACTTTACATTTATTGGATTCAGTGAGTAAACAAGGGATGTAGAGCAGTCTTTCGGAAACCTTACACGCTTTATCAGACAGTAACTTCAACAGTGCAACCGAAACACAACAGTACATTAATTTCGAAAATGATCGGGCGAGAGAGCATGTGAAAACGAGAGAGTGCTTATTTTCGAAAACGTTCTTCACATGTGCACGTCCGTCTCCCACTTCAGCTCCATCTCGTCGAACTTCCACTCGTCCGGATGACCGACGTGAGGGACGACCTGGATTGACGTCGATTTGAGGGGAATTAGAATCGCCGTCTCTCCATTTTACACACTCTCTCGCGTTGTCTATGATGTGATCACTGAAACTCTTGCTTAGACCGATGCTTTCTGCATAGGTAATTCACGATTTCTGCGCAAAATCCAGATAATTCATGATTCAGATCAGACAACCGGTGGACAGTAGAGTGCGAAATACGGGTAATCGTCTCTTCATTCCGTGTACTCTCTTACCGGTCAGAGAAGCGAAGAGTGTGCAAAATGAAGAGATAATCCACAATAATTCCGAAAGCGAACTCACGATATCAAAAGTGCTCCACTTGAAGGCGGGCACGTTGGTGTAGGTGGGCCCGCCGATGGCACGGAACGACAGCTTCTTCGCCAGCGCGTAGTTCGTGCCCTGAACCATTATGGTACGCCTGGTTCATCTGGTACCACGGGCACCACTGGTACCACGTTTCTGGTTCCACTGGTTCCTCTGGTACTGGTACCGAAGCCAACCTTGTAGTCGAGCGCGCCATGGTTGACGTGGCCCATGCCGGGGAACTCGTACGTGCCGTTGCGCGGGTTTAGATCGCCTCTGGCCGAAATTGCCGCCTCGGCTGCAAGAGATTGGCTCAATTCTGTTAATCTATGAAGATGAAATTCCGGAACCAATTCAGCAAGGCTCAAGGGCATCCACTAGAATTCAAAATTTGGGTAATTGTCTCTTCATTTCACACACTCTCTCGCCTCTCTGACCGGTGAGAGACTACGCGGAATGAAGAGACGATTCTACTGACCAGTGTAGGGCGGGGTGCAGTTGCAGGCGGAGAATGGCTCGTGCGTGTAGTCGTTGTATCTCATGAGCGCAGCGAGCGAGTCCAGGTCGGTAACCTGCAGTTAATATGATCCCAGTGCTTCCGTCTGTCTGTCTGTTTGTCTGTCGGTCCGTTTGTCTGTCCATTAGTATGTCTGTCGGTCTGTCTGTCGGTCTGTTTGTCTGTCTGCCTGTTTGTTTGTTTTTTGTATGTCTGTCTGTCTGTCTGTCCGCTGCTTCCAATCACCAACCTTGCTGTGGTCTCTGTCGAAGATCTTGGCGCGCGGCGCCTTGCCCCAGCGGAACCAGTCGCCCAGCTTGTTGCCCTGAGAATGAATGAGGAATGGTCTGTCTCTCTCATTTCGCAATGCTCTCTCGCTTCTCTGATCGACGAGAGAGCACTGGAAAATGAGAGAGTCAGACGATTGCTCGAATGAATCATGAGAAATATAGGAATCGAGGAATAAATGCAATTTTACTGCAGTCTAACGAAGAGTCTCTCTATTCTGCATGCTCATCAGTCGCAGAACAAGGAGAGAGCACACGAAATGGAGAGAGCGTTTTCTTCATTTGCCATCCCTAAGCCTCTTCTGCGAGCAATCGTCTGCCACTCTCATTTCGCCATGCATTCTCGACGATCAGAGAAGCGAGAGAGCATTGCGAAATGAGAGTGACAGACCATTTCTCTCTTCTGCCCACCTGTTCGATCCATCCAGCAGTCTCGGTGATCGCCTTGAAGTAGGGGATATTGTAGGAGGGGAAGTACGAGTACTTCTCCAGGAACCAAGTCATGTCGCGGTACACGATCTTGCCCCTGCAAATCGCCCATTTTAACTTCTCAGTCTCTCCATTCTACACGCTCTCTCGCAGCTCTGACCGGTGAGAGAGCACGCGAAATGAAGAGACGATTACCCGTATTACGAACTCTATTATCTAAAGAGAAGATAAATCACGGCCTTTTTGTATCTAGCACTTGATCAACGACTTAAGGTAGTTGCTGAAAGTATTTTGAGTACCGGGGCGAGAGACCACAGAGCAAAGACCAAAGATCACTTACGGCAGTTGCTCCAGCACGTAGAGCAGTCCGAACTGGGGCAGGGGCTGGCCGGGCGTGAACGAGTTGTAGTCGAGGACCACCCACTGGTTGTTGTACGTGCCCGAGTTGTAGCGCGAGTAGATCTGGTAAATGCACATTATGTTCATTCAAGCGAATTGATGAGCAATGGACCGTCTCTCTCATTTCGCAATGCTTTCTCGCTTCTCTGATCGACGAGAGAGCATTGCGAAATGAGAGAGTCAAATGATTGCTCGAATTGATACAGTGCTGACAAATTAGACTATGCGTCCATGCCAGCTATTTGGAATTTCAATTCGACGTAAATGATCAGCTGTCAAACGAGGATTGACAATGATGTAAGAACACGGCGTCTTGGCAACGTTCCAAAACCCAAGTTCGCGGCGAGACCACAGCAGTACTCTCTCACTTTCGCGTGCTCTCTCGCCTTGTCTCTGCTTCAATCGCTATCTCTCGCCCGCCCCTTATAGAACGCCATGAGAAGAAGTGATGCCTCACCTCGCACCATTCCCTGGCCGATCGTGCGAGCTGATTGGAGACGATGGCGCGCACCCACGTGAGCAGCTGGCCTGAGATTATATAATGCCGGTGCGTCCGTTTGTTTGTCTGTTCGTCTGTCTGTTTGTCCGTCCGTCTGTCTGTCTGTCCGTCCTTCTAAGGACATTAATTGAAGAATAGTTCTGATGGCTATTGTTCTGTCAAGGAGGAATGGCCTTACTCTCCTACTTTCACATGCTCTCTCGTCGGACAGAGAAGCGAGAGAGCAGGGGAAGTGAGAGACTAACCGGTGGGAAGAGTCTGCTCGAAGAGTGAGGCGTTGAAGACGGAGATGGTCGTCTCGATTACGGCCTGAGTATTGTATATTTTAATGCTGAATCATGGTATGACATGTATCGCCAGAATCTGTCCATTCGTTGCCGAATTGTTACTGCTTACTCTACTGTCGTTTCGAAAACAATCACCAATCATCACTAAAAGGAAGACAGTTGACCCTGCCTTCTCTCCATCTTCAGAACCAGTATTTTCGAAATTCCGAGGAATGGTCTGACTCTCTCATTTCGCAATGGTCTCTCGCCAGTTAGAGAAGCGAGAGAGCATGGGAAAGTGAGAGAGTCAGATCATTTATTCCTCACCAATCCCGAGGTCATCAACGCGAAGTCGTCCGAGGAGTACAGCATGCCGGGGTACGAGGCGAAGGTCGTGCCGTGGCCAGGGTACAGTTGGTGCTCTGCAAGTGGCCCGTAGGCTGGAGAGAACAGGAATCCAGTAAGAATTGATGCTCTGATTCAGAATGAAAAACCCGGCAAAAGTGGGCCCCCATGAATCAGATATTTGATGTCACAAGTCGAAAGGGATCCCATTGGGGAGAGTTCAAAACAGCTTTGAACTGATTGGGGATTTGCTTCCTAAGGACCGAAAATCGATTATGAAAAAACGCCTAATTTTGTTGCGAAGGACGTGCTCACCGTAAGCGAACTTGTACAGTTTGAGGACGCGCAGCATGTTCTGGAAGCCGGACATGGTCACCTGCAAGGAATTATTAGAGATTTGAGGAATGGTCTGACTCTCTCATTTCGCAATGCTCTCTCGCTTCTCTGACCGACGAGAGAGCATAGGAAAGTGAGAGAGTCAGATCATTTCTCAGAGTTTTCAATTGCATTTCATTATTAATTCGGTATCGAAAAAGGATTCTTCTTCTATTCTAGGAGAATTCCTAGTCATTCTACAGAGCCAAACTGTTATCAAGAGAATGCTAATGATCAACCAGTTTTTCGCACGCTTTTACTTGCATACTTCAAGCTGAATCTCTCTCTAGCAGTTATTTCCATTCTCTCCTATTCAGTAGCCATGATTTCTATTTAATTGCAGCTTTTCGACAGAGTGCAGAATGCAGAGTCTCTTCAAAGATCAAAGATCAAGTACCTGTGATATGAACAGGTCCTTATTGCCCGGGGCGACTTTCACGAATCCCGAGCAATGTCCCTCAGGGTTCTGCGGGTCTCTCGTCTTGTTCAACTTCTTCTCTAGATCGTAGAAGTCGCCGTTCATGTTGATGTAGCTAATATTAATAATATGTAATAATAATTAATAATAATTAATAATAATTAATAATAATAGCTGAGCATTTTCGCTTTTTAGGTCAATATTTTGGTCAATGAACCATTGTTATCATTGATAAGCGCCGTTCATGTTGATTCAGCTGCAAAATGTAGATAGATTATCATTTATTCGAGCTTGGTAAGCCTGTCATAAGCTTAGGACAGCAGAAACCATTGAAATTCAAGTTGACGTAACTGAGAATTAAGTTAATTATCGATTTTATAATCGTTAACTCGTTTTAACACACATTTATTAGCCTTTTGTCGTTGAATGTCTGAGCATTTTCAACTAGAATCTATCCTTATCACCACAAAGGGAGACTAGATTGTTTTCCAGCTGAATCTCGAGTGTAGGATGCTATATTGATCTTACGAGACTGCTCAGAAATTTTGCCTTTTCGTTCTCACCTAGAGTTCGAAATACGGGTAATCGTCTCTTCATTCCTCGTGCTCTCTCACCGGTCAGAGAGACTAGAGAGTGTGCAAAATGAAGAGACCCGTATTTCGAACTCTATGCTCATCCGATGGTGGTCATTCAACCTGACGCTGTTGATTGAACAATTATGTCGTCTCTCATTTCGCGTACTCTCTCACCGGTCAGAGACATGAGAGAGCATTGCGAAGTGAGAGAGACAGACCATTCCTCTGTTGATTGAACTCACTGGATGGGATGGATGTCGTAGATGACGCGGGGCGCGATGTCACGACCCTCATAGCCGTCGACTGAATGTTATTTTTGGTTGTTTTTGTTTTTTTATCAGGTTGTTTTTTCCTCCCCTTCAAAATTAAATGCTCTTGAAGAAATGCGGCATCAAACCTCCGTATTACAGTCAATGCTTCTGAAGAGAGAGCATCACGAAATGAGAGAGTCAGAGAGATAGTAAGAGATACTCACTCAATCCACTGATCTGGTAGTACGTCCTGTTCACCGCTCCCCAGTACGGGTCGTCCTTGGGAGCGGCCGTGAGCTGCGAGTCGATCCACTTCTGCAATTAATTAATTAATTAATTAATTAATTAGCTAATTAAACTGGCACCAAACTGGTACCAGGTTGAACCCATAACTCGCCTGGTTCTCGCCCAGGAACCCGTTCAGCCGGCCGCAGAACTGCGTGAAGTTGTTGCAGTACGGCTCGACCGTGTTGTGGATGTGGTACTGGAATGGGTACGGTAGGGTACGGTAGGTTACGGTAGGTCAGGGTACGGTAGGGTACGGTAGGTCAGGGCACGGTAGGGTACGGTAGGTCAGGGTACGGTAGTGTTTTTGGATAGAATCAATACCTCGATAAGGGTCTTCGAGAGGAGTCCCTCGAGATAGCCAGCTGCGTAGGCCTGCACTCCGGGCTCGACCGAGTTCTTGGTCTCGACCTGAGAAGGTTACGGTAGGGGTACTGTAGGGGTAACGTAGGGTACTGTATGAATACTCGAACGCTGTATGGTTACGGTACGGTAAGAGATTGTTGGGACAGGGTAGTGCAGTACAAGTAGTACAGTTTGATTGCTGGTAGATGCAGTCCAAATAGGGTACTGTAGGGCTACTGTAAAGGTACGGTAGGTTACTGTAGTCAACCTCGAGCAGCGTCCATCCAGTGGTGTTCACTGCGTTGCGCCAGCGACCCGCGGCGACCTTAATTTTGGTTTTAAGATTTAAAAATTTTGATTTTTTTTGAATAATTGATGACATTTCTCTTTGAATCTCAATCGCGCCGGTTCCCAGAAACTGCTATCCTCCCTATCGTTATCGCTTATCAGCATATCTCCCTAGAATGCTGACTATGGCCATTCCAGGGAATGTTGCGCTGATCGCGCGATTGAGATGACTAATATTTCGGATGGCGATATGAAAACGGGCACTCTTCTGCCTTCTATTAATGCTATTCAATAGAGTTCGAAATACGGGTAGTCGTCTCTTCATTCCACACACTTTCTCACCGACCAGAGCGGAGAGAGTGTGTGGAATGAAGAGATGATTATTCGCATTTAAAGCATTTCGAACTCTTCAATCAGTTCGAATCTCTACGGAGAACCTGAAATTACTAGCATTCAAGCGGTCTCTCACCTGCTGCCTGCAGTCCATTCCATTGAGAAGGGTGAGCTTGCCCTGAATAACAATAATTAATAACAATAATAACAATAACAATAACAATAATAACAACCTTGTCCAGACAGATCTGCTTGTAGGTGTAGACAGTGTCGCGACCCTCATTGTCGGCTAGGGCGCAGGCCACTGCAAGGATTGCTTAGATTTATCGAGGAATTTCGGAACCAAGTTGGTTTTGAGAGCATGAAATCAAGCGAAAAACTCTGCTCATAGGACAAAGAATGCTGCAGTTACTCAGACAAACTGAGAATCTCTTTTCGAAATATTGAAATGATTTTTGGTCCTAAATTAGAAGCTGTCTCAAGCACGCAAATGGTACTACTGAGATTAGGATCGTACCAATTGAAAGCTCTCTTTATTTAAAAAATGGTTCTGAACACAAAAACGTTTAAGTCATATCCCTTGTCATGGTACCATAAAACTGGGTTCAGGTTCTGGGACAATAAACGTACCCCACCTAGCTACGCCCAGAATCGGGTGTAGTTTACTGGTTCCAAAAATGATGGGTTCTGGTTCCGGAACCACAAGGTTCTGGTTTTGGTTCCGGAACCACAAACGTACCCAGCAACGCCGCAGCAACAATCCACCTCGCCATCCCGATGCGAAGTGTGGAAGAGTCTCTCCTCTTATCAGGCATTATCACCCGCCGACTTCAGCCCGCTCTCTCCATTTCGCGTGCTCTCTCGCTCTTTCTGACCAGAGAGAGCGTGTGGAATGGGGAGAGTCTGCCCCTCTAATCACCTCCAATGCGCCCTTCTCCTTCACTTATCACCATGCGAGATAAGCGCCTCTTCTCTCCTTCGAAGCCAATAGACGCCGAGGCATTATCGTTGAGAGGAGGAGGCTGGAAACGTGGATGGAGTGCAGCAAAGGGACAGATCCGTGACCGACTATTGAAGCCAGGTGGAATAACAAAAGCAAAACACGATGGCTCCTCAGTGTCCGCTCTGTCGTGAGGGATGGCCGGAGACTGCTGATAGTGCGATTATTATGAGACTGCTGTAGGAGGATTACGGTATTCCCATTTGTTTCTGCAGTTACGTCAGTGTTTTGCCAAGGCCAGAGATAAACAGCGGAAGTCGGACAATTACGCGCGTACTAAAACTTTTTTAAAAAAAATGAAGCACTTTTCTGCGCAACATTTTTTCTTTGATCTTTCTCCATGGGAAGTTTCAGAGGAATATAGCGCACCATTTGCGAAATGCGCAACTTTATGCTCTCACATTTTTCAAGTTTTCAATTCCATTTTGACCTACTCAAAGATAAAAGTTCACGTTGCCCATCTGGGAGGTGATAGATAAGGTCGTTAGCTACAGAATCTTCTTTAGCACGATCAATTTCGTTGCGAATTGAGACGGTGCTCCTCTGGTGCTCTCGAAGATTTCGTTACGTGTTCTCATTTGCTAATTTATCTCTTGTTGTTAATTCCAATGATCGAAAAGTAAATTGTATGGACTGTCTGACAAATAAATAAATTTTCGCCAATTCCCAATAGAAAGCACATTTCATAAAACACAAGAATATGGTTAAGTCTTGATCCTATTCGATTTCGAAATACGATTTCGAAGTAGAATAAATAGAAGATCGTTTTATATTCTTTTCTGCACGACACCCACAATTCAGAGCGACACGCTTATCGTTTTCTTTTTCCACCAGTTTGAATAACAATTTCGGCACTTTTCTAGTTCCGCATTGGGCCCCGCCCCCTTGGCCCCTCCCCTTCACCAACAGACTCCTCCCCCAATAGAGGGGGGCGGAATCTTAGACAGAAAATGTCTTTAGGATTTCTTGGCTTACAGGTTTGCTTAGGCGTAGGCTAAGCTTCAGCCCAAGAATCCGCCAACTCTTCAAGGGGTGGAGTCGAGAGGGGCGGGGCTCAGTACGGAACTAGAAAAGTCCCACAATTTCTAACTCAATCAATCGCCTTCAGTCTTTCGAAATCGAGTTAGAGTCGAACAAGGAGATAATTGGAGACCTGCACTTGCACCAAATTTCATTCTTCCCTCTTTTCGATCGATCGATCGATTTCTTCCTTCTTCTCTTTTTATTCTTCACACTTTCTCGCGTCGGCGCCGGTACGTTTCCCCCTCCTCTCCCCTCCTCCCCGGATCAATACCCCTTCTGATCCTTGGGATTCCTGGGATCCTCGGGATCCTCATCGTACCCCGGGGTACCCTCACCCAATACCCCTAGGATCCATGAGTGTGGTAGGGTACCCTCATCCTACCCTACCACACCTCATCATCCCTCCTCCGATTACGGTACTCGATCGATAACTGACTTCATTTCAGTATCGGTGCTTCCGCGGTTCACTCTTTCGAGCTTTTCCTTCACATCGCGTGACGAACTTTCACATAGCGACGAATTGGAACAGAAAATGATCGCAGCGCAAGGGAATAACAGGGTCGAACAGGTATACTTTAGATAGGGTACTGTAAATAGAGTACTGTAGGGGTACTGTAGATCGGGTACTGTAGCCATAGTCCTTGGGTTACTGTATTGATCTTTGATCACTTCAGGACACCTCATGTGGCGATGCAACCGAGGACAGTGCCAAGTATCTGGACGAGTTGGTGAAGGTAGAGGGAGAGAGAGATCAAAGATCAAAGATCAAAGATCAATCTCACAGGATATGCGCGAGCTCAATGCTCTGCCCGGTGCCTATCCACACGCCCTTCGCCTTCTCAACGAAGAAATCGATCGAGTCTGGTACCGTATCCCGAGATGGGTACAGTACCCCTACCGTACCCCTTTTAGGTGCGTACTGTACCCGGGAGGAGTCGCAAGTGGCAGCAGCAACCAGGGTCCAGCACCCTCGACTACAGTATCCCCCCAGTCGGCTGCCGTACCCCCGCTCCTTCCTCCATGCAATACGGCAGCCGCATCACTCTTCAATCCTTCCAGCCTGGTGAGGATACTGTAGGACTACTGTAACCTCATCGGAGGGTACTGTAGCCACTACCCTGATCAATCAATACCGTAATCCTACCGTACTTTCAGAGGGATACGTTCACTCCCACGTCTCCTCGCACGATCAGCGCACACGAGAACATTCTCGCCATTCAGAGGTTCGAATACCGAAACCGATGAGCAGACTACCGTACTCCTATGACATCGCAGACTGAACTTGATGAACTACAGTACCCATGTCTACCGTATTTCAGAGCATATGCTGCCCTTGTTGGATCTCACTTCGATCCCTTCGAGGGAGGAGTCACCGTGCAAGAGAAGATCCCCATTCCCTACTTCCCGAGGTACGCATCATGGATCAGACCTACCGTACCTCTACCGTACTCCAGATGCAATTTCATCGGTCGAATCCTCGGGCCGCGTGGTATTAGTGTGAAGCAGATCGAGAGTGAAACCGAGTGCAATATTCTCGTGCGAGGTCGAGGATCCGTCAAGGTATACGGTAGTGCGGCGACTGTATACGATACCGTACCATACCTGCTACCGTACTCTACCTTTCCCTTCAGGATCCTGTTCGTGAGGCTCGTCTCCTCAATCATCCTGGATGGGAACATCTCTCTGAGCCCCTCCACGTACTCATCAAGGCCACCGACGTCTCTCAGGTATACTGTAGCCCCTAGACAGTACCCTGATACAGTACCGTACCGTACCGTACCGTACCGTACCGTACCGTACCCTACCGTATCCCCTTCAGGCTCTGGCAGAAGTGAAGCTTCACCGCGGAGTCGCGGCCGTTTCTCAGCTGCTGACTCCCTCGAATGATGAACACAAAAGAAGGCAACTTGTGCAGCTCGCAATCATCAATGGTGCGCATACGGTAGTTGAGACTGGGGTACTGTACCATTGGGTACGGTACCGTGGTTCCACCGAATGGTACCATCAACGATCATTCTATCTCAGGCACATACCGTTGCGAAGCCTAATCGCCCGTCTAATTAATTGAATAATAGAAAACGGCAATTCTGACGTTTTTTACGCAACGATGATAAAGTTGTGCTGCGTTGCTTACTATTTGTTCGCGTTATTCGCACATATAAACATGGGAATTCATGGGATTGGGAATCTGATGTACTCGCACCATTGTCACATCTTCGTCTAATAGTTCTGTCGTCTAATGGTCGATTCGCGTTATCACTTTGTTATCAAGCTGATTCGCGTTATCACTTTGTTATCAAGCTGATTCGCGTTATCACTTTGTTATCAAGCTGATTGGTAGAGTAGTCATTGCGACGCGTCGACGACGAGACTGGCGCTGATGAGAGGATCTCGCGCGCTACATAGATGCTGTGGAAAAAGCGGGGGGAGAAAAGAGAAAAGGAGAAAATTGGGTGGAAAAAGTTGACAAGGAGAAATTAAATTTTGAATTGGCGCCTTTTTGATATCTCGGTTCCCCGTGGAGCTAGCGACTTGAAACTGGGTTTATAGGGTTCTGAGGGGTTGAAAACCCACCTAGCGAAATTTCAAGCCGCTAGCTCCACGGGAAACCGAGATATCAAAAAGGCGCCAATTCAAATTTTTTAATTTCTCCTTTTCTCATTCGACTTTTTCCACCCAAGGAGAAAATCTCCCCTGACTTTTTCCACAGCAAGAGACTGGGGCGACGAGAGGGCTTCCTTCTACAGATACACCTCGTCATCTTTATTGTCATTGCAAGATTCAATTTAATATAATTATAAGATTAAATTATTAATTAAGCACGATGAAAGTGACAGTTCGCAAGGGAGCTGCCACCGAGAACGGCTTCGACGCCGACGACGAGATCTCTTCGAATGAGGTCTCGCTCGAGAAGTACAAGGACGATGGAAAGGGAATGGCTGGCGATTGGAATCCGACGTACGACACAACGCCCCATGATCTGAAGAGAAAGACCGAAGAATTCGAAAAGATTCCCTTGTTCTACCCCGCATAGGGACAATGATAAAGGATGACACAAGGAGTGGAAATCGTTTGTGCCCGCACTACATAATTTGAGGAATGGTCTGGCTCTCTCATTTCGCAATGCTCTCTCGTCGGTTAGGGAAGCGAGAGAGCACAGGATAGTGAGAGAGTCAGACGATTCCTCCATAATTCACCGATTTCGACGCTCAATGAATAAGAATCGCTGACTTTCGATATGTACAGTATTCGACTCCCTTTTCAAGCAAAGATAGAGCCATCGTCGGGCTCTCTCATTTCGTAATGCTCTCTCATCGATCAGAGAAGCGAGAGAACATTGCGAAATCAGAGAGACAGACCATTCCTCATTCTGAACCAAGCTGAGATTTGTGTTTCCCGTCATGATGAATGGCCTTATTCGCGATACAACTACGAAGGAGCGTTCAGGTTGCTCTTTTTGAGGAATGGTCTGTCCCTCTCATTTCGTAATGCTCTCTCGTCGATCAGAGAAGCGAGAGAGTACAGAGAAGTGAGAGAGACAGATCATTGCTCGAGCGTTCAGTTTGCTCTTTTTTATCGCAGAGACGCATTGATCGGCAGTCAATAAATATGGCAGACAGAGAGGGAATGATCGGACTCTCTCACTTTCCCATGCTCTCTCGGCGGTCAGAGAAGCGAGAGACTGCGGGAAATTGTGAGAGACAGAAGGAGAGGGGAGAGGGGAGGATTCGTGGCAGTACGTTGTGTAGTCGAATTGACTGGCTCTCTCCATTTTCCGCACTCTGACATCAGCTAGAGAAGCGAGAGAGCATGGGAAATGGAGAGAGTTGCGCCAATATCATTGCATATTTCGTTGAATAGCCTCTAATCTCACCATTTATTGCATTGGGTGGATTTCATGGGCAGTCACTTTTGATTCGAAATAGCTAGATTTGTATGGCAGGAATTCTTCATTCTACTACATAGAGTTCGGAATACGGGTAATCATCTCTTCATTTCGCACACTCTCTCACCTGTCAGGGAGGCGAGAGAGTGTGCGATATGACGAGACGATTACCCGTATTTTGAAGTCTTCACTCTGCTCATTACTAACCGATGAAAGAGCATGCGAAATTGAGAGAGGGTTAGTTCATTCTGCCAGCTCCCAACACTCTCTCATTTCGTAACGCTCTCTCGCCGGTCAGCGGGAGCGAGAGAGTACGGGAAAGTGAGAGAGAGAGAGAGAGATAGAGACAGACTCTCGTTTCTCTCACAGTTGAGTGTTGGATAGTCGTTCTCTTTTATTTGCACAATGCCAAACTTTTGGAAGCTCTGTTGACTAACTGTGTTTTTTATGTTGCTTGCTTTGGCAAATGTTTTATACTTCTTCTTGAAACTATCCATTGCGAAGACTCCAGAAAAGGTCGGCTCTCTCTCATTTCGCCTGCTCTCTCGCTCTGTCTAGCCGACGAGAGAGCGTGGGAAATGGAGAGACTGTTTATTCTGACATGATATGACGCGCAATCTAATCTCGCTCTTTATCAGATCAATCGCTCTTACAATCTCTAGCTCCTTTTAGAAGCACTCGCGTAGCGTTTTTGATCTACCAATCAATTTTTGTTCACATCTACCAATAACCAATCGATAATTAGACCATTCAAGGGTGTCTTGACCTACTACGTTTTTGAAATAGTCCGGTCATTTTGAAATAGTCCAGACTAAAAACGTTTTGATTCGATTTCTACACATTGGAGCCGATCTATCTAATCATTTTAACTGTAGCTGGCTTAATTACAATGCGAAAAAGTATTAGAAACTATTTTCGAACACTTAAATCCCATTTATTTGTCAAGTTTTGTGAAAAACGTAGTACCAATCAATCGATAATCATCAGGCTGACCTACCGATCGACCCACGATGCCCCTCTCCGTGCCCACTCGCAATCTCCTGCACATGAGCATCGGCCTGGCCCTCATCTTTCTCGCCTTCTTCTCGCAGACGAATATCGAAGAAACCGTGCTGGATGACAGGTTTTTTCGTCTGACTCTCTCCATTTCGCATGCTCTCTCGCTGTTCTCTAACTGGAGAAGTACATGATAGGTTCATTTTTATATTGAATTGTGAGGTTTTTCGTCTGATTCTCTCCATTTCGCATGCTCTCTCGCTTTTGCCTGACTTTTTTCTAGACTAATAGGACATTTTTTCCTCCGCCTCTCTCCATTTCGCATGCTCTCTCGCTCTTTCTGATCAAACAGAAAAGTAATGGTGATGGAATAATGTACAGTTCCGACTCAAACATCAGTAATGAGTTGTGGAGAGTATTCACTTCCTGAGCAATCGTCTGACTCTCTCATTTCGCAATGCTCTCTCGCTTTTCTGATGGACGAGAGAGCATGGCGAAATGAGAGAGTCAGAATATTGCTCATTCACTTCCTTAGTCCATTCACTCGCGTAATCTTGTTTTCTCCTGGTCTGTGGGTATTATGATCTGCCTCTCTCCCTCGCCGGTTAGACAGGCCGAGAGAGCGTGCGAAATGGAGAGAGACAAGAGCGAAGTAGAGAAAGAGAGTGCTGATCAATTCAATGCCCACGCTATTCATGAGCGAGGGAGGGAGAGGGCGAAAACGATCAATCTTCTGTCTCTCTCACTTTCCCGTACTCTCTCGCTTCTCCAACAGACGAGAGAGCATTGCAAAATGAGAGAGTTCTTTGCGAAAACATGCGACGAATAATAGGCAGAAGTTTGGCTGGGCAAATGTGATCTCCTGATGTATCAATGAGTAAAATTGAAAAGTCTGTGTTTCCTTCTCTCTAAGGATGATTTGCCTAGACTCGGAGCGTACAGAATGAACAATTTAGTACTAAGAGAGACAATGAAGTTCACAATGATGCTCTCTCGTAGACCGGGCGAGAGAGTGTGCAAAATGAAGAGACGGTGGCTGCGAGGTCTGCAGAATAACCTAAAATCTCTTCCAGGAGCCAGACGGATTCTTCCATTCCATCCAACGCGGGGTACATCAGTCAGACCATCATCTACGGCACTTTTCTCTTCTCGAATCTACTAGCGCCGCCGCTAGTGGCCATTCTGCGGTGTCGATGGAGTCTCGTGCTGGGTTTGTTCTGATTCTGGAAGAATGGTCTGACTCTCTCATTTCGCGATGCTCTCTCGTCGATTAGAGAGGCGAGAGAGTGTGTGGAATGAGAGAGACAGACCATCAATCGTTCTGTTGCTAGTCAAGACAATGCCTGTAATGTAGGCAGCCCCGTCCTGACTCACTTGTAAAATATCTCATGTATAGTTTAATCTTATTTTTTGCTCGATCTTGCTGGTCCATTTCCGTTAGTTTGAGCAGAAACGAATCAGAATTTGAAAACAACCTTCTCCCTTAGTTTCTGAAACCATTTCCTTCTGCAACGAAATTCAGGCTAGAGATGGCTTCGCAAGAAATGGCTCTCTTTACTTCGTACACTATCTCGCCGGTCAGAGAGGCGAGAGAGTGTGTGAAATGAAGAGACGATTACCCGTATTTCGAATTATTTCCTTCAGGCAGTGCCACGTACACTCTCCTCATGGCCAACTTCCTCGTGCTCAACACGCCCTTTCTCTACATCGCCTCGGCACTGGAGGTCATCTTTCGCATAATCGCCTGTCTCTCTCACTTTCACGCGCTCTCTCGCTGCTCTGACCGGCGAGAGAGCAGTGCGAAATGAGAGAGGCGCGTGCCGAAATGGCATACTATGGTATGGTTTCTCTACATCGCCTCGGCACTGGAGGTACTGTTGAATGAACAGCGACGATTCTTATTGTGAAGATTTTTAACTAGGAGACTAGGAAAATTGATCCCTTGAAAAATGAAAGTGGTTTCATTGCAGGGTTTCGGTTCAGCCATCCTCTGGACGTCCGTCGGCCACTATCTCGCACTCAATTCGACCGAGAAGAACGTGGAGAGGAACAGCTCGATACTGTGGATGTGGCACACTTCCGGGTTCGATTATTCATGATTTTCCGTGTGGTTATATGGTTCCCTATGGTTCCGTATGGTACATTCCGTATGAATCCGCATGATTAATCAGACGAACGAGAGAACATGCTCATTCTCAACACTCGGCATGAACAGATTGCAGACAATCGAAAGTGTTCGAGGAGTGTTCTCTTAGTCCCCTATGAGTAGAGCGAGTGTGAGATATATGCATTTATTCAGAACAAGAAGTTGAATGATGACCAGCCAGAGCGATGAGCAAAGACAGATCAGAATTAGGGTTGTCAGAATGAAGAATTCACCTCTTCATTTCCCGTGCTCTCTCGTCGCTCATACCGGCGAGAGAGCACGCGGAATGAAGAGGTGAATTCTTCATTTTGACAACCCTAATCAGAATCCTCCTATTCAGCCTCATCTTCGGCGGCATCTTCCTGCTCGTCGTCTTCGGGAGCGCCGATGACGACGCCGTCATCGACGAGGGAATGACGAGGTGAGACTCTCTCATTTAGCAATGCTCTCTCGTCGGTCAGAGCGGCGAGAGAGCAGGCAAACGTGAGAGACGGCCCCTTCGCGACGAAGAATTGCTATGACTCCCTTCATTCTGCACGCTCTCTATTTTCTTTGGTGGACGAGAGAGCACACGAAATGAAGAGACGATTGAGCCATCCCTAGCCAGAAGAATGCATGAATGTTCTCGAATGAAGCTCGAAATACGGGTCACCATCCGACTAGTGAGAGAGTGTGTGAAATGAAGAGACGTCGTCGTCATTCTTCAGACTCATCTACGGCGTCTTCACGGGCATCTGCCTCGTCGGCAACGTCGTCTTCGCCCTTCTGCCCACTCCCGAGAGCGAGAGGGAGTACTATGAGGAGAGACAGAGCTATAAGGAGGAGTTGGGTGAGTCAAATTAAGGATCTGTTCCTATAAAAACGCTGCAAAATTCAATAAAAAGTGAGCTACACGGAGGAGAGCAATCGTCTGACTCTCTCATTTCGCGCGCTCTCTCACCGGGCAGAGATGTGAGAGAGCGTGCAGAATGAAGAGAGTCAAGCCATTGAGATAAATATTTTCCTTCAGTCTCCACCTTCAAACTGGCTATTACCCTGGACTCGATCCTCTTCTCGGTCACATCTGCATTTGCTGGACAGGTATCAGAATCAAAATCAGAATCAGAATTTACCAGGGGTCGCCCCTGATCAGCGCTGTAAAGCGACCCCAGATCAATTCTGAGTCTGCTGCGATTCTAATTGAGAGAGAGAGAGTAGAATGAAGAGATCGGTGATAGAGTGTGTGAAATGAAGAGAGTTGCAGTTGATGTCCTTCAGTAATCGTCTCTTAATTTCGCACGCTCTCTCGCCTCTCTGACAGGTGAGAGAGCGTGTAGAATGGAGAGACGTTGCAGTTGATGTCCTTCTGGTCGGGCGTCTACTCCACCGCCCTCTCCTTCTCTCGCCACTCATTCGCCGTCAACTCGAAGACTCTCGTCGCGCTGAATTCGATCGCCGTTGGGGTGAGTTAGCTCGACTCTCTTCATTCTGCGTGCTCTCTCGCCTCTCTGACCGCTGAGAGAGTACGCAGAATGAAGAGACGATTTCTGAAGCGTATTCTCCTTTCGCTTGCATTTTAAATGACCAGGGCGTCGAAACGCGAGTGTATTTGGGACGGTAGATCACTAGCAGAGTTCGAAATACGGGTAATCGTCTCTTCATTCTCCGCACTCTCTCACCGGTCAGAGAGGCGAGAGAGCACGCGAAATGAAGAGACGATTACCCGTATTTCGAACTCTTATCACTAGAGAGACCTGATGTTGATCGGTGCATTCAAGAGCAATGTTCTCGTCTCTCCATTTTCCATGATCTCTCACCAGTTAGAGCAGCGAGAGTGTGTGTGAAATGGAGAGAGTGAGATCATTATTCTTATTCCAGGTCGGTCAGATCGGAGCTGCTGCTGCCTTTGGCTTCTACGGCAAGCGCACGCTGCGATGGGGCCGAGCGCCGATTATCGTGTTTAGTGAGTTTCGAAAATACATCTCTCTTCATTCTGCGTGCTCTCTCGCCTCTCTGACCGGTGAGAGAGCGCGCGAAATGAAGAGACGATTTCTTGCGAAGTCATCGCAATCATGAACATAAGGAATGGTCTGGTTCTCTCGGTTCGCAATGCTCTCTCGCCGGTCAGAGAGACGAGAGAGCATGGGAAATGAGGAGAGACAGACCATTCCTCCCTTGCAGGCTGCGTAATCGGCATCATAGCCTACATTCTCGCCGCTCTCAATCTTCCCGCTGACTCGCCCTTCAACAATGGAACGACGGAACCCACCGTGATACAGCCTCCAAGGTGTGCTTTTTGAAGAATGATCCGACTCTCTCAATTCACAATGCTCTCTAGCCAGTTAGAGAAGCGAGAGAGCATTGCGAAATGAGAGGGACAGGCCATTCCTGGCATTTTTTTGTTCTTAGAGCTAGCGAGGAATCACAGGGGTAATTTTTGATGATTCAAATGCCTCAATCCGGCTAGAGATCACGCGAAATGAAGAGATGCTTTCTTCTGACTCTCTCCATTCTTCGGCTTTCTCGTCGGTCAGAGAAGCGAGAGATCATCTAAAAATGAAATGACTTCGCAAGAAATCGTCTCTTGATTTTGCGTACTCTCTCACCAGGCAGAGAGGCGAGAGAGTGTGCAGAATGAAGAGAGCATGTAAAAATGAGAGAGTCTCTTCCAGCATGGCCATAGCTCTCGTCTGCGGGTGCATCTTCGGCATCGTGGATGCTGCTGTGAACACGCAGGTTTGTGCTCTCTCAATTCACCGTGCTCTCTCATTGGTCAGAGAAGCGAGAGAGCACGCGAAATGGAGAGACAGTTTCTTCATTCGTCTGGTTCTCTCTCTCTCTCGTCAGTCAGAGAAGCGAGAGAGCATGCATAAATGAGAGAGTCGTCTTCAGATCTACTCGCTCGCATCAGTAATGTGGCGGGAAGCGACGCCGCAGGCCTTTGCCATCTCCAAATTCTTCCATGTACGTTTTACTTATTTTACCTTTGTCTGATGTATTATATTTTACCTGTCCTGACTAGAGTTCGAAATGCGGGCAATCGTCTCTTAATTTTACACGGTCTATCGCCTCTCTGACCGGTATTTCGAACTCTAATTCTGTCATTTGCAGTCCCTTCTCTCCACTATCTGCATGTACTACGGCAGCGTGCTGGAGGTTTGAGTCTTTTTTATATGTTTAAAAAAATTTCAACTACTGTACTGCAAATTCATAGTAGACAAATGCTGATGGATTACTCTCTTCATTCGGCGCACTGACTCGCCGGTCGAACGGTTGAGAGATCGCGTAGAATAAAGAGAGTGATCGATCAGCTTTTGTCGACTATGAAGAGGGCCTACTTCAAGATCGAATGGCAACTGGTCCTTCTCGTCGCTGGCGCCGTCATCTCCACTGTGACCTTCGTCATCGTTGAGAGGAGATTCATTGCGAGGACAGCCAGAGAGAAGAGGAAGGGCGATTATGTCGAGATGGAATGAATGAGTGAATAAACACCTTACCTGATCTGGTGGAGATATGTCGTAATTGATTGATCTGAATTGAATTGTCGTAATTGATCTGGTGGAGAGACCTTGATCCGACAGAGTATCGGCCTGCTTTTGTCGTGAAAGTCCCAATAGTTCTGTACCACTCATACAATTACAGCAACAACAAGCATCAAGGAGTTTATCATTGGCAAAGCCAAGCGTCGATACCAGTAAATGGGCTCACAAATGGGCTTGTCAGAGAGATCAATAGTTACGGTAGCCCATCAGGTTACGGTAATGCAAACGCGAATCAGGGAACAAGGGTACGGTAGCCAGGGTTACGGTATCTATCCGAGTGTCCTGCAGCGCGTGTTCATCTCGCTCCACTCGCCACTGGCCAGACACTCGACGGACGAGGGTCCCTCCATTCGATGCCGATCCAGGCAGCCGAACCGGACGCGAGTGCCTGAGAAGATACGGTAGGGGTACTGTAGTCAGGGTACTGTAGTAGTCAGGGTGCTGTAGATAGTCAGGAGACTTTAGATAGTCAAGGTACGGTAGTCAGGATTCTGTAGTTAGGGTACTGTAAAAGGGTACTGTAAAAGGGATACTGTAGTTGGGTATCATCTAAGCATAGTTGGCAACAAAAATGGCCAATATTTGAAGAAAAAAAATTAGATTCTGGAAATATTGCGAGAGTAGATCTATTGCAGTAATTTTTCTAACGTATTCCGATTTTTTCTGTTTTTCGTTCCAAATACGATCGATATTCAGAGGTCTCGATCGCTGTGGGATTTTTGTGCGCGCTTTTAAAAATAATTTCGACATTTTCCTACAGTAATTCGATTTTTGTGATTTCTAGCCGTAGTGGCCACTACATGCCTTCCTTAGTTCTAGCGGCGAGGACAAATCAATGTCTGGGTACGGTAGGGGTACGGTGGGGTACGGTAGGGGTACGGTAGGGGTACGGTAGGGGTACGGTAGGGGTACGGTAGTGCACTCACCGACAGCATAAGTCACTTGCGCTTCTCCCAGTTGGTATCCGTTGTGGGGCATGGGCGCCTCGCCACACTTCGCTTCTGCAAAATGGACGTTAAATTTGATAAAAAAATTCATTTTGAGCAGAGAGAAAATCTTTTTGATCTCTTTCTGGCCCTCTTGGTCTATAGTAGAGGAGAAGAGGGACCCTATCGTAGGAAATCGAACCAAATAAGCGATTAGATATGAATTTGTACTACGTTTTTCACGAAAACTAGACAAATTAATGGTCCGCGCGTATGGAATCGATTCAAAACGTCTGCGGAATTACGTTATGTCCGGACTATTTTAAAAGCGAAGTAACCAACGAAGAATGGTCTGACTCTCTCATTTCGCAATGCTCTCTCGCCGGTTAGAAAAGCGAGAGAGCGTGCAGAATGGAGAGAGTCATCCCTAATTGGAAACCAACCAATGCACTCGGGCACCTTGCCCGACCATTTCCCTTCCGAGGTGCAGTGGATGGAGGGAGGAGTGGAGGGGGAGAGTCTGCAAGTTCGAAATACGGGTAGTCTCTTCATTTCACACACTCTCTCGCCACTCTGGCGTTAGGAAACCTGAAAGGTGCCCCATCAGAAAACTTGAACCAAACCTACCCATCAGAGCTCAAAAAGCTGAAACATGCGCGGCACTGACCTGAAAGGTGCGCGGCACTTGAAGTGGGCGGTGCCTCCGAACAGGTACGATGAGACGGACACGGAGAGCAGCTGGCGCCCGTCGACCAGGAGAGGAGAGCAGGAGGAGGCTGCAACGAGAGGAATGGTCTGACTCTCTCAATTCGCGATGCTCTCTCGTCGGTCAGAGAAGCGAGAGAGTACGGAAAAGTGAGAGAGAAAGACGATTCCTCCAGATGCCTCAAATAATGCACGGTGTACTTTCTAATTTGCACAGTGCAATCGTGAGATAATGCATTGAATCGAGAGGAATGGTCTGACTTTCTCATTTAGCCGTGCTATCTCGTTTCTCTGATCGACGAGAGAGCATGGGAAAGTGAGAGAGTCAGACTTACGCTGGCAGTTGGGCAGGGCTGCCGACCACTTTCCCGTTTCCGTGCACATCGCTGAGGTCGGGCCGTCCCTGAAAGGAGGAGGAGGTATGACTCTCTCACATTCCCGTGCTCTCTCGCTGCTCTCTCACATTCCCGTGCTCTCTCGCTGCTCTCTCACATTCCCGTGCTCTCTCGCTGCTCTCTCACATTCCCGTGCTCTCTCGCTGCTCTCTCACATTCCCGTGCTCTCTCGCTGCTCTCTCACATTCCCGTGCTCTCTCGCTGCTCTCTCACATTCCCG
>LS550803.1:121528-136317 GCA_900490775.1 Pristionchus maxplancki
GGGGCATGAAAGGGGCGGAGCTTGAAAGGGCGGGCATGATAAGGGGACGGAGCCTAACCAACCATTGAAGCAGTTGGGCATCTCGGACAGTGCTCCCTCGAGGCAAGACACCTGCAATGCCCTTGTTAATGTTGTCCCAGTCAGTTGCTTGATCCATCGTATTTCTGGCAGAAAACCTGGTTTTAAAGAACCAGTGTCCGAAGAATAAACCGTTCCGCCGTTCTCTCTCTCTCTCTCTTTGACGGAGCGCCGCCTTTCCCTATTATGAAGCTGCTCCAACTCCACACCTACCGTACCCTACAATCGATTAAACCGTTCCACCTATCTCACCTTTCCGCACGGCGTGTCCACCTGCTCGCCATGATCGATGATCGATCGCGGTGGGTCGAAGAGCGAGGCGAGGCCGGAGGGCAGCGCGCAGGAGGCTGGAATCTCTCATTTCGGCGCGCTCTCTCGTCTCTCTGACCGGTGAGAGAGCGCGCAGAATGAAGAGACGATTAGTTTCGAGCTCTAATGGCCTGACTCTCTCATTTCGGCGCGCTCTCTCGTCGGTCAGAGAAATGAGAGAGCATGGGAAAGTGAGAGAGTCAGACGATTGCTCGCTTATCACTCTCTCATTTCGGCGCTCTCTCTCGTCGGTCAGAGAGGCGAGAGAGCATGGGAAAATGAGAGAGACTACCTTTCGACTCGCAGCGGCCGATCGTCGTTTCCAGGAGGCCCTGCCTGCATCTGAATGCATTCATGAGTTTTTTTATTTCGTCTGAATCCGAGGCGATTTGCTGGAGGAATGGTGTGTCTCTCTCCATTTTGCGTGCTCTCTCACCGGTCACAGAGGTGAGAGAGCGTGCAGAATGAAGAGAGTCATTTGTCCCAAATTCTTACCTCGTTCGCGGATTGCCCACTAGATCGAAGCCGCGCAAGCACGTGATTCGAGCCTGGAAGGATTATTCGAAATAATCGTCTCTTCATTCTGCACACTCTCTCGCCTCTCTGACCGGTGAGAGAGCACTGCGAAATCATAGCTAGGGAAATTTTTGCACTCCAAAAAGGAAGCAACGAACTGTACCTCCCGTCCATTGGCCAGTTCCTCGCCCGACTGCAATATCTCCGTGGGCGTGACCTCGGAGGCCCCGTGCGAGTACGAAAGGTGCAGGCGGACCTGCAGAATGATTTCGAAATACGAGTAATACTCTCCTCATTTCGCACACTCTCTCGCCTCTCCGACCGTTGAGGGAGAGCGTGAAATGGCGAGACGGTTATCTAATCTCGCCATGCCGCAAGCTCTGTATTTCTACAGAGCATTCCACCTTTCTAACCAAAGATCAAAGGAGCCGACAGAAAATCGATAAAACTGGGGAAATACCCACCCGTTCCTCCGGTCGGACGATGAGTGGAGACAGGACGAATAGGGCGTGGAGACGAGCCGGCAGTGCGCACGATTCTGATTTATTAATTTTAATTAATTTAATAATTTTAATTAACTTAATAATTTTAGAATATGAATTGGGTTGCCTTTGAGAGCATTTATCAATGACGAATCACATGCCAGCACATTCAGAACAACTAACGAGAGGACGAGAAATGGGAAACTACTATTTGTTTACCTGCATTATTTGAGTAAATTTTCGAATAAGAGGTAGACACAATCTTGAATAGTTCGAATTCTCTGAAATATGCACGACAGTATCACTACATCAATTTTCCAGTGGTTGCACAGTGGAAGGAATATGAGAGCACCCTGTGCGAGCCATAGAGAGGTGGTGAATGAGATTGAGATTGCAGGGAAGAGGTAGACTACAATTCACGAGACAACATTATAATCACGATACTGTTGTACGAAAATGAGTGTGTGCTAGGGTTGCATGATCAATTCCAATACCCAATTAATTGACTTTGTGGCCGCTAAATCCATCGAAAAACGAGGAATAAAAGTGTCAATTAATTGGGTCAATGCAATACCAATTACCCAATTAATGTGCTACTGTGTGCTACTGAAGGCAACAGATACAACAACGGGGGTGCAATCGATAATCGCTCATGAATTACTCGGTACGCAGTTGAATGTCTCTTCCGGTCGCCATCTCCCCTCCACACAGCGCATCCTCCCATCCCCGCCTCCCTCGACCACCCAGCCGTCGCGGCAACGGATCTGATAATTAGAGCTCGAAATACGAGTCGCCGTCTCTTCATTTCGCACACTCTCTCGCCCGGTCGGCTGACGAGAGAGTGTGGTGAATGAAGAGACGGCGACTCATATCTCGAGCTAAACTGATAATTGGACTGATAAACAGATCGGATAAGATGATAATATAGCACTGATAAACGGATCTGATGAATTGGACTGATATCACTGATAAAGGGACCTGATATCGACTAGAGTAATCGTCCTTCATTCT
The DNA here is from genome assembly GCA_900490775.1 of Pristionchus maxplancki. NCBI lineage: Eukaryota > Metazoa > Nematoda > Chromadorea > Rhabditida > Neodiplogasteridae > Pristionchus > Pristionchus maxplancki. The sequence goes on from LS550803.1 coordinate 123,925, forward strand.
GCACACTCTCTCGCCTCTCTGACTGGTGAGAGAGCGTGTAAAATGACGATTACTTTTCGAACTCTACTAATCTGTGAATCGGGCTGAAACTGAAGCGGTTTTCAGACAAGAGAAGCACACCGTGTCTACCGTACCCCTCGCCCTTACCGTAATCTCTCCCTCCCTGATTAGGGCTACCGTCCTGTTGGCGTCCGATTTTATCACTGGGCAGGGCAGTGGCGGGCCGATTATCGATTGGGGCGGGCCGAGTACGGTAGATGGCGGGCCGAGAATCAAGTGAGGCGGCAGGGAGACGTGGTGGTGCGGGCGGTGACGACGCTCCTGTAGGAAATTGACTCATTTTGGCAGCTGCTCTCTCCATTTCGCACGCTCTCTCACTTTGGCTGACTCCTACTGATCATTCTCCGCACAAATGCGAACGTTCATGCTTTCAAAAATCCACCACTCCCCCTCGTACTCAGTCATCTTCTCTCATTTGGTTCGAACAATCGCGGATATCGCTTGACAGTTACTCCCAAAAATGCAAGAAAAAAAGTAATTGTATCTATATTCCTAATCGGCTACTGTCGAGCTGCCAGATATTTCGTCATGGGTGCATCATGTTTCTGATTTATTGACTCACCTTCCTCCTCCTCCTCCGCTCCTTCCTGTCCTCCTTCGTGGGTGGTCCATTTCTGTCCTTCGTGGGTGGTCCTCTGGTTCCATTCCTGCCCACCTCCGTCTCCCTCCTGGTTCGATCCCACACGATCTGCCCGTCGATCAGTGGGTGCGTCTGGAATTTCGAAATTCGCGTCTCGCCATTTCCCACGCTCTCTCGCTGCTCTGACCGGCGAGAGAGTGTGTGAGATGAAGAGACATTTTTACCCTGCCTTCAATTGCCTAACTGCATAAAATCATACCCAGTCCCACCTCACTGTGAGCGGATACTGGACCAACATGGTGTTAATTCGGAACCACAATCCGGAACCACAATTTGGAACCACAATCCGGAACCACAATTTGGAAACACAATCCGGAACCACAAAATGAATACCTGCGATACACACATGGGCTTGATCTGCGGCATCCATTGCCCGTTGACACACGAGGCCTTGGGGGCACCTGAATGAGTGGGTCTCTCACTTTTGCGTGCTCTCTCCTTGCTCTGATCGACGAGAGAGCATTGTGAAATGAGAGAGGGTCGTAGGAACAGAACACCTCATTCGTAGTCTCTTCATTTCACACACTCTCTCGCTGCTCTGCCTGGTGAGAGAGTACGCGAAATGAAGAGACGATTTCTTGCGAATCCATCCCTAATCCTTACCAATCAGGTAGTTCCCCTTGTGGCACTGGAACACGATGCTCCTCCCCTCCTCCACGCGTTGGATGTAGTGAGCGAAGTCGTACGCGCCCATCTGGCCTGGAATATCGGAATGACTCTCTTCATTTCGCACACTCTCTCTCTCTTCTGTGACCGAAGAAAGAGCATTGCGAAATGAGAGACGAGATCATTGTTCTGGAATTTCGACTCTACAATAGGGATGTCAATTCAATACCCAATACCAATGCAAAAGGTCAATTAATTGGAAAATAGGTATTGTATTGACCCAATTAATTGACTATCATTCCTCCTTTTTCGATGGATTCAGAGGCCGCAAAGTCAAACGTATTCGAATTGATTATCTCTCAATTATCAACTCTACAATTATCTCGGCACGTTCCCTGATAAGCGGGGTGATAATCAGATGCTTCACTGATTCCATAGATGTGCGGGGTATTAGTCCGGAATGTGTCGGAGTGACAGGAAAAGAAGTGAAAGAGAAACCAAACCTTCGAGCATGATCGCTCCTCCCGGCAGCTCGCCGAACGTCTCCGACGGGTGCACGCAAGAGGCTGCAATTAGCGGAATTTTAGACTGAAAAATGATCTGACTCTCTCACTTTCCTATGCTCTCTCTCATCTCTAACCGACGAGAGAGCGTTGTGAAATGGTTTAATAGAACAAAACTAATAGAACAATTCAGTGACATTATCGATATTTCGAGCAAGCGATATTGCTAGCATTCGAAAGGTAACGAAACAACTAGTTTCACAATAGGGAAATCACTCCTCATACCACATTCCCTCTCGTGAACAGCGCGGTTCATTTCCCTATTATACAATTAGTTGTTTCGTTGCCTTTCAAAATCTTGTTATTGCTCATATTTTGAGAGGCGAGATCCGAAACTTAGAAGCTAAGAAAGACAACGTACTCTCGAGACAGGCCAGCGGTTCGCCCTCTCTTGTCCACTCGCCGTACAGACACTTGATCGTGTCCTGCAACGAAGTTATACGGTATACGGTATCAGGTATACGGTAATTGAGCGAGTTTCCGATCATGCTCTTCGTATATACTTGTAGGTTATTGATGGACTTGACTGCTCACTTTCTCCTAGTTGAGATGCTAATCCGAGTCTTTTAGTGAACGGACTACCGTGTCGTCTAGATAACAAGCCACACGTTTTGAAAGAAAGCATTTCCTACACAAAAAATGGTGAAAACTCACCTTCTCTGAATTGAGATGATAACCGGAGGCGCAAGTGTATCTGGCGACCGATCCGTGCGCGGATTTCGTGAAGAGAACGCGCGCGCGATTGATGCGCGGCGGCCACTCGAGACAGTTCACTGCAATGATGACAGGTAAAAGGTACAGGCAGGAGCCACAAGCTCCGCCCACTTTCTCTAGATACGATGTGGTTTTTGCGGTTCAAGGAGTAAAAACGGAGACATTATAAGAGACACGATTACCACTCGAGACAGTTCACTGAAGAGATTTTATTGTTAGCCAGCGTTTTTGCAGGTTATCATGGAAAAAAACGGAGGGTTTCTGTGAGGGGCTTTTCAGATCGAGACCACTGGATTTATCATTATTACTCATACCAAATGCTTTTTGGAGGTCTGAAAATGGCCTAAAATCACTGCAAATGCGTTGAAACTGATCGGAAATGTTGCGATTTCCGGATAAAATAATATTAAAACCCACGGGGCGAGCAGATTGGCACGTGGTTCCAGGAGGAGTTGCGGCACTCGAGCGGGGCGGAGGGAGAGGGCTCGTGGCGTGGTTGGCAGGCGATCTGAAGAGCAGAAATACGGGACTAGAGTGTAGTCTCGAGTTGGCCGCCGTCTCTTCGATTCACACACTCTCTCAGCGAACGAAGAAGGATGAATATCCGCCGTGACCTACCGTACTCACCGTAATCAAATAGCTGTAACATGTCGAGTAATCGTCTGACTATCTCATTTCGCAATGCTCTCTCATTGATCAGAAAAGCGAGAGAGCATGAAAAAATGAGAGGGCGAGATCATTCCTCAACATGTCTGCACATTTGCTGCTCAGGTCACTGTACAATACGGCTTACTGTGGTAGGACGAGTACATACCGTAATCTTCGTGCCCGACGGGATCAATCTGCCTGGGGGCAGGTACATCGGGCCGAGATGGGCCTGGCCGTGCTCGATCGTAGGCACGATGCAGGAGGCTGCAATGGGTTTAGCCTACTCTCCTCTTTTTGCACACTCTCTCGCTTCTCTGGCTGATTAGAGATCGCCTGACTCTCCCATTTCACAATACTCTCTCATCGGCTAGAGAAGCGAGAGAGCACGCGAAAGTACGAGAAGCAGACAATTCCTCCAGATGTCGCCTACGATTGTAGCCTAGCATCTCGCCTCGCGCTAGCATGACTGCTTGGCGCAATGGTAGGGCGTTCGACTCCAGATCGAAAGGTTGGGCGTTCGATCCGCTCAGTGGTCAGAAGATTTTGCACTATTTTTCCAGTCGTCCCACAAGTGAAACACACTCGTTCGCTGTCTAATTTTCTAGTTTCAGTGCTTTTTTTTGGCAAAAAGATTACAATTGCTCCTGCCTCTCTCTTTTCACATGCTCTCTCGCTTCTCTGCTCGATGAGAGATCATTGCGAAATGAGAGAGTCCGAGGAACTCACCGAGGCAGGTGGGCGGCTGTGAGCTCCACTCTCCGTTCTCACCGCAGACGGCCTGAATCGAATCGATATTACCGTTCACCTACCGTATCCATCAGGCTACCGTATCTTACAGTACTCTCTACGTCGTGTTTTTCAGTCAATTCTTCAGAGATAACATCGCTAGGTCCGGTACGCCTATTGTATGGCCCTTGTTGTTGTTTTTTTCCAACTCAATGTTATTGTTTTGCCATGTCAAAACAACAACCTCTCTCGGCCCGGTGTGGCTCATGCTCTCCAGACATCTGAAGACCGCCTTGGCGCCGTAGTGCGTATCGCCGCCCTCGACGTAGCCATTGACGAGCGAGGGAAGAGGCGAGCAGCGGATCTCTGAGGTACGGTAGGGTTACGGTAGATCACGGGGCTACGGTAGGTTGTAGTAGATTCGAGGGTTACGGTAGGCTATGGTAGATTTCGGGGTTACAACAGGTTACGGTAGAAATCGATTACCCTCGCAGCTGGGCTCCCGGCCCGCCCACTGTCCCTCTGCAAGGCAGATGCGCTGCTTCTGACCGACGAGACGGTAGCCTGAAGTGTTGTGCGTTCGACGATTGGCAAACGTCGTCCCCCACTACACCACACGTGCGTGCGGCCGGCCGACGATTGGCAAACGTCGCTCTCACCGGGGTCGCACGAGTAGGAGACGGCGCTCTCGAAGGTCAGGGAGGAGCCGAGGACGCGACCGTGAAGGGGGTCGGACGGTCGCGGGCACTCGGTGGCTGCAATACGCGACTAGAGTGTAGTCTCGAGTAATACGGGACTAGAGTGTAGTCCCGAGTTGGTCGCCGTCTCTCCATTTCGCACACTATTTCACCGCTCAGGGAGGCGAGAGAGTGGGGGGGGGGGAATGAAGAGACAAATCACTCACGTTTGCAGATTGGCGCATCGCCCGTCCACTCGCCCGACTCGAGACATTGCCTGCAACAGTTTTCTTGATCATTTTTCACAAATCCATCTATCATAATTCGTCCTGTGGCACTATCATTATAACGGAATAAATATTGGGTTAAATTGTATTAAAAATCATGATCCGTGCCTCGATTTCGAGCAGGAAGAAGTGAAGTTACCAGTTATATTTCAACACAATTGCTAGGTGCCCTGGCGTACCACAAATAGATGAATCGTCGAACTCTCTCATTTCGCAATGCTCTCTCACCGGTCAGAGAAGGCGAGAGAGCATGGCGAACCGAGAGAGACAGACGATTCCTCATTTCGAAAATACCTCGATTGCGATCCGATCAAGAGGAAGCCGGGCAGGCAGGAGAAGAGCACCGAGTGCGGGTACTCGAACATGTCGCCCTCTCTGGAAATGACTCTCTCAGTTCCCAGTGCTCTCTCGTCAGTCAGAGAAGCGAGAGAGCACGTGAAAGTGAGAGAGGCAGATCAGACTCTCTCAGTTCCCAATGCTCTCTCGCCGGTCAGAGAAGCGAGAGAGCACGTGAACGTGAGAGAGGCAGATCAGACTCTCTCGTTTCCCAATGCTCTCTCGTCAGTCAGAGAAGCGAGAGAGCACGTGAAAGTGAGATAGGCAGATCAGACTCTCTCGTTTCCTCATGCTCTCTCGTCGGTCAGAGAAGCGAGAGAGCACGTGAAAGTGAGAGAGGCAGATCAGACTCTCTCGTTTCCCAATGCTCTCTTGTCGGTTAGACAGACGGAGAGATCACTTACCTCTGTCCGTTATCGAGTTTTCCTGGATCCGGACACGCTCGGGCTGAAAGAAGAAGAGTCTCTTCATTTCGCACACTCTCTCACCGGTCAGAAAGGCGAGAGAGTGCATAAAATGAAGAGACGATTATCTTTATTTCGAATTCCACACCCCTCCCCCCTTCTCTAATTGATGCAAATCGCACGACCGCTCTCCCCTCCCTCCCCCTGGGTCTGCTCCGTTTTAGAACTCTCGTTTTAGAACTGGTCGTTTTAGAACTCTTGAAATGATCCAAAACGCGGGTTCTACAAGCCTACCTAGCCCAGTTTTCTCTCATAAACTCCCCATTAGCCCGTCAAGCATAATCGTGAAAATTATAGAGGGTGTGCCATTCCAGAATCCATGATTTACAACTATTCTTGAGTTCTAAAACGACCAGTTCTAAATCGAGAGTTCTAAAACGGAGCAGTCCCCTCCCCCTCTCCCCGCGGAACCTTACCCGGCGTGACTAGCACGCGCCCTCCCTAGAGAAGGCGATCTTTCAGTGACGACACCAATTTATGTCCCTTATCTAGTTACTGTTAGGGCTGGCTAAGCGGTTGCGACATAGCGACGTCGTAACCCTCTCCCTTGCCATTGCGACGTCGCAACCAAAGCGCGCGCTACAGCGACGTCGTAAACAACGAAATGCCAACACTAGTTACTCTTTCTAAGTGTATTTTGGAATGCCATACTTAAATAAGTCATAGCAGTGAATGTCGTAATGGCAGTCCAGGTGACTGCTGTTGCACTAATTTATTGTTTTTCCCATTAGAATCAGCTCTTCATTGTATTGCTATTAGATCCTCCTTCTAACAACAAGGTCAGAGCAGGGTCAAAACAACAACAACAACGCACCCTTGCACTTGATGTCCGGCCCGAACCACTGCGCGACGTTCTTCCGGTTCAGCAGGCATTTGGAGGTGGAGAGCGTGCCCTGAAGGGATGAGGACCTTCTGACTCTCTCATTTTTGCATGCTCTCTCGCATCTCTGACCGGTGAGAGACTGCGTCAAATGAAGCAATCGTCTAACTCTCTCATTTCGAAATGCTCTCTCCCTGTCAGAGAAGGGAGAGAGTACGGGAAAATGAGAGAGGCAGACGATTCGGAATGGGCATGATAAGAAATTAGTCGAGTCTCTACTGGCTTTAGCTGCTGGATTAGTGTGAATGGTCTGGCTCTCTCGTTTCTCCATGCTCTCTCGTCGGTGAGAGATGCGAGAGAGCATAGGAAAGTGAGAGAGTCAGATCATTGCTCTCACCTCCTGATTGTACTTGTTGTAGCCGGCCATGCAGGAGTAGTGCACCTGAGTGAGAAGTCGTTGCTCTCTCCGTTTCCCACACTATCTAGCTCGGTCCGATCGCCGTCTCTTCATTTCACACTCTCTCTCGCCCGGTCGACTAACGAGAGAGCGTGGGGAATGAATAGACGGTGACCCAAATTTCGAGTTCTAGTGCGAGAACGGGTGTGATTGAGAGAGTCTAGAGTTCGAAATACGAGCAATCGTCTCTTCATTCTGCACGCTCTCTCGCCTCTCTGGCCGGTGAGAGAGTACGCGAAATGGAGAGACGATTAGATTTATTTCTAGATTCGACCATTTCATAAGCCCAAGCGATCTGTTACCCTCGATTGTTGGACTCAAATTAAAGTTGAAGACATTTGAAAGCTGAAGAGGTTGTTTAAATCTTCCAATAAATACTGAAAGTCGATAAGAGAATATGTCTCGTCTCTTCATTCTTCACGCTCTCTCATCTCTCTAACCGGTGAGAGAGTACGCGAAATGAAGAGACGTGAGCATACCTCCTCCTCCAGATCGTACTCTCCACTGTACGATTGCCCATCGTGCACGGCGTAGGCAATGTCTGGAGGAGCACCGCACTTCACTGCAAAGGATTAAACCGTTCCGCTAATAATTCCGCCGGATTAAATCGTTCCGCTGATTATAAGTCGGAGGAAGAAGAGTCTCTTCATTTCACACACTCTCTCTCCGGTCAGAGAGGCGAGAGAGTGTGCGAAATGAAGAGACGGATACCCTAATCGGCACTCACACTGCAGTCGGCACACGGGCAGGGCGCCGCTCCACTCCTTGTTGCCCTGACAGCGGCGCTGCGAGGGCCCGACCAGCACAAATCCTGTGAAGAAGTGCTCAAATTTTCAGACAAATCGCCTCGCACTCTCTCGTTTTCGCACACTATCTCGCTTCTCTGACTGGAGAGAGAGCATCACGAAATGAGAGAGTCAGACCATTCCTGAAGAATTGGCCTAATTTTCAGAAAATCACTCCGCACTCTCTCGTTTTCGCACACTCTCTCGCTTCTCTGACTGGAGAGAGAGCATTACGAAATGAGAGAGTCAGACCATTCCTCGAGAATTGGGCTAATTTTCAGAAAATCACTCCGCACTCTCTCGTTTTCGCACACTATCTCACTCCTGTTCTAACCTGTCTAAGTGAAATACGAAAGCCTCTGGTCTAGCCTCTCTCAGAGTTCGAAATACGGGTAATCGTCTCCTTCTTTGGAACACTCTCTCGCCTCTCTGTCCGACGAGAGAGCACGCGAAATGGAGAGAGTCAATTTCGAAACTCGCACCCGCATCACAGGAGTACTCGGCGTTCGCTCCGAAGTGGCCCTCTCCGCCCCAGTGCACGCGCCCATTCGGAATGTCGAAGAGGGTAGGACAGGCGAGACCTGAAAACGGGCTGAAATCGGGCTAGAATTGACCAGAAATCGACCTGAAATTGACCGGAATTGACCTGAATTTGACTGAAATCGACCTGAAATTGACCAGAATTCAGACCTGACAGACATTGTAAGATCGGTCTACTTATTCTTCCCTATCTATACGCTTCCCCACTCACGAAGGGCGTCGTACTGACGAGGTCCACCCTTCGTGAGGCGGTTGGGTGTCTACGACCCAATGGACCGAAACATCCATTCTCCTGTAGGAAGCCTTCTTTACTTTCTCTACCTCTAGCAGTTTCCCAAATTGTGCTATTCAGGATTTATATTTAATTAAAATGTGTAGAACTGAGCAATATCTCATCGCCAGAAATTGTTTCAAATGTTGATCCCATTCTCTTCCGCCAATAACCCCTCCCAACTAAACCCTCCTCTTCCACTCTCTTGCATCAATCAGTCCGCGACTCAATAGTCATTTATCAAGTCGGGGAGAGGATACGGAGGGCAGGGAAGATAAATCAAATGAGGAGGAGAGGGAGAAAACGAATGATCACGAGTTTCCGGTCTGAGGAGTTTGCGATTGTTAGAGTTCGAAATGCGGGTAATTGTCTCTCCATTTTACACAATCTCTCACCGGTCAGAGAGGCGAGAGAGTGTGTGAAATGAAGAGACCTCGTATTTCGAACTATAGTGATTGTGACCTTCATGCGATCAGGAAAGAAGACCAATCCCCAGACACGAGATCCCTCAAAGTGACTATTTCGAAATGTAAAGAACATCTTCCTGACACCCCATGTTGATCAGCGCCCAGAAAGCGACACTGACAAATATTACATCAAATTAAATCGAAATTGCGAATCAAATTATTATTGTATTGCGATCAGGAAAATTATAAGAGACCACGATGCTGATTATGGGTCAGCAGATGCCTACAACTGTATAGATATTGTGTGATAGAAACTGAAAGATCTAGACTCTTGCACAGTTTTGACCAATTTTACTGGAGTGAAGTGCGTGCTGATTAGGAGTCAGCAGACATAGGAGATTCAAGCAAAACCTACATCTGCCCTCATAAATATATAACTAGATGATAAAGATTGTGTTTCAGATACTGCAAAGATGGAGTGAAACGAAGAAATGACGGGTTAGCAAAGTGCCTCACCAAGTATCGGTGATGTTGTCTTGTCATTTTTTGATCAATTTAGTTCAGGCAATGCAAAAATGGAGTGAAACAGGAAAATGACGGGTTAGCAAAGTGTCTCACCTGGATTGACGCAGCTCAGCCCGCACTCCCCATCGCAGAGGCATCTGAGCATGAAAAGGAGGAATCAGGTGCTGATTTAGTAATTAGGTTTGCTAATTAGGTTTATTAATCTGTGACCTGGTTAAATCCTTTTAAGGACCTGACTCTCTTTTTTTTTCTTAAAGGAGTAGAGGCACGACCGCCCTCTCAATTGTAATAAGCGAGCGGCGCGCGCCGATTTGCATGCGTGGTCTCTTTATTTCCCCCTCTCCCTCTCTCATTTCCGATTAGTGCCTGCGCGCAAGGCCCGCTTGGCAGGCAGCCAAACGCTTATAGCTCAGTTCAAACTAAAAAAGGCCACATGGGAGTTTCGAAAGTGTGATCGGGTAACTACTCCATACCATCTCCCATCGAGAACTCAGTTAGCCAGATGGTCGTGCCACTCCTTCTTTAAAAGAGCCTGACTCTCATTTCGAAATGCTCTTTAGTCTCACTGTGATAGCTACAGTCTACGTTACACCATGACATCCCTTGTGAGTTACTCTAAGAACAATCCATCTTTCAGGAAGTTCGGGAGTTCAATTATTTTGAAGCCCTTTTCAGGAATAGATCGAGTTTCTGCATTTGAGGGTTAGCTACTAGCCTAGAATCTCACTTCTTGTGCCTTCTGCAATCATCATCGATGGCGCACGTCTTCTTGCAGTACTTCGGACGAAGAGCCGACGAGGAGGCGCCAGGGCATTGATTGGCTGGAGGAATGGTCTGACTCTCTCATTTCTGCATGCTCTCTCGCAGCTCTGATCGATGAGAGAGCATTACAAAATGAGAGAGTCAGACGATTGTTCGTTGTCTGACAATGCGAACATTGTCTGATTTAGGGATGGCTTGGCAAGAAAATACGCTCTCATTCTGAACGAGGAAATGATAAGACGATACCCGTTTGTGATCAGAATTCTTACCCTCACTAAAGTCCGGCAATATCAAGAGTAGCAGCGGGAGAAGCATTGTGGAGATCTGAAGTCGATGAGGATAAAGCGATCATAATAAGCCCATGCTAATTTTTCGTCGTTACGACCTACAGCCAAAAACATACTGCAGAAGAGGCTATCAAATAATACTTGATAGTAGTTTTTGTATGATGTCAAAAGATATCGTCATGGAACAGAAAAATGGAACGGTCAAAAACATACATTAGCTTTCAGCAGAAGATGGGGCTGCTATCGAGACGACTGCCACCATTCATGGCTACTGGGGTGGAACCTGAAGGTAGGGGGATGAATGGGATGGAGGGAGGGAGGGAGGAGAGGAGGGGGGGGGGTGAGAGGAGGAAGGAAGAAGGGGTGGAAGACATCACGAAGAATCACACCAAGAACATCCGCAATCTGAGTCTCGCCATGATCTCTCTGGGGTCAGAGAGGCGAGAGAGCGTGCGAAAGTGAGAGAGTCAGACCGTATATCGTATTCTGCGGCGCGGATTCGGAACCAAACTCGCCGCGGAAATGCGCATTTTGAGCGGACTCTCCTCCTTTCGCGCGCTCTCTCGTTTCTCTGACCGATTAGAGTGCGCGAATAATAAGGATAGTATTCCAGGTTTTCGAAATCTAGGAGGATTGACTCCGCCCCCTCAACCTTGAAAATGATCATCTCAAGACTCGAAATAGCTACTGAGTGGGTGCGGTCTGTTTGTGTGTGCAGCAGCAATAATCTGACTCTGAAACACAATCTGGACCGAGGGTAAACGGACTCGATAGCAACCAAGAGACATTTTCGTTCTCTCAAGGCTTCTGACGGCTCGGAGAAATCAGAGAGGAGGCAAAAGTGAGAGAGTTAGATCATTCTTCGGAAAAAAAACGGAGAATTGGAATGGAGGAAAGCAGCATGAAGCAAGCTGGAGCAATGTTCAGAGAAGCGAGAGAGTGTGGGAAATGAAGAGAGTCAGTCAAGAAGAAGAATCTTTCCTGGAGAAGAAGCACTCTATCTAGCAGCGATCTAGCAGCAAGAAACGGAGATGTTCTTGCTCTCTTCATTCTGCCTGCTCTCTCATGTTCTCTGACCAGCAAAAGAGCATTGCGAAGTGAGAGAGACGCTTTGTCTCTCGTTCTCCTCTTTCTGCGTGCTCTCTCGCCTTCTCTGACCGACAAGAGAGGTTTGAAGGGAGTCATTACTCAGGAAATGCGAAGGGATTACTGTGGTAAGACCTCGATGGGATTGGTGTCTGACCCTCTCACTCGTCCATGCTCTCTCGCCTTCTCTAACCGGCGAAAGAACATTTCGAAATGAGAGAGCAGAGTCCAGTTGTCGGAGTTATGAGAGGCTAAACTCTTTTCGAAAGTCGTACTAAAGAAATATGCATTTCGGCAGAATCAATGGCATTGGAATCTACATACCATAAATCTGTTTTTGGCTCTAACTCAATACTGCTGGACTGGTGCCGCTGTCAAGAGAAGCTAACAAAATGGTCTGACTCTCTCACTTTTGCCTGCTCTCTCGCTGCTCTGACCGACGAGAGCGCATTGCGAAGTGAGAAGCGCAGAGCAAATCTCGAACGAAATTGAAAGAGAAGTTACATGTCGGGATGTCTGTCTGTCTGTGTGTTTGTTTGTTTGTGTGTTTGTGTGTTTGTTTGTGTAGAACGTGTGTCACACTTTCCTTTTTTGCTCATAACTCGCTTAAAAATGATCGCACAGACCCAGGACCGGTACCATTCGAACCCTCTCGACGAGCCCTTTCAATTTTGCCAAAAAATATTTCGTCATCATTACGTCATCTTGCGTCATCCCTATGCAATAATCCGT
>LS550803.1:144453-157177 GCA_900490775.1 Pristionchus maxplancki
TTTTCACACGGAGGAACGACTTGTTTATCAAAATTTTAAAAAGAGGTCTACCAGAAAACGATATGTTTAAAGGTGAAAATAATAAGAACCGGAAATTTTAAAACGCGCATGACCGGGTGCCGTCGTTCAGTTGGTGCAGCCGGGTGATCGTGACCGGGAGCCGGGTTTTAGAATGAGCCAGTGGCGAGAGCGACAGAGAAAGAGAGTAAGTTGGACGATTCAACGCATTTCGTTTCTCCGTGTTTTGAATTTTTATATTGATACAATCAACGTGTTTATGTGATTTGTTAACCTTTTCGTGTCTAATTTGTAACATGCATCAACTAGCCCACCTTGCAGGTTAGTGCTGAGTCTATGCCAAGACTTCCGAGAAGTGTTTTGGCCTTCAGTCGAGTCTACCTCTCCGAATCGTCGGCTAAGCCTCTGCATTTGCGACTAATCGTGTCCGACACGTGCTCGTTGTGCGCAAGATTCGCCAACAGTCTCGATCAGTACGCAAAAACGGTCAGTTTGAGCAGCCTTGTTTCGTAATTTTGCCACAAATTCTCTGTTAAAAATTCGTAAATTTTTATTAGAAAATATATAGACCTCGTCCAATTATCCGGAATTTTGAGCACGTTTCGAATCTTGTATTTTAATAGATTGTATCTCTCAGATCGTCGATACTCGTCCCATCTCCTACGTCAAACTGAACATCAAGGATCTTCCGGAGGAGCTCAGAGAGGTGAATATATATTTATTTAATATTTTATAATTATTTAATTTAATTTTAATTAATATATTCAGAAGCATCAGTACGACATCCCCGTGCTGCTAGACGATTCGGACAATTTGCTGTTGAAGCACCGCTTCTCTCGATCAGCTTTCGAAGAGCGAATGGTCGAGCTGTCGAGGAAATGATGGAGAAAATCAGGTAAGTGCAATCATGTGTTACCCCAAGCAACGGGCAGTCGCCCTTGCTAGCCTTGCTCATCCTCGTTTCTATGCCAACAACCTGCGTTTCTCTCTTCTAAAAGAATACAAATACAATTCATATTACTACTATAGAATAGGGCTGGCAAGTGAAGAATCGAAATGCACTCTTCATTTGCTCTCACAAAGGAGAGAGAGAGTGGTCATTCTCTTCATGAAGAGAATAGCGACGCGGTCTCCTCTTCGTGAAGAATAAGAGGGAAGAATGAGGGGTTTCCCCGTTCATTTTGCTCTCTTCATGAAGAGAAAGAGCGGCCGGGTCACTCTTCAAGAAGAGAAAAATGATAGGGCGAGAAATTCCCTTCTTCATTTGTCGAAATTCCCTTCACTTGCCAGCCCTACTATAGAACACCGGCCATCACATTTCTCTCACTCCAATCTCTTTCTTAGCTGTTCGAAATTATTTAAATTATGTTAATATTCAGAGTGGTGGTTCTCCACGGCGGCGTCACCTTCCGCGACAGCCGGAGTGCCGTCGACGCGTGCAAGGTGGCTGCGACGTGCGCCGAGGCGGTGGATGCCGTCCAGGTTGGTTATCGAGACTACACTCTAGTTTCGATAGTTCGAAAGTGATCACCACTGCAGAAACTGTCTATTTTATTACGAATTTACTATATAATTTACCAATATCACTACAAAGATTCAATAGAAACGAAATTCGCCTGTTTGGGCCTATCTAGACTACAGTCTAGTTTCGATAGTACGAAATTAATCACCACTGCAGCATCTCGAGGCGTCGGGCGCGTTCAATGCGGGCAGCGGCAGTTCGCTCACGCGAGAGGGCACGCTCGAGATGGAAGCGGCAGTGTGCCGGGTGGATGCGTCGGGAGAGGTTAGTATTATATTTTAAAATTTTTAAATCAGAGTAGGAAAAGGTCGTGGAAAACTCTTTTCGAGGGTCAGGCCAACATGAGAAGTCACCTAACGTTCTAAAACATGCGCCGCTCCCGAAAAAATAACACATTTTACGTCATTTTTTGCATAAACATACCCGGGTTTCTGAAGATTTTATCACCTGCTTTCCATCTATACTTTAAATTTATTAATAATATAATTCAGATGGATTTCGGCGCGATCGGCGCGTGCTCTCGTCTTGTCTCGCCAGTGCGAGTGGCGGACGCAGTAGCCGGCAGTCGGAAGGAGCAGCAGAACGAGTAAGTCGAAACTAGACTCTAGTCTAGATAGGCCAGAGCTATCCAGGGAGACTGTGTAGGTGTTGATTTTTGTTTGGATTGTGGCTCTATGAAATCGGCAGAAAAGCGACAATCAAGATCTAGAAAGATTGATAATTAGCCTAAATTCGCGCATGATTGCAGCTAGTGATGGCAAATCGGCACGCGACTCTCCTCCTTTTGCCTGTTCTCTCGTTTCTCTAACAAGGGAACCGCATAAGTGGGCCGACCTCCCGAGACAATCCATTGTCACCAGGCGAAAGGTACCCCATGTGGAAGTCCAAAACCGCTTTGAACCGATTGGGGATCGCTTTCCTAAGAACCGAAAAGTGAATTTGAAAATTCGCCTATTTTGTGTGTGAAAATCGAAATCGCCTCGCGCAGGGTAGTGTTAGCGAACGAGATACAGGCAAACATGCCTCCGTTGGCGCAGCTGGTAGAGCGCTAGCCTTGCATTTTGCAGGTTGTGGGTTCGAATCCTTGTACGGGAGGCCTCTTTTGCCGTATTTTTCAAGCACTCCTTGTTGTTCACGGTGCTTGAAATCTTCTGATTTTTATGAATTCCTCTGTTTCTGGTGGTACAAAATATCATCAACCGCATCAGTCAAAAATTTCACTATGCTATTTCCACTCTTATTAACCAGTCGAAATCAGAAGGTTCCAAGCGCAGAAAACAGCAAGGAGTGCTTGAAAAATACGGCAAAAGAGGCCTCCCGTACAAGGATTCGAACCCACAACCTGCAAAATGCAAGACTAGCGCACTACCGGCTGCGCCAACGGAGGCCTGTTTGCCTGTCTCTCTTTCGCTAACATTACCCTGCGCGAGGCGATTTCGATTTTCACACACAAAATAGGCGAATTTTCAAATTCACTTTTCGGTTCTTAGGAAACCGATCCCCAATCGGTTCAAAGCGGTTTTGGACTTCCACATGGGGTACCTTTCGCCTGGTGACAATGGATTGTCTCGGGAGGTCGGCCTACTTTTGCGGTTCCCTTGTAACCGGCGAGATAGTATGCAAATCGAGGAGGGTCGTTGCCGATTTGCCATCACTAATTGCAGTGGTCTCATCGATCCGATGGTGCTCGTCGGAGCGGGAGCCGAGCGATGGGCCAGCAACAATGGTAATTTTATTTTTATTATTCGTTAATTAATTATTTAATTAATTAATAAGAGCTAATTTGCAGATATGCCAGTCGTCGACATCCCGGCGATCTCGCCCCAGTCGCAGAAGGAGTGGAGAAGAGCGATGGAGCTGGTGAATGGTTCGTACTATCGAGACTAGACTCTAGTCTAGATGGGCGCTGTTTTACGCTGTTATTCTAGACACGAACGCGATCGCGCACCTCGACTCGATGCGAGTGATGGACACGGTAGGAGCGGTGGATATGGATCTGGTAGGTCAAGTCTCTCTATTTTGCGTGATCTCTCGCCAGTTAGAGGAACGAGAGATCGTGTGAAATGGAGAGAGTGAGTACGTTATTGTTCTAGGCAGACTGGTCGTCCACAGCCGCCTGCTCATCGGGAGGCGTCATCCTGAAGAGGCCTGGTGGGTGTATTATTAGTAATAATAACAAAAACAATAACAAAAACAACAATAACTTGTTTTTATTTTGTTTGCAGGCCGTCTCGGGCACTGCACAGTCTTCGGTGCGGGCGCGTGGGTGGAGCGGAGGGAGTGGAAGGAGGTGAGGAGGGCATTTGGAGGACAACTGAAACACAAAACATGCAGTTCACGGCGTTTTAGCGCCAAAAAGGGATTTGAGACCATAGACTCCGTGCAAAACCATAGACTAAAACGCGGTTCCGGCTGTCCAGGCGGGTAAAAAATATACGGTAATTCTCTCTGTCTCTGCTGCTCTCTTTTTCTCGCCCATCCCCTGTAGAATGCCGTGCAGTTTCAATCATGAGTAAATGCGGTTCCCCCCTTTCGATAGCGATATGAAGCAATTTGCGTGTTGGCTTGATACATGAAAGAAGCACTACCAGAAACGTAAAACGGACAGGTTGTTGATGTGGTAGTGCTCTTCCATAAGATTTCGAAAAGATAAACGTGATGGCTTGATATACAAAAGGAGAGAATCTGTCTATCGATCTATGCATCGGTCTAGCGTAACCCCTATTTGGGTTGTCTGATCAATCCCAATACCTAATTAATTGTCTTTGCGGCCGCTAATTCCATCAAAAATGCGGATTAAAAGTCAAGTAATTGGGTTAATACAATACCTATTACCCAATTAATTGACCTTCTCCATTGGTATTGGGTATTGAATTAACATCCCTAACCCCTATCCAGGCGTGCTTCCACCGTCGTCGATCGGTGTCGATCTGTCTGTCTGGCAGCGGAGAGGCGATCGTGAGGGTGGATGGAGCGAGGACGATCGCGAGGAGGATAGTGCAGAGGTGAGCAACGATTTGAACCTATCGAGACTAGAGTCTAGTTTCGAATGGGGGGGGGGGGTAAATAGAAGCACAAAAGCAGATGGACGAAGGGGAGATAATTTAGAAGAAAGAAAATCGCATTGAAAGGAGGTTGGGGGTGCATGAGGTAAAGCTGACGTGGGCATTCGACCCTTTTTACTATGAATGATTCTTTGTTGCGGAATGGAGTTAATAGAGTGCGCATCTTAAGATGTTTAACCTCCAATTCCTCACACACCGAGCAATCATCTGACTCTCTGATTTAGCCATGCTCTCTCGTCGATCAGAGAGGCGAGAGAGCTTTGCAAAATGAGAGAGGCAGACCATTCCTCCACAGACCCGACTCGACGACCGTGCCCGAAGTGGTGGCAGCCTTCTACCGGGAGCAGTTCCACGCGGGGAACCCGCTGCTGGGCAGAATGGACCCGACGCAGCTCTACCTGGGAGGAGTGGCCATTGTGAGGGAGGAGAAGACGAGGGAGGAGGGAGGTGAGGAATGATGGAGGGGTGGAACCGTAATATCCCTGGGTAGAAATATATATCAAGGAAGACGCTTCTCCTGTTGAGGGGTCTACTACTGCATGTCAGTAGGTAGGAAAGAGGCGGATAGAGGGGTTGCCTTTGTGGAGTAATCGTCTGATTCTCTCATTTCGCAATGCTCTCTCATCGATCAGAGAAGCGAGAGAGCATGCAAAAATGAGAGGGCGAGATCATTCCTCTCGTTGTGATACGATATCATTATCAGGTGGATCAGAAGACGACGACGACGAGGATGACTACTTAGAAGCCGTCGTCTTCCACAACACGCCCTTCCTTCCGGTGGCGTGGCGAGACGCGAAGGGACGAGTGAGGGGAATGACTAGCAAGAGGGAGGAAGGCGGAGGGGATGTGGTAGTGACGGTGTTGCCCCTGTGAGGGTACGGTAGGGAAACACGTTTAGATTACGGTAGCACTCAATTTCGTTCGTTTTTATGTAAGATTTTGCTTTAAGATTACGGTAGAAGTCGACGAGTTCAATTGTTGTTGTACGTGTAATGTTGTTGTATCACGATAAAGAAGTTGTTTCTCATGATCGTGTAATTGTAGTAGAATTGGTATGTTTACCGCCACAATGGTATCTTGGATTCGAACCGCAAGGATATTTCATGTTTTATCGCTCTAACATGCTTTATTTTTTTTGAACGATAAACGGGAATTGAAGTAGTTGTCTTGCTCTTTCTGTTCTTTCGTAATCGGCTTTTCCTTCCTGCCTATGTCCAGATTTTAGGGTAAACCATGTATCGCAATCAGTAGAGTTCGAAATACGAGCAATCGTCTCTTCATTCCTCTTGCTCTCTCGCCTCTCTGACCGGTGAGAGAGTACGCGAAATGAAGAGACGATTACCCGTAGTTCGCACTCTAGCAATCAGTTCCTGCCTTGTTTCAGGTTCTGGACCTGAGTTCTAGTCTAGACAACGTAGCCAAGATGAGCAGCTCGGACGAGGACGTCTCGCCACGCAAGAGATCGCGAGTGATGAAGAAGAGGAGAGATCGGGAGGAGGTGAGGGGGGGGGGATTGGGAACTTCTTCGGTTTCTGGCCCCCCTAAACTCTCCACCGAGAGGTAAACTGGTGATAACGAGGAAAGAAAGGGAGAGGAAGAGGGGCCCAGAAACCGAAGAAGTACCGGGGATTGCTTGTGAGACCATACTAAATAGGAGAAACGAGAGAAAAGGTGGGCACATTCTAAAAACCAGTGTTCCCTCTCTAAGGCAGTGATATCAAATAGTTTGTTGCTTGTGAGGTAATCGACAGCTCATGTGTTCCCTCTTTCTCTACTATGTCAGTGCATTGACAACGCGGTAGTTTATAGTTTTTGGGCGTCGATTCTGAACGTGTTAATGATAATAATTGATAATTTCCCTCCAGGACGAGTCGATCAGCAGCAGCAGAAGCCGAGGCAGAGCTGATGTGAGAATTTAATTTAATTTTTTTAAATACAAAAATTAATTAGCGTTTAGTAGTGTGCCAAGATGAGAGGGTTTACAAGAACATTTAGCTTGTATTTATGATTTTTTATTTGTATTTGCAGACCTCCAAAGCGAAATCCCCTATGGGCAACAAGAAGGGTCGCAAGTCGCGAGAGAGGTCGACGGTGAGAACTTTTTTATACTAATATTTTTAAAAATAATTAATAATTGCAGCCGAAGGCGGAGATCCACGTCGACGCGCACTACCAGGAGAGCGATGACGACGATGTGAGTGATTAAAAACATATTTTTATATTTATAAATTATCAGTGAAACATTTTCGTACCGGGTTCATTTGTGGAGCTGTTTTCCACCCAGTGATGAGTGCACTCTCCCAACCACTCTGGTAAAATCACTTCTTTGCTGATTCGGGTATACAGAAATGGTTCCCGTACGTGCCCAACATGTGTCGCTCATTACCGATTTCACCCGTGATTATGATTTTTACCGAGGTCAGAAACGCGAGAGGCAGGGTACGAAATGAAGAGACTTAATTAGCCTAATTAACCTAATTAGCCTAATTATTGGAGGGTTCGTCGGCGGCCGATGCGGCCGAGAACGAGGACGAAGCGTCGTCGCGCCTGAATCCGGACGGCTACGAGATCGACAACGCGAGATATCGACTGGAGCACGACAAGGACGAGGACGCGTGAGATTATTGATATTAATAATACTAATAGTAATATTTATGCTATTTCTTTGGAAATAACGGTTTCAAAAAAAATGTAAATAGTTGACATAGATTTGCGAATGCTTTAATGGGGGCTTATGACAATGAATGAGATATCGAGGGAAATCAATATTATTGTTTTTTTACAGCGAAAAAGGCGATCAAAAACCACCTCGAAATACGAAAATAATCGTGGTTTTCGGGAGGGAGGATCCCGCCATATATGTTTGTGCCAACCCGCCGCTTTGCAGTTTCGAGATTCCCTCTCGGGACGACGATCTGCTGTTCCACGGCAAGGTCGGCTACCGCATCACCGAAGTGATGGACACTGAGGAGGCCATCAATGCCATCGAGGGTGAGCGCTCATTGCTGTCCGCCGATTTCCTTGAGGAATGTTGAGATGACGGAGACCCTTCCAGTTTTTGATATTTTTCGAGTATTAAAAAATCTCCCAAGGAGTTCCCTCGGTCAGGCATGTAAGCGATGCTTCAAAATAGAAATACGTCACAGAAAACGCAGGAAATCCTGGTAACTTCAATGCTTTTTTGGTAAGGGTTTCCCCTTTTTGCTCATATTGGTTGGATTTGATAGTGAACAGGGGGGTCGGGTGTTTTCCACTTGGCCAAAACGTGCCGAAGTGACTAATTTGTGTCTAATTTCAGATATCGTTTTGTATTTTTTCATTAAAGTTTATTACTTGCAGAATACGAGGAGGAGATTGCGCAGGAGCGCTGGCGCTGTCTCTACGAGCGATTCCCGGCCTTCTTCGCGCTTGTCAGGTTCGGTTTTGACAGTTGTGTCAATTGACAATTGTCATTTATACCAATTGTCAATCAGATTATGACAATTGTCGATCAGATTATGCCAATGGACTGTGCTTCTCATTTGCGATATTGCGTGAATGCCCGACACAGAGCAACTCTCCAATTCATTGGAACGTAGAAATAGTGATTTGGTGCCCCAGAAGTAGTTGCTAGTGTTTGAGGCCGCGTGATATTGATATCCTGAATCACAGAAAAACGAGGGTTGAGGGATCTTCTGAAACACAAAACAGATGGGGTTGAAGGATAGTGGGCTTGTGAAACACCAAGATTGCAATATTAATTAAAACATTAAAATATTATCGATTTTCAGAAGTCCATCGGACGGTCCGCGTGCCGAGGTGCCTCACGCGCAGCGATCTCGACTGCTCACCTCCCTCATTCTCAGTGCGTTTTTATTTGTTTGTCTATTTTTATTTATTTCTCCATTTTTTATTTGTTTTTTAAACAATTATCCATTCCAGCCTACACGCACATGAGCAACCAGACCCATTTCCGAAAGACGATCAGCAAGGCCTGCCGTGATGATACCAGGAAGGTGGGCTGATTTATTGAAATCGTCTGACTCTCTCATTTTCCCGTACTCTCTCGCTTCTCTGACCGGCGAGAGAGCATTACGAAATGAGAGTGGTAGACCATTCCTCTTTATTGCAATTACTGATGAAAAGATAAATCTAAAAAGATCTCATCCTTTAACCCTATGACATTCCCCATTAACTTTTACCCCCTGCAGGCTTTTATGTGAGGATAAAGATGATGAAAAGGTGCCGATCGAATGTTGTTGCAAAAAATCGGACCTGGCCTGTTGATTTGTAACAATAACAATAACAACAACAGCAATAATAACAATAACAACAATAATAATAACAACAATTCAGATCCGGGCGCACTGTCGTGACCTGTCCGACCACGTGCTCATGCTCGTCTACCTGCTGCAGAAGCTGATCGTCATCTTCGAGGAGGAAGCCAGAATGACGTGAGCTTGTTATTGGCATTGTTGTTGTTGTTGTTGTTGTTGTTGTTGTTGTTGTTGTTGTGATGTTTTGACCTCAAAGTCCGAATAGTACGTGCAAAATAACGTACCGAATTTAAATTTCGAAAATTGCAGCAAGAAGAAGCCAGCGAAGAAGGCGGGAGGCCGCGGCCGCAAGAAGGGCAAGGGCGCCATGCAGAATGAGGATGGCGATGTGAGCGGTGATCTTTGATCTTTGATCTTTGATCTCTTGCCTCCGTTGATATTCGGTGAAACTGGCCGAGATTCTAGTAGGGACACCCCATCGAAGCAAACCCCTCCGTTCGTTCGCCAAATGGCGCTGAGCTAGCCGTTCCATGAGGGTAGAGCTCGAAATTCGAGTCACTGTCTCTTCATTCTACGTACTCTCTCGTCTGTAGACCGGGCGAGAGAGTGTGCAAAATTAAGAGACGGTGACTCGTATTTCGAACTCTATATGAGGGCATAGGATATGAGGGATGCGGACATCTCTGATCTCTGATAGTTGATCTCTGATCTTGAGCAATCGTCTGACTCTCTCATTTCGCGATGCTCCCACGTCGATCAGAGAAGCGAAAGAGCATTGCGAAATGAGAGGGTGAGACCATTCCTCCTGATCTTTGATCTCTCCAGATGCTGTCGGGCGGCGACGATGACGTCGGTCTGGGCGAGACGGAGGACGAGAACAGCTGGGCGGACAACCGCGCGAAGGTCGTCGAGTGCCTGACGGACATGGTCAACTGCACGGCCGTCGATGCGGTGAGTGCGCCGTCTCTTCATTCCGCGCACTCTCTCACCGGTCAGAGAAGACGAGAGAGTGTGTGAAATGAAGAGACAAATATTTCGAACTCTACCGCGTGCTAGCCGCGACGGGTTGGAAAGAGCGGGGGAGGGTCTGTTCCGTTCATCGAATCCCAGTTGATTCCATTCGTTTTGACCCTCTGATCGCGTCTAGCAAATACTTAACATCCTGAAAAACTAAAATAAATAAAGCATCGCCAATTACAGGAGGGCAAGACAGTGGAGGCAGCGCTGCGATTCCTATGGAAGGACGGAATCGTCAACAAGGGATTGCTCTGGTGAGTAGTAGAAATACGACTAATCGTCTCTTCATTTCGCAATGCTCTCTCGCCACTCTGCCCGATGAGAGAGTATTTGAAATGAGGAGACGACTACCCTCTTACCGGAATAAAATAGCTACATTTCGTCGTCGAGGTCTAATTATAATTGTTCGAGCAATCGTCTGACTCTCTCACTATCCCATGCTCTCTCGCCACTCTGTCCGGTGATAGAGCATTGCGAAATGAGAGAGTCAGACCACTCCTCAATTGATCTGATTGCAGGGCGCTCATGGAGGTGGCCATGGTGTTCCTTCGCAATCCGGAGATCACGAAAGCGCCGGCGAGGTGAGAGACAGGATTCGGGGTTCGCATAAACAGGTGTCAAATACTCAAGACGGAAAGTGTCAAAAATATGAGCTGCTTTCTGCGGAAAATCACGAAAAATGTCAAAATGTGGGTTGCCTTCGGCAGAAAAGCACGTTGTGGATTGTTTTTTCAACTTTTTGCGGAAGTGTGGGTTGCCTATGCCATTTTTGAGGGGTAAAATGAAGAATAAACAGCTAGAATGGCGCCCAAGCACAGCAGAAGGGTTATGAATGCATAAAATGTTTGCAGAGGCCTGCTCACGAAGGTCTTCCAGTTCATCCGCGCCATCTGCATCAACTTCAGTCGGTTCGGAGGTGAGAATGCTCACTCCTCGGTCAGAGAAGCCGAGAGAGCACGGGAAAGAGAGAGAGAGACTATAGCTCAATCACGGTAGAAATATTACCAACGGTACAATAACCATGTGTTTTAGTCGTCGAAAGTTGCCCACCATGTGATTGTCGATGAAAAAAAAGCTAAAATGCGAGCAATGATGTGTCTCTCTCACTTTCCTGTACTCTCTCGCTTCTCTGATCGATGATAGAGCATTGCGAAATGAGAGAATCAGACCAATCCTCGGGATTTCAACTCAACGATTGCAGGCATGGGCTCGGTGCTGCTGCACACGCTGACGAGTCTGGACTACTACAAGGAGTCCTCGGCCACGGCGTACCCCTTCCTGGCGATGATCAAGGCCGTCGGAAAGAACAGTGAGTAAAGTAGGGGGTTGAACCCGAAAAGAACAGGGTAGATTTTGATCTGAGTGATTACTCTAGTAGGCTCAAACAAGTCCCTTATTTTCAAAAATATGCTGTTAGGTTTTCTAAAAAAATACGGGTAGGGTTCGTGATTTTTCACGGATTTGTTGCAGATGACACGCACAGACTGCTCGAGGTGATGCTCGAGAAGTTCGACAATACGCCCATCTCCGTATCGAGCGTGAGTGATTAAATATCATGCTTACTATTATATTTTTAATTATTTAAAATCTGCATTAAAACATCATACTATGAAACCCATCTTATCCTTCCCCTGCATCTTGTGTAATGTAGAGATTCCCCCTAACGGTAGAAGCGTCAAACCTGCTGATTAACCTAATTAGCCTAATTGCAGGCGAATGCGAAGGCGCTGTGCCTGTTCATGTCGTCGATCGTGGAGACGTGCCCGCAGATGACGTTCAATCGCATCACGCCCTTCCTCAGGCTACTCTGCGATGAGGTCAGCGATGAGGAGCACTCTCTCATTTCGCAATGCTCTCTCACTCTTTCTGACCCACAAGAGAGCATGAGAGCTTTTTGCACACCCCTGGAGCTGTGACGGAAACCCGCCGGGTTAGGAAATATGGGGATATACCGAGGGCGGAGTTTAGTGCGGCGTTAATTTTTACTTCCTGGAAATAAATTTGAAACCTAGACTTTTTCGTATTTAGAAAAAAAGGTGTTTCCGTGTTTCGTGAGGTTCTCAATTCTCTTTCACTCATTGTCAGAACGCCTCCGTCCGCTCAACCGTGCTCAACGTGATCACCGTGCTGCTCACGCAGGACTTCCTCGATCCATCGGTTATTAATTATTAATTATTAATTAATAATTTAAGTTAATTAATTAATTAAACGTAATGTTCAACTGGTGAATAGTGTGTGGATTTTTAAACTTAATTTAATTAAGTTAATTAGCTTAATTAACAGAAGCAGAAGCTGTCGGATCGCTGGGCGATCTCTCGCAATCGCATGTTCGACAGTCTGCTGCAGCACGTGAGAGACGTGAATGCGAACGTGAGGGCCAGTGCGATTAAGGTGAGAATGGGTTTCAAAATAAAATATTAAAGGCCGGCTCAAAATATGTGTTTTTTATTCTTGTTCAGGGTATGTAGAGATATAGATAGGGATCATGAATGCGAACGTGAAGGCGATAAAGGTGAGATTGGATTTCATTGAGTTCAATGGTTCCGTTGGGATTAGATGGTCAAGGTGAGATTGAGTTTCAAAATAAGCTCATAACGAGTGGCTCAAAATAAATTATCACGCGTCTTCTGAGAGATTGCATGACCCTGCGGAACTAGGAGCCCCAAGTTTGAGCAATTTCCTTGATTTTTTTATGGTGGAGTACTGTGGATGAAAGAAAAACTTTGACATCGGTCATTTGTCCCAAAACCGGCTTTTAGGTATTTTCCGGTTCTGGACCCGGCCCTACCATATCTCAGCTCCCAGATGAGCTAGAAGGTCGTACATAGGCTTAAAAAATCCGGAAA
>LS550803.1:161012-178798 GCA_900490775.1 Pristionchus maxplancki
ATCTGGGAGCTGAGATATGGTAGGGCCGGGTCCAGAACCGGAAAATACCTAAAAGCCGGTTTTGGGACAAATGACCGATGTCAAAGTTTTTCTTTCATCCACAGTACTCCACCATAAAAAAATCAAGGAAATTGCTCAAACTTGGGGCTCCTAGTTCCGCGGGATGGCCGTTTTCCTGCAATCTCTCAGAAGACACGTGTTATTAAATTAAAAATAAAATGTGTCGCTCGGCAATTTTTTCTTTTACATTAACCCGGGTCTTTCGGGCTTCATCAGCTATTTTTCCCCCTTGCAGTGCCTCACTTCAATGGCGAAGGCTCAGAAGATCCCGCGCGAGATCATCCAGGAGGGACTGATGAAGCTGGTCGGCCATCGCATCAGCGATGACAAGGTTGGTGATTAATGTATTTATATAAGAATATTAATATCAATAATAATGGGTGCGCATAGGATCAGTGATGATCATAGATGAAAAAGTCAGGTGGCACATTTTTCGAAAAACCGGGTATGTTTATGAAAAAACGTCGGAAATAGGCCAATTCTTCGAAAATCGGGTATCTTTTCAACTTTTTGATAGTTTTCCATGTTGACCCAACTCTCGAAAACCGGGTATGTTTACGGATTTTAGGTAATTCTTGACAACCTTTTCCCACTCTGGTGATGAAAAGACTGCCAATGTGCCTGACATGTAAGCGCCATTTTCCTTGAAGATATTGATGAATAAATGGTGCTTTTTCTGACATAGCCAGGTTGTGGAGATGAGCTTATTTTCTGAAGCGGCAATCCATAATAGAAATAAATAAAGAAATAATAACAAATATCAGGTGGCGGTGAGGAAGGAGGCCATCCGGTTCGCCACCATCTTCCTCGAGAACAACCCCTACGGGCATGACGTGGGTCGTTTTTTATTTGTTTGTTTGTATTTTTAAAGATTTTTTAAAAGATTTTAACGCACTTTTGTGTGTTTTGAAGCATTTTCCTCCTTCGTCGGCCATTCTTTCCGGGGTTTCATCATGCACGGTTAAGGGAGGGAAGATGATGTAGTAGTTTGCAGTTCGATCGCGGCACGAACGAGAGGAT
The DNA here is from genome assembly GCA_900490775.1 of Pristionchus maxplancki. Lineage (NCBI taxonomy): Eukaryota > Metazoa > Nematoda > Chromadorea > Rhabditida > Neodiplogasteridae > Pristionchus > Pristionchus maxplancki. The sequence continues at coordinate 162,093 of LS550803.1, forward strand.
GCTCAAGGAGTACCTCATCAAGAGGGCGGCAATCCGCGTGGATGGAGCCGGTGAGTAGGCCACCGGGCATCGTCGGTTCTATTTCCCGGCTTCGGGTCCTATTTCTCGGATTCCGGCTCTGATTCCCGGAAAAGTACTTCTTAATAAAGCCTTAACGTTCAGATGAGAAGTCGATCCAGGAGGCGCAACGGCTCTGGGACAAGGCAAAGGTAATCGAGAGGTTTCGGAATTTATTATACTCAGAAGTATTTTGTCTCGGATGTAGTCCCGAATAGTGATGAAGGCCTTACTCTCTTTCGTCGTGTGCTCTATCGCTTCGCTGACCGATGAGAGAGCACGGTGAAGCGAGTGAGTCGACGAGGATGAATCAGTGCCAGTGATGAGCGACCTCCCCAATGTTTGGCTGTACCCGCGCGAACGGGATCCATTTCTGTAGAGCCGAACCCGCGAAAAGTGCTTTTGCAAAAGAAGATGCAAGCAGTGGAACCCGCGCAAATCTTAAAGTTGGGGAAGGGCGCTCATCACTGATCAGTGCCTATTTCCAGGACGTGCTCAACGACCAAATGCAGGAGGTGGTCGAGGCAGAGCTCATCCAAATGAACGACATGCCCACGGAGGAGGAGAGGGAGGTAATGGCTCTCGGAATTTTGCACGCTCTCTCGTCTCCCTTACCGTTGAGAGAGCACGCGAAATGAAGAGATGACTTCTTGCGAAGTAATCGCTAGAATGGTGATAGAGAGAGGTGTTGATGACGCTATAACCGGTGTGTGCGGTCGATGGTTTTGATTTCTCGACTCGGTTCAAAAGCCCCTGGCTGCACTCCATTGCTGAGATAAATTGGGACAACTTGATAGTAAACTAGGAATAGATGATTTTGTGCTTTCCGTAGTTGATTAATCCGTACAACAGTTCGAAATACGGGTAATCGTCTCTTCATTTCACACATTCTCTCGCCGGTCAGAGAGGCGAGAAACCGTGTAAAGTGAAGAGACAATTACCCATATTTCGAACTTGAATCCGTACCCTGTTCAGGAATTCTACCGTGACTTCGCGGCGCGCGACCAGGAGATTGAGCACGGCGACAGCGAGGAGATCGAAGTGCCGAAGGAGATGATGTAAGTATGGGAGCAATCGTCTGACTCTCTCATTTCGCGCTCCTCTCTCGCTTCTCTGATCGACGAGGGAGCATGGCGAAATGAGAGAGATAGACCATTGCTCCTGTAAGTATGGCTTCCAGAGTAGGAAAAGGTCGTCAAAAACTGCCAAAAATCCGTGAACGTACCCGGTTTTCAAGGGTTCGGTTAACGTGGAGAAGTACCTAGCAGTCTAAAACGTACCCGGTATTTCGAAAATATTGCCGATTTTCGAGGTTACATACCCGGGGTTCTGACGATTTTATCACCGATGATGGTATCTAGACGCGCGTGCTAGGCGCCGCGGGTTAGAGAAAGCGGCATTTGGGAAAAAATTATTTAGAAAAAAATACTAATTTGCAGGACGATGCGCTGGCTGTACACGATGCTGCTCTCGGAGGAGGAGCACGCCAGCGTACGTTTATCTCTGCCTCTCTCCGTTCCGCTCGCACTCTAGCAACGTCTGTCCGACGAGAGAGCACGCAGAATCGAGAGAGTGGATCGCGGACTGATTATAATCGATGATATTCAGAGGGAGAAAGAGAAGGCGCAAATGCGGAAGGTCGCCAGACTGCTCTTGGCCATGGGACAGACCGACCAGCTGAGAAACGAGAACTGCTCCAAGTAAGGGGATAGTTGGCTAATTTGACTAATTAGTGCACTAATTACTTTCCATTTCGGCAGAATTGCTTGAAAGACGCCCTGTAGAGTTATTTGCGAATGATTGTTTTTAATTTATCCGTCTAAAACGGGGTTTCATACATTATTGTTGCAGAGACAATCTCAATAAGTGCAAAAATGCTACGCAGACGACCAATTTGCTCATGAGAGGTTATTATTATTGTTGTTGTTATTAAAATTTAAAAAAAATTTTTTATAAATTTATTATCGCAGCCGGCCGATTCGCGTTCCTGCACAATGCGTCGATGATGATGTGCAAGAAGTGAGATATTTAAAACAATTTTATTTTAGATTTGTTTTTTAAAATTCTTGGCAAGCGCAAAATCGCCAGGTGCGAGATTGCAAGCAGAATCGGTTATGCAAAAAAAATGTGTTGCTAGAGATGGGAGTTGAGACGAATAAATTTAGTAATTAGAAAATAATTATTCATTTTAATTAATTTTATTAAAATAATTAATTGCAGTCCGCAGATGAAGCTGGAGAGGGAGCAGGAATTGGAGCGACAGAAGAAAATACGAAAGAATCTGAGCAAGAATATCCAGGACATGGTGGTGCGTTATTCTGTCTCTCTCATTTCGCAATGCTCTCTCGCTTCTCTGATCGACGAGAGAGCGTCGCGAAATGAGAGAGACGACCGGCTTTTTTGGTTGTATTTATTTAACGGAGGATTGTGGAGGGAACGAGTTGACAGTAGCCGAACGACAAAAACGCCTAGTCTGAGATGGTAAAGGTTAAGTTATGCAGTTACAAAGTTAAAGGTAGGCATCGGTTATGCAGTTATAAAGTTAATGGTAGGATTCGGTTATGCAAAAAAAATTGTGTTGCCAGAGATGGGAGTGGAGAAGAAGAACTTTACTAATTCAGTCTGTAATTCAGTCAGTCTGAAATGATAGTAAAGAAAGATGGAATCGAGAAAACAAATGATTGTCTCTATCCTTTCGCAGTACTCGGTCATCTGTCAGAGAAGTGAACACGCGAAAATGTGAGAGTCGCTAATTAGCGCAATTAATTGCAGATGAAGCTGGTGTTCGAGCGGGAGTTCGCCGAGTGTCTGAAGGCGGGCATGACTGCCGTGCTGCAGGGAGAGGGAGGCGACCTCAAGGTTGTTGTTGTTGTTATTGTTGTTTATTTGTTGTTGTTGTTGTTGTTGTTGTTGAGATTTAGATCAAAATACGAATAACTCTTACAGCTGGGCATCGAGTTCGTGATCAAGTGCAAGGAGTTCAACATCTCGGGCGCAGAAGAGTCGGTGCGGAAGCTCTGCGGACTGGTGTGGAAGAGTGATGAGGAGGTGGGCTGTTTTTGTTTTTTTCGAACATGCTCGTTGCTCCGATCGATATCCTGCCATGTTTCAATGCTATAGTATGAATTAGAGAGGCATCATTAGCAGCCATAACCACCCGGCGCATTTTCGATACGTACCCTCTCGACATCCTAGCCTACCGCAGCAGCAATTCCTGATCCGTGTTTCACTCCACTCATATCCTCTCCGTTGCAGGGTCGTCAGCAGATCCTCCAGGCGGCCTCGTCGATGTTCCTCTCCTCCAATCCGAATCCTCGCCTGCGAGACGCCGCCACCTGCGAGAACATCCTCAATCTGGTCAAGAAGATGAGCGACGTGAGTTAAATCTTTTTCACATTGAGGGAATTTCTATCGTAAAGTTGTATCAATTCGGACAAGAAGATGAGCTACATATGTAAGCATTTTATAGCAGAGAAAAGTAATAGAACAAGAAAGCCAATAAAATACGCAGCCTGGCCAAGAAGTTGAGCGACGTTGATGATTCTGGGTTTCAGATTCTTGTCAATGCAGGGAGGCCCCTGCTTTCGTTTCTTCTCAGAAATTAATAAAACGGTTTAATAGTTATAGAAGGTGTATGTTATATTCGTGTTTCACTCTCTCGCCAAATAACTCCTCCTATATTCAGCACGAGCGCGGCTCGGTCGAGCAAGTACTCGCCCTCACGACCAAGTTCAACCCCATGCCGAACGGAGTGACCAACCTGCTCTGGGAGGTAAATACGACACTATGCCGCATGATCACCGTCCTTTCTTTTTCATGTAGTAGTATGATTTCGAAGTGACCTTAGCGCATGGGAAATTGTCATCCATTCGGCAGAGGCTCTGAACCTTGAATAAGTCTATATCTGTATCGGGGCTGTGCAAAATTTTACGACACTCTTATTTCGCAATGCTCTCTCGCCGGTCAGAGAAGACGAGAGAGCATTGGGAAATGAGAGAGTATGCTTCAGCAAGTGGACGAGAAGGCGATCGAGACGGGCGCGAAGATGACGAAGGAGAAGAAGGCGAGACAGGTGGCGGCGATGAAGGCACTCTGTCTGCTGTCGAGGTGAGGTGCAGAGTTGAAAAAAGTCGTCGAGAAATACCTGAATTCCGAAAAGATACCCGGTTTTTGAGGTTTAGGTCAAATAGGAGAAAGTACCTCACATTCGAAAAGATATCCTGTATTCGAAAATTTAGCTGATTTTCTTGTTTTTTTTTGCATACCCGGGATTACGAAAAATGTGTCACATGACTTTTTCATTCCTGCTGAGGAGTGGCTGCGCACTAGACGCGACGGGTTAGAAGGCGAGCCCACGAAACTAGAATTCGCCCGGCGACAAGGGAATAATCTGTAACTAGCAGTTTCTTTGGCGTTTCAAGTAAAATTTTGAGAACGAATCACTTGCAGAACGGACGTGGAGCGCAATCGCAAGTGGCTGAGGAGATACCAAGCCATCGTCGCGGTTCGTCTTATTTTTATATTTAAAAATAACAATAATAACAATAACAATAGTAATAATAATAACAAGAACAATGTTTCAGAAGGGCTGGCCGGAGATCGCCGCAGAGGCACTGGGCTGCATCGCGAATCTAGCCACGTGGAACACGGTAAGGTTGCCTATTTTTGAGAAGGGGAAAAAGGAGGAGAAAAAGGGGCGGAGCCAGTACGGATGCACAAAGTGCCATTTATTGCAGAAAGACGACGGGGCGGCGCCGAAGGAGACGCGCGTCTACCGCATTCCCTACGCCGACTCGCTCTTCAAGACCGTCCAGCGGTTCATGCTCACGGGTGAGTGACAGGGGTGTGAAATAATTCCCGATGTCTCTCATTTCGTAATGTTCTCTCGCTCCTTCTGACCGCCGATAGAGCATTGCACAATGAGAGATCGGGGAATTTTTGCCCTGGTGAGTGACCACGGTGATAAAGATCGAGTACCTAGGCGGATACCAGGCGTACCAGGCGTGGCATTGATAGGAAGGGAGACTAGAATGATGAGCACCCTTAGACTTATTCTTTGACTAATTGCAGAATTCTGTCGTGAGAAGGTCTCTGCCTCTTCTTTTTCACTCTCCGATCCCTTGAATGAACTTTCTATTCTCTAATTTCTGCCAATCTCAGAACTGTGTCGCGAGGAGGCGCTAACATGGAATCGCTCGCTCCGTGCCACCCTCGACATCCACTTCCACATCTGCAAGGACACCCAGGAGGCGATCGCCGGATTGACGTCAAAGGTTATTTGGGGGGGGGGGGGGGGGGGGGGGATTCGTGAAACGCAGTGATCCGAATATTCGACGCAATCCAAAGAGTCTGTTGAATGATTCGTGAAGCTGTCAGCGGAATAAAAACGCGCTAATTTGCAGCCAACACCTGACATTCAGCATGGGACCTGACACCATTCCCCCATGAGTCTGATTCTGATTCTGAATTTGCAGCTGCTGTGGTTCCTGAAGCGGACGTCGCAGGCGCTGCGCTACTACGACCAGCAGCAGAACGCGAATGGTGAGTGCAGAGCTAAAAAGGTACCCCAGAATTCACCAGAAAACTTTTCTGGTGAAAAATGGCATTCCTTGTTGTTTTAAATGAAAAAAATTGCAAAATACTCATTCCTCGATGTATTCGACTTAATTTTTCGTCTAACCTTGTTATTTTTGATACCCTTTTTAACTCTGGGTAAGTGATCTCTCATTTAGTCGCGCTCTCTCGTCGGTCTGAGACGCGGCAGAGTTGAAATGCGTAGGGTCGTTCTACAAACACATGGTTTGTTGAAAATTCATCCCAAAGATCACATGGTTGAAGAATTTTGACGATTAAAACACATGGTGAGTGGTATTGTACCGCGAGAAAGCGTGTGAAATTGAGAGAGTCATGGTCACCATGCGCAGGCGCGGCGACGCCGCGCAGTGCGCGCGCCGAGCCGACGATCGACCCGATCGTGAAGGGCGTGGCGGTGGACGAGCGCAGCAAGTACCTCAATCGGCTGTGGTCGGTGCTGCTGGAGCGGCTGTGCGTCCTGGCCTCGGAGCTGGCCGTCAGGTGAGCAGAGTTGTCGTCGAGAAATACCTGGATTCCGGAAAGTTACCCGGTCTTCGAAAGACGTTGAGAACATAGAATTGTTGCAGACTTATGGTGAGAAGACGAAAATGGGCGGAGCTAAGCGGTTAAAAAGCGAGCTGACGGAGAGCCCCAGATGACGTCGTCGTTGAGAACATGTAATTGTTGCAGGCTTCTGGTGCACGCCGACTACGTCTTCGTGCGCGAGTTCATCAAGGCGAGGCAGTACATCGCCTCGCTGGTGAGTCAACGACGATGACGGCATCTGACCTCTCATTTCGCAATGCTCTCTCGCCGGTCAGAGAAGACGAGAGAGCATGCGAAAATGAGTCGTAAACATTGTGCACAGCCCTGCATCTAACCTCTGAATTTGAGTGCAACGACTGAAAAAACAAACGAATATCTAGATAGGCGCATTCTTCATGTCTTGTCCTGTCTTACCCTGTTCGTCGATGCAAACAGCACTTGTAGGTCGAGGGAGAGCCGTTCCCGCGTCGGCCGCTGGAGCCGTGGGAGCAGAACAGCGTCGTGCGAAGGGGCATCTTCGACTGGGGCACGGGCAACGCAGAGGACGTGGAGTGCACGGGTGAGAGGGAAGAATCGTCTGACTCTCTCATTTCGCAATGCTCTCTCGCTTCTCTGATCGATGAAAGAGTACTGTGAAATGAGAGGGACAGAAGATTCCTCGTGAGGCGGGACTCTTGGGGAGAGGACGCGTGCTAGACGCGACGGGTTAGCAAAATCCCACCCCCCCCCATGCTCCTTCCTTCCTTAGTTCTGCACGATTTCCTGCTAGTTGATGCAATTAAACGCCGCCTAATATTTAGGGCCTCGAATTGTTATCGTCGAAACTATTTTAGTATTTCGTGGGCCTAACGGGAGTCCTGTTCTGCATTATATTATTGTTGTTGTTGTTGTTGTTATTATTATTATTATTTCGTTCCAGGTCTAACGGAAGACGAGCGCATCCGTGAGATGGCGCGCAAGATGATCGACTACCAGCTGATCGGCCACTACCAGTCGCTCCTCGGGCGACTGCTGCCCATCGTGGTGCACTCGGTGCGCGCCAAGGTGCGACCTTTCCCAATCATCGACGTGTGTTACACCACGTGCAACCTTTTGTATTTGTGTGAAGCGCTAAAGGCGAATAAGCCTTACTTTCGCCGTCCTATCTATGTGAAATGAGAGAGATAGAGAGAGTCAGACGAACCCTTGCTGAATCTCCGTCATAATGACGGTCGTCATAACTTGTCTACCATGTGTTTTTTGACAAAATACTCCCACCATGTGTTTTTGGGTCGAATTTTCAACAAACCATGTGTTTTTAGAATATCCCTATATTTGGCATTTCAACCCTGAGAGAGGGTGATGAATCCTCGCTGAATCTCCGTCATTCCAGGGCAGTCCGCGTCGCGTGCGATTCCAGGCGATGTCGGCACTCGCCAAGATGATGCTCATCTCGTGAGCTTTTTATTTTTAATTTTATTTTTTATTTTTTATTATTATCAGAATCAAATTTTTACAGCATACGACATTCCTATGGATGAGAATTCGCTGTGATTCAATCGGGACTGCTCCGTTTTAGAACTCTACAAAGGGCATAAATAAAATGTCGTAAAACACTTCCTGAGATTGAAATATCAGGAGTTCTAAAACGACCAGTTCTAAGATGGATCAGACCGATACAATCGTTCAAATGGGCAGATAAACGGGGCCGGAATATTGCAGTCCGACCGTAGCGCAGTACGGCGCGCGCACCTTCTTCGCCTTCCTCAACAACGCCGAATCGCCGGTGCTGCGGTCGAATCTGACGGTCGTCGCGGCCGACCTCACGTTCAGGTAAGTGGCGTGCATAGATGGAACAAAAGCATGTGATAAAATCAAAATTAAAACCCATCCGTATGCAAAAAACCTCGAAAATAGGCCATATTTTAGAAAAATATGTATTTTAGTACTTGGCGCAGGTGTGCCGAGTTTTCGAAAATGTGCCTTTTAAATTTTTTTGTCTTTTTTTTAAATCTCTGCTTTGCAGACACCCGAATCTCGTCGAGAACCACGCCGCGGCGCTCTTCAACCAGCTGCAGGATCCGGATCCGTGCGTGCGCGAGACCTGCGTGCTCATCCTCAACCATCTCATCAGCAATGACCTCATCAAGGTGGGGGAAAACGATAGTGGGCGGAGCCAAAAATGAAAATGGGCGGATCCAAAGACGAAAATGGGCGGAGCCGAAAGCGAAAGTGGGCGGAGCCGAAAGCGAAAGTGGGCGGAGCCAAAGATGAAAGTGGGCGGAGCCGAAAACGAAAAGGGGCGGAGCTAACAATAACACGTTGCAGACGCACGTGATCATGTCGTACGCGCTGCTCGGCTACGTGGACACGACGGACTCGATCGTGCACCTGACGAAGGGGCTCTTCCACGAGTGGAGCAAGAAGGTGGGTTGGCGTTTCAAGGGGAGCAAGGTTCCCTAAAAAATAAATAGGAAGGTAGTCTGATGTTGGATGAAGTGTTTGTTAAATCACAATATCATTAGAGATAGCAAAAGGTTAATGCACAAACCGGGAGTCGAACCCGGGGCTTCCGCTTACAGGGCAGGAGTTCTACTACTGAACTACCTGCGCGCCTGTGTTAAATCATAGTATCATTAAATCATAATATTTGTCGCAGGAGGGCATCATGAACCACGTGCCCAGCTTCATCACGCGCATCGCCGCCGACTCGCAGAAGGTGTCGATCGAGAAGTTTAGGAGGATCATGAAGTCAGGATTGTTGTTGTTGTTGTTGTTGTTGTTTTTGTTTTGTTTTTATTCATTTATTCGTCCGCTGCATTCGCATGTTTATCTGTTTCTAGCCAAGTTAATGCAAGTCAAAAGAATGATTTATTGGGATTTATTGCGATTTATTTGCAGCGAGTTCTTCCCTCTGATCCGCGAGCGCAAGGACGCGGACGTACAGGCGCTCGTCGTCAAGCTCTGCAAGCGGATTGAATTGGCCAAGAAGTGAGTGGAGGCCTCCTCTTTGGGAGGGCGCGTGCTAGACGCGACGGGTTAGAGGAGCGAGGAGCTGGCCAAGAAGAGAGTTCTCTCGCGCCCCTCTGTGAGAGAGTAATGAGAGAGACGATTGCTCACCCGGTGGATTGGCGCTCTATCATGTGTACTAGTGATGACAATTCGGCATGCGCCTCTCTCGTGTAGAATTATCTCTAGCCGGTCAGAGAGACGAGAGAGTGCGCGAAAAGAGGAGAGACGTGTTCCGATTTGTGTGTCCTAACTACTGTATTCTCAGTCCGGCGTGCGTGGTGCGCAATCCGGACATGCCGGCGTACTTCTCGCACTGCCTCCGGCTGCTCACCCTCAACAGCAGGGGATTCCACAAGGTGAGCGGATGGTGATTTCGAAAATATAAAAAAAACCTTTTTTCGATTGTATGGAAATGGCATATTTCGATTACTTTTGTCGATTTTTGCTCGGTTTGTTCGACCGAATTCGCAACACTAAAAAAGATTGCATTTAACAAAAGGCCGGTGCTACTCAACAGTGGGAACCTATCGAACGTTCCTTCACTGTCGATAAGACTGGGCAAACGGACAAATCCACAAGTATACTGGGGATTTTCCTCTTCCATTTCGTGTGCTTTCTTTGCCTGTCGATCGACGATGGGGAGAGGAGAGACTCATAGTAGTTGCCAGGGGCGATTACGTGGCGGGCGGGCCGCGTCTAGCGACCACTTCTTTCCTTTTTTTTGCTCCTTTCTTCGCTGTTTTTTCTCTGTTGATTTTTATTGTAATTGTCATTTACTTGTTTGCATGAATGTCAACAAACCGTCGCGACGTGACGCTGTCCGAGGACGACTTGCGACCGCACGTGCGGTCTGCAGCATCTGCAGCATCTGCAGCAGCCGCAGTCCGGCCGTACGACCTGAGCGTGACGCTGTCGGAGGACGACCTGCGACCGGGCGCGGCTGCAGCAGCAGCTGCAGCTCCCTCGCCGGTTGCTGCGAGTCCGGTGAGGCGAATCGAGCCGACGGATGAGAGGAGAGAGGCGGAACTGATCAGGTGGGTAGTGCGATTGTTTGTCGTCCTACAGGCTCCTTTTCCTGATGTCAGGATAAATATCAATTTGTTTTCCTTGAAGAGACCTCGTGATGGAATTGGAGCGATCGCGTGTGAGGAGAAGAGCGCCCGAGAAGAAGAAAGAGGAGGAACAAAGTGCGATCATGCAGCTGATGAGGAGAGACGGTGAGGAGCCGTTCGATTCTATTACCGATGAGAGAGGCACTAGGCTGGATGATAACCAGCTGGAAGTTTCTCAAAATTTAGAAGTTTCTCAGAATGTTCACAATATTACACAAATGATTTTTTGAAAAATTGGCGCTTCTCATCTAGCCGGTTATAATCCGACCTAGTGCCACGAAGAGGTTGCAGAAGAGAGAAACGCTCGAAAGAAGGACCTAAGAGAGAAGTACAAGGAAGACAACGATCGATGGTTTGAATGAGAGAATGATGTGAGACACTGAAGTGGATGCAGGCTAAATGGAGCGCCGAAGGAGGAGAATGAGAAGCTCTGGAAAATTCCTGAAGAAAAGCATGAAAGTGAGCTGAAAGATAAAACCATGAATGAGAAGACGAATGGAAGTCCAAAAGTTAGAGCCAAGGGATCAAACAAGGACAATCTGCCGTTGCGAAGGAGGTACAATGATAAGGTATGGTTAATTGTTGTTGTTGTTGTTGTTGTTGTTGTTGTTGTTGTTGTTGTTGTTGTTGTTGTGACATTTTCCTTTGGAGGCCTACTTCAACTGGACGGGGACGGATGATCTGAGTTCGTCACTGAAGGAGATTCGGGAGAAAGTGATTGGCCCCTCGGTGATGGGACGTTTAGGAACCCCCGTTTAGGAACTCGCGATTGGTGACGTTTAGGAACCCCCTCAGAGGCGGAGGAGCGAGAGAGGACGCGCGGGGGAGGGGGTTCCTATAAACGTCACCAATCGCGAGTTCCTAAACGGGGGTTCCTAAACGTCCCATCACTGGCCCTCGATTTATGAGAAGGACGATGATTGATTTAGGAACGACCATCAAGCTCATCGCACTACAATTCGCCCTCGCATATCAGAGAGTGCGAGCTGTGTCGACTGGGCAAGAAGTACGAAAAAATTTGAGCTATCGTCTCTGCATTCCGCTTACTTTCTCACCGGTTAAGAGAGTGTACTAAAGGAAGAGACTATTACTGGAATTGCGCTACATCAATCAGAATCTAAAATTAAAAGTCAAATTTGAGATACGAAGAACGAGAGAAGAAGGTGTACGGCGCAGCGTCGTTCTGCAATTCAGTCGAGGAGTTTCTCGCCGAGTCGAGGGCAGAATAGACGATAACTATGCAATTTAGGCTTCGACGATTGTATTTACCATTCCTTCGCTTGATAAACTTGATTTTTTCATACTACATAATTGTCCTTAAAAACGTTACATTCCGATTGCAAAATTATTGGAATAAAAGAGCCAATCATGACACAGCTCATTATAGTTGTTGCAAGTTAGTAGACACACAGATTTCAATACCAAAATGATAATTGCAGTTGCTAATTGCATTTGACTAAAATAATGGAACTAATTAATTAATTAAACTAAAACAAATTGCAGCTGATCGACTGCTTCGAGCAGTACGCGCCGTACCTGGGCGACTCGCGCGTCTACGAGGACATCTGCTCCCTCGTCACCGTCTTCCAGGCGGCCGAGAAGAAGAACGCCCACACGGATCTGAGTGTGAGTCACTCGTCTCTTTATTTTGCACACTCTCTCGCTTCTCTAACCGACGAGAGAGCATTGTGAGAGAGTTCTGAAAGTTTCGCAATGAAATTGAGCAAAAGAATGCCCACGGATGTGACTGTGAGTGATTGCACTCACACAATTTTCACAATCAGTTCACAATCCGCGCATTTTAAGAACAAACGTCCGACGTGGTCCTTAATGCATCGGACTCTACTGAGAGCCTTTGCATCCATTTATTGTGCAAATGAAACAAAAAAAAAATAATCAAAGGAGATAGCATGACTTGACATTCGTTGACCTTTATGAATGGCTTTGACCGTTGAATAATGCGCTGACATGCTATATTCTCAACAATCTTATCTTTTCGCAGGCCGAGATCAACGTGTTCCTGGCGAAACTGGCGGATGAGCACGCGTTGAAGAAGACGGAGAACAGAGTGGACAAGGATCACGAGAGTGCACGCGCGAAGGAGGACGGCAGGGCAAAGGTGAGAGGGCACTTGGGGAGGGACATAGTCCGAGTACGTGAAAAATTACGTACCCTACCCGCATTTTGGAATTTTTTGAGAAAACCTACCCGCTTTTTTTGAAAATATGAGGCAAAATTTAACAATTTTGTGTATTTACACCCAATACCTACCCGCATTTTCACGTTTTTACCGGAAATTTTCTATTTTTTACATTTGTAAAAAAATTCGTCACCTTCGTATTCGACTCTTGTTGGGGAGAGAGCGCATGCTAGGCGCGACGGGTTAGAAAAACGAAGGAGAGAGTTCGAAATACGGGTAACAGTATCTTATTTTCACGCTATCTCGCCTCTCTGACCGGTGAAACAGCGTGTAAAATGAAGAGAAGATTACCCGTATTTCGAACGTCTAGATAGTGGTGGCCGGTCGGAAGCGAGACTGACGAAGTGTGTTGCAGGCGTCGACCGCGTCCAACGGCATCGGCTCCGCGTCAGGCGCGGCTCGCAAGGTCCGCGCGCGTAAGGCGCTCGCGGCCAACGCGGCCACGCCCGCGCGCTCCCCTGGCGGACGCAAGAGAGGGAAGAGAAGGGCCCACATCGACTCTTCCGATGAGGACTCGGATTTCTAAATGTTTTGGCTCTTCGTAAGCCTTCCCGGTATTCAGTTTTACCTCATTATTGTGCATTTAATACCCACCCTTGTGCTTTACTCCATAATATTTTACCAGAGCTTTTCGCTTGAGAAAGCTTTCATTTTTTTAAACTATGCTGTTCGTGCTATAATGAAGCTTTCCTAACGCATACTTTTGCCTAACTAAGTGACCTTCCCCTGATTTCTGTACTTATTGATCCACATACTGTACTCAATTCTACCGTATTCGATACTCCTACCGCAATCCTCAATGTTTAACCCAGTTACCGTATTCTAACCTCCGAAGAGAGATCTCACAATCAATCGATTTCTTTTCTCCCATTTCCAACTCAGTTCTCTGTACTATCCCGATCGATTTGAGTTTCTCCCTGTAAGCTAATAAATATTGTGTTTATCGTAATTAAAGATACAAATACATGAGAAGCATGAGAACGTGAGAGAGATTCAGAGTAGCGAGAGAGAATAGGAAAGAATGGGAAAAGTAAGGTAAATCGATATTCATGGCACGTAGCTCTCCCTGCGAGTGGGCTTGAACTGGATGGACGACATGAGGGAGAGGAAGGGGTTGCCCGTCGAGGCAGTGGACGGACGTCGATCGTCGCTGTCTGAATCCCAGAAGGCCGTCATCTTCGTGCTCTCTCGTTTTTGCGTGCTCTCTCGTCGGTTAGAGTCAATTACCTGAAGGAATGATGACGATCCGAGGCAGCACTCTTCTTGTCGCTCGACGAGAGCAGAAACGGGTGAGCAGGAGGTGGAGGAGCACCTAAGGATCTCTCATTTCGTCGTGCTCTCTCGTCGGTTAGAGATGTATCGGCCAGATACTCTGACTCAACCTGCTGACTCCGCCCCCTTGCTCTCTCTCACCTATCTCCCCTCTTTTGTCACACTTGTCACTCTTGAACACGGATAAACCGTCTTTCCTTCTTCCTTACTCTTACTACACTATACAGACAATACACGCCCACAAAAGAGAAGCGCGAGAGAGGGGAAAGTGGGATAGACGGATGAGTGCTCGAAGGGGGACATTGCTTCTTGTGTAGAAGTTGTTCACGCAAAGACAGCTACCGTAATCAAAGGATTTATTTTCACCGGAGACATTTGATACTGCATCTCTACCGTAACCGATCTATGGTCTTATCGTAGTCAGGCGATCTTATCTGGCTACCGTAACCAATCGATTCTCTCTATCGTACTCCCACACCTCCGAAGTAGGCTACCGTAACTAATCGATACATTCAATCTACCGTACTCCCCCACCTCCGGAGTAGAATACCGTAACCAATCGATCTACCGTACTCTCCCTACCGTACCTCTACAGCGAAGCAGACGCTGGCGGCGAGGTGGGCGAAGAGCAGCACGACGAAGGCCTCGCGGAGGTGGAACCACTCGAGGGCGAACCAACTGAATAGGGAATGGTCAAACCTCACGGAAGAGAATCAAAAATCGGTTGATGCCAGTAGGGAGGGACTGATGAGGGATGCCAAAATCCGTTTTCAAAAGTTGCCATAATGATCTACTAATTAGTGAAAATCGTTAATTTCTAAAAGTTCGGTGCGCAGCCCATGATAGTGATCGCCTTGTGAGAGAATCCTTGTATTGAGGGAATCGATTACCGTAATCCATGATTCAGGGGTTACGGTAGGATTACGGTATTGATCGAACCAGCTGAATGACTCTCTCATTAACACACACTCTCTCGTCGGTCAGAGCTGCGAGAGAGTGTGTAAAATGAAGAGACGATTTCGAAATGCGCCCACCTATTCTCCAGGTACTTGTCCATCGGCTCCTTCCTCGTGTGGTATCCATGGCCTGTGGTGATCTTGGCGATGGAGGAGTAGAGCAGGCCGAGGGCTCGGTTGAATCTGGAGGGATAATGGCTTGAGAAGAAACCACTCTCTTCATTATGCCAAATTTTGAAAAATCATTTTTGTGGCATTGTGAACATACTGGCAAAGTTCTACAGCCCTATTAAATTTTTTTGGTTCTTATCCAGTCGGTTCTCATCCGACGGTTATCATCCGGCCTAGTGCCCGCCTGACCCTCTCATTTCGCAATGCTCTCTCGTCGATCCGAGAAGCGAGAGAGCATTGCGAAATGAGAGAGACCATTCCTCCAGTTTCGAAATTAGGATGGCCTACCTCTTCTGCAGCTGCTTATTTCTCTTGCTGAAGGCGAACGCGCCGTAGTGCTTCGCTCCCGATCCGTCCTTCATCGCGATCTGAAAGACTCTCTCATTTCGCGTGCTCTCTCACCGGTCAGAGTGGCGAGAGAGTGTGCAGAATGAGAGAGTAAGACGATTGCTCGTTTTTGCTGACCATTGGTTGACCACTAAAAGTGGGCGGAGCCAACCACTGGTTGTCAATTATTTCAACCACTCTCCAACCAGTGATTGGCAGAATCCAGTGCTGACTCTCTCATTTCGCAATGCTATCTAGCCCATCAGATAAACGAGAGAGCAGGCAAAAGTGAGAGAGCCTCCAACTGACGAGAGAGCATATCGAAATGAAGGATTGTGCAACCTGTAGAGTTCGAAACAATCGCCTCTTCATTTTGTCTCTCACTCTCTCGCCTCTCCGACCGGTGAGAGAGAGTGTGAAATGAAGAGACGATTGCCCGAATTTCGAACTAACCTGTATCCTCGTTCGTTCATCCAACCAGGACAGATCATCCTTGAGAAACTCGCCATCGATCGTCGCCTGGTAGATGCCACCGTGGCTGAATTTGATTTAGAAGCTTGAAATAAGCCCGTCTCTTCATTTCGCGTGCTCTCTCACCGGTCAGAGAGGCGAGAGAGCGTGCAGAATGAAGAGAGTCATTTTTTGCCAAGCCAGTGCTCACTTCAGATCATTTGTGATGTCTCCCTCCGTTGCTCTCCGTACGATTTTGTCCGTGGCGATCAGCTGAAATCGATCACTTTTCCAATCGTCTCTTCAATATGCACGCTCTCTCACCTGTCAGAGAGGCGAGAGAGCGTGCGAAATGGAGAGACGGCTTTTCGAAAATACCTGCTCAATCCTCTGGCAGCTGTGGTCATTCGAGCAGAGCAGCGCCTGTCGCTCGTAGGCGGAGAAGAAGAAAGAACCGGCGTCGATCGCGTCTGCAATCGTCTCTCATTTTCGCACACTCTCTCGCCTCTCTGACCGACGAGGGAGCGCAGTGAAATGAGAGAGTCGACGCTCTCTCAATTTCGAGTGCTCTCTCGCTGCTCTGACCGGTGAGAGAGTACGCGAAATGAAGAGACGATTACCCAGTGCGCCCTGCATATTCGTGAATGGTAGCGAGACGCGAGTGGGCGACGCGAGCACAGAGAACATCATCGATTGGTAGAGCTTAATTAATTAGTTAGTCATTAATTAGTTGATTAATTAATTAGGTTAATTAGTCATTAATTATTCTATTATCTCGCAGCCAGTGTCTGCTTCGCTGTAGATTTGAATGTGAGCTGATTTGTTATTGTTGCTATTGTTGTTATTGTTGTTGTTGTTGTTGTTTTGATAGTCAAACATTCGGTAACCTGCGTGATGATAAACAGCGATAGAATGAAGACGGAGACGTAGAGGGCGTGCGAGAGCAGGGGCGCCTTCTTGGGAGCGGAGAAGGTTCGCTGCAATGGTTGACTATCAAAACAACAACAACAACAACAACAACAACAACAACAACAACAACAACAACAACAA
>LS550803.1:224393-234924 GCA_900490775.1 Pristionchus maxplancki
ATGAAGATTATCGCCTAAAAACCGCTTTTCGAGGTTAATTTTGATGTTTTGATCGTCATGACAATGAAGATTATGGCCTGAAAAAACGATTTTAAGGATATTGTGATGTTTTGAGCGTCAAAACAATGAAGATTATCGCCTAAAAACCGCTTTTCGAGGTTAATTTTGATGTTTTGATCGTCATGACAATGAAGATTATCGCCTAAAAACCGCTTTTCGAGGTTAATTATGATGTTTTGAGCATCAAAACAATGAAGATTATCGCCTAAAAACCGCTTTTCGAGGTTAATTATGATGTTTTGAGCATCAAAACAATGAAGATTTTCGCCTGAAAACCGATTTTTGAGCTTTACTATGAAGATTATCGCCTGAAACCGATTTTTAAGCTTTACTATGAAGATTATCGCCTGAAAACCGATTTTTGAGCTTTACTATGAAGATTATGGCCTGAAAAAACGATTTGGTACTTGTCTAGTTCCCGATATTCTAGTCTAGCATAGCATTTCAAGAATGAGTAACCATTCTTCCGGGGAACTCCACAAGTGCCAAAGATTTTTGAGGTTTATTGTGATGTTTCGGGCGTCTTGATGAATACGAAACAACTCACCCATTCTTGAGAAGCACCGGCGAGAGGTCTGGTAGCGCAACACCACGCACGAAATGGAGCCAGAGGGAAGATTACTCTCTCCATTTCTCGTCGGCTCAAGAGATCAAAGACCAACATCGGATGCAGCCGGGACTGGAAGCCGAGATATAAACCCTTCTATCTACTCTCAAATCAGTCCCAGAAGTCATGCCTCTCTTCACCATCCACCCCTTTCCTCTCTGCGTTGCTGGCAATTTCGTGGAAGTTCTCAACACGACGTCGTCGGTGTTGATCGACGGTGAACGGCATCAGAATCTGACCTCGCAGTTGGTGCTCGGTACGTCTTTTTAAATTCTTTTATTTTAATATTATTTAATAACCCCTGCATCTAATCAGTACCCTTACGAGTATAAAAGCTGGGAACTGGGTTGTCAGCAAAAGCTATGCAAAAATTTCCCGAGCTCTAATTTTGCAATGATCTCTCGTCGGTCAGCAAGTGCGAGAGAGCATTGCGAAATGAGAGAGTAATTGCTCGTTGACCTCCCCCTTCAGCCCTCGGAGTGGACGACCCTCAAGGTCTCAGGAGCGCCGTGGTCGCTGCAGTGAGGGCATTCATGGGGGATGAAGAAGAGGAGACTACTGAGATTACGGAAGAGAAGGAGGGGAGAATCGAGAAGTTGCGGAGGAAGGACGAGGAGAGGTGAGTTGCAAGTTTTTTTAGACGACCAAAGACGTTAAAAAGTAATAAATTTGGACTCATGGCAGCACATTGAGTCCTGGCGACTAATATTGGCAGATCACCTTGACAAACGGCTTTAAATCGGATGAGAACTATTTCGCAAAGTCCGTCTCTGTCATAACAGTTGTCTCTCGATTACTTCCGGTTGTCATCCGACCTAGCACCTGACAAAGAGGAATGGTCTGGCTCTCTCATTTCGCAACGCTCTCTCGCCTGTCTGACCGGTGAGAGAGTGCGTGAAATGGAGAGACGATTACCCGTATTTCGAAAACAAACTAATAATTCATTTCAGCCCCACCTTCCGCTACACTCGCCAGTGCAATATCTGCCTGACTTCATCACCCGATTGCCGGGCAGTTTTAATCGTTTGCGGGCACACAGCCTGCTTGGCTTGCGTTTTGAGGATAGAGGTAATTAGTCTAATTAATTAGCTAATTAATTAGTTAACTAATTGTCTGATTACTATAATTTCAGAAAAACGGCCGATTGCCCTGCCCTTTCTGTAGGACGCGCACAGGTTATGTGAAGTTGTACGAGGAGAGAGAGGAGGAGGAAGAAGTAAAAGGGGAAAAGAAGGCAGTCGAGGTGAGATTCGCAGTTCAAAATGCAATAAATAAGGCCTTTTTTTCAGATTGAGAATCCGGTTTTCTACCCTCCTTCACACAATGTTGCTCCATCGACCAATCCATTCCCCAATCATTCAACCCATCCATACCATCTTTTTCCGTTCCACTCTAGTCCTACTCATCCTACCGTAACCCATCCCACCGTTCCCTCCAGCCCTCCCAACCAATCGATCACTCTTCTAATCGATAATCTCCCTGTTAATACTACGGTGGAGGTCCTGCAACGGCTTCTCGGACATGCTGGAAGAGTCATCAGTGTCTATAATTCGACAGCATTTTTCGGCATTTTGGCCCGATGCCAATTCGCAGATGAACAATCGGCTCGAGACGCTATTCAGTTCATTCATGGATATTATTTTTCGGGTTTCGGACGTAGTCTGAGTGTGAGCATCGCTCAATGATCGTGTTCTTTGTTAGTATACCGTTATTTTTTTGTTCAGATTGAATAAAGACAATATCTGCCATTCAGCAATCAGTCCTTTGTTTGTTCTCCCTTTGATCCTCAGTGCGGCTAATCCCATTCATTGTTGCACATTCTAATCCGTCTCTCTCAATTGTCTCTCGATTTGCGCGCTATCTCGCTTCTCTGACAGGCGAGAGAGCATGTAGAATGAAGATACTAGAACAGCACCCTTCTTTGTGGTACCGCCAGGGGTTAGAGCGCTCATCACACGGTCCAAGATCGTGGGTTCTATTCCCGCCCTACTCTACACTTTTTGCCTCAATCTAAGAGTTAGACTTATAAAACTTTTGAAATCACGGTTCGGCTGGGAAGACTTTATAAGTCTACAGATAAGTCTAAAATCGTAGACTTATTTCCCTGTGAGTACCGAATCCAATCCCTTTCCTTCCCCAATCTTTGCCTGTTCCCGTTGTGGCCTCACATATTTATCAAAAATATTTATTAATTACCAGTTAGCACACATTATGAACAAAATGTAAACGTTTCTTGTTGGGGATGAGAATGACAGGATAAATATTAGTTTGGTGGACGAGGAACCTAGTGAATACCATGCAATCGACAGTGCTCTGAATCGTTCTAGAATCGATAAAAATGATGCTTACAAGCTAGATTAACACAATTTCCAATACAAAATATCCCAAAAACGAAGGCAGGATACATACAAGATGCTCTTTCCTCAGCCTACTCTTATGCGTTGTAACACAATCTGCGGCCTTACCGTAACCTTGGATACGGTATTACCGTATCTACCTTACCGTAACCTTGGATTCGGTATTACCGTATCTACCTTACCGTAACCGTGGATACGGTATTACCGTATCTACCTTACCGTAACCGTGGATACGGTATTACCGTATCTACCTTACCGTAACCTTGGATACGGTATTACCGTATCTACCTTACCGTAACCTTGGATACGGTATTACCGTATCTACCTTACCGTAACCTTGGATTCGGTATTACCGTATCTACCTTACCGTAACCGTGGATACGGTATTACCGTATCTACCTTACCGTAACCTTGCATACGGTAATACAATCACCTTATCACACTCTTCTGCCCAATCACAGCGCGGAATCTACAACTACTTACAAGGGATCGATCGGAATACTGAAGAGTTAGATAAGCGATACGAGGGATACAGATCAAAGATCAAAGGAATCAAAGATCAAAGGGATCAAAGACCAAAGATCAAAGCTCAGAGTAGGGTCTTGATGAACTCGATGGCCGATCGGAATTGTGTCCACCAATACGCGTCCGATCCACTCATCTGCGATGAGTAGAATCCCTCGACGTACTGCACGTTGGAGAGAAGATTGGCCGGGTTCGCCTGAAATTTTTTTATTTTTAGACACGTTTTATTAGACACTGAAAAAACGCTCAAAAAAAGCTTTTTCTTCAACAACACGGCTATCTTTTCTACTGTCAGTTAGTTTTCCATGTTGACCAAACAAAACCATCCTTTTCAACTCGGCGAATTGAAAAAAATCCATTCAATAATACGCTCGTTCTCCACTGCACGCAATCCTATTGACCAGATAGGCGAAAGAGCATGTGCCTTGACGTCCCGCCTTCAGAATCCGCCCACTCACTAGAGTTGGTAATCGTCTCTTCATTTCACACACTCTCTCACCGGTCAGAGAGGCGAGAGAGTATGTGATATGAAGAGACGGCGACCCGTATTTCGAACTCTACTCACCATGACGACGACGTAGACGAGGATGGGCGTGACGTCGTCTGCCGCCGCCGGCCCGGATGACGTCAGCGCCAACAGGTTGGAGATGGTGTCGCACGCGCGACTGCAATTGATCAGTTCGCGATCGAAGGCTAACGTACTCCACCGTACTCTACCGTACTCCTTCCAGAATACGCCAATTCTAGTTATAGAACAACGACCCTATTAAATTTGCTACCGTACGTTCCAGTATCGAGCATATCGATTTCTACCGTATCGATGGACTACCGTAACCTCCTAATCGATCGATACCGTACCTGACGCAGGCGAGCTTGTCCCGCGGCGACTTGAACGCGTTGATCACGGCGATCTCGTGCTGCGCCGACGGCCACGGGCACTCGCCGCGAAGCGCCTGATTATCGATTTTTTTTTAGATTATCGATTTTTTGATTATTGATTTGTGAATAGAACATGATTCCTCTCGCACAAAATGAGACCGCATTGCTGCAACTTTATAATGAGTCCGGAACACTAGCACACAACTCATCGTAAAGATAAGGCCCAAAGATAAGGCGTTTTTCTCATTTGACACTCTTCGCTCACCTCCGGAATGGCCATCTGACCGTGATCGGGCGAGACGGTCGCCGCCAGCCGCTGCAGCGCCCGGTGCAGCACCCTAAGAAAGATCAAAGATCAAAGATCAAGTATTCCGTTGAAATCCCGCCATGTCTATGCAAAAAAGGATACAAGTACCCTGCGAGAGATCAAAGATCAAATTTGGGATTCCGTTGAAATCCCGCGATTTTCCCTCATTTTTACTAATATTTGGTTTATTATTTTCGAAAATCCACTCACTCGTCTCTATGGAAGTCGGCGTCGCAATTGGGATAGAATGCCATGTGGTAGATGCGCGCCATCAGTGTGCGTTCCACGCACTTGCGTGCGTATTCGCGCTAAAATTTAAAATTTGAATATTTTCGAAAATATTGAATATTATATTATGACGAAAATACGCTAATAATCTGTAGGAACGTTTTGAAATCTTTGAAAACTCAGTCCTCGATACTTCCCTACCGTCCTCCTACCGTACCTGATTGACGCCGGCCGCGCGGAAGGCCGCCTCCGCCTCCAGATGCCGCCACAGCCGCTCCATGTGCTGCCGCACCCACTCCGTCTTCTCGTCCTGCAATCAATCGATAATCTACAGTATCCTCATACCCTACAGTACCCAATCAATATGTGGATATCCCATTCATTATAAATGATCGATATACCGTAATCTACCGTATCCTACCGTACCCAATCAATAAAAAATAAAATCAACCTGCGGTACGAGAAGCTCGAACTGTCGCTCCAGCTGGTTGAGCAGGGCCGGCTGTCGGACCGGCAGATAGAATCTGCAGAAAAGTCAGTTGACGATCGCTGGCTACCGTACTCAACCTCTACTCGCCGACTACGGTACTCACCTATTGATCCACATCTCGACGAGGCACTCCTCGGTCAGCGACTTCTCGCGCGCGACGCGTGCCGTGAGACGCTCGAGCGCCGCCTGTGAATCGATCGATATACAGTAATCTACCGTACCCTACCGTATCAATTGACGCAATATACCGTATTCTACAGTATCCAAATACGCAATATACCGTATTCTACCGTATCCCTAGACGCAATCTACCGTACCCTACCGTATCCCTAGACGCAATCTACCGTATTCTACAGTATCCCTAGGTGCAATCTACCGTACCCTACCGTATCCCCAGACTACCGTAACCTTACCTGCAGCCGCAGCAGCGACAGCCGGGACTGCTGCAGATAGAGCGTGTAGGAGGCGCGGCGGCGGTGGTCCTCCTTGAGGGAGCGCACGAGCTTGCGCACTCTGAGAAATTAGCAATTTCGAAATAATATTTTATGCGAAAGCTAAAAATTTCTGATCCCGCGTAGTGTTTCTCATTATTATGCTCATTTTAGAAGTTCCTGAGCATTATAAAATATCCGAAGGAGAATCATTGAAACCCTTCTCTTCCCTGTACTCCGGAACTCACTCCCTGGGCGTGAACACTCCCAGGCATCGGATCGTCTCCCTGATCTGGGCGCAGAGAGCGCGCTCCCGTCCATTCACGGCTTCCGCGAGGAATACCTGACGTAGGTCGGTGTTAATCATAAATAAATCAATAAATCAGGTTGTCAGATTGCTGAGTGATCAGAAACCAAAGAAATTGCTATAAATTAGCCAATAAGAAAAAGTGTGAAGAGAGTCAATGATAGATAAGAAGAATTTGGATTGCTTTGGTTTCATTTCATTGATTGGCTTCGACTATTAAGTTGAATATTCACCCTCTCCGCATGCAACACCTGAGCAATTCTTGAATTATTTGCAATTTCAGATCCACAGCTCTCCCCTTTCCCACTCTCTCTCGTCGGTCAGACAAGGCGAGAGAGCATGGAAAATGGGGAGAGTCAGACACAAACCTGCAGCAGCGCGATCAGCTCCTCTTTCGCCTCGTCATCTCCTCGCGGCTTGTCCCTGAAATATCGATTTTCTGCTACCGTACCCAATCTACCGTATTCTACAGTACCTTCCGTACCGTACCTTCAAAGCAGTCAGAAAGCTACAGTGTTATCTACTACCGTAACCTACCGTACTTATCGTGACCCAGAGCTACCGTACCTGCTGGCATCGTACCTACCATACATCCGAACCTACTGTACCTTATCTTTCCACTGATTATCGATCTACAATAAACCCAAAGCTACCGTACCTGGTGTTGCTGGTGGCGCACCAGGTTGGCAGGAAGCCAACGCCGGAGAGGACGAAGCGCAGCTTGCGCTTTGCGTCGAGGAAGGCCGCGCACTGCGTGAGGTTGTCGGGCGAGTAGTACGCACGAGAGGGCACGGCTGCAGACTGCAAGGGTGAAGGTAGAGGAATGGTCTGAACCTCTCACTTTCCCCTGCTCTCTCGCCTTGTCTGACCGGCGAGAGAGCATAACGAAATGAGAGTGTCGTAAAATTTTGCTCAGCTCTGAAGGTAACGTTGCGATTATCAAAGCAATTTCGGCTTTTAGGACACGAGCGAGGCTGCAATGAGATGCTTTACATTCAATCGTGTCTTCACTAATTTATCATTCTGTTATCTTATCACACTGATCTCGTGACCTTTCGACATCTACGGCAGGCTGTTTACTTGTTTGTTTACGTCTGCAGCACATGCAGCCTATCCAGAGGGCGCGCGACTGACAATAACAACACAGTAAACACAGCTTCATCTACGAAAACACCCAGTACGATGGTTACTGGACTTCCGACCTTCTGGAGTATAATACGTCCTTGAACCTTCTCTCTCCACTGCAACGCCGTCGGCATGACCAACCCTAACTCCGCTGAGGACGTTCCCGAAATTACGGTGAGTCTACCATCAGTCGTCCATCAGCACTAGAGTTCGAAATACGGGTAATCGTCTCTTCATTTGGCGCACTTTCTCGCAGTTCAGAGAGGCGAGAGAGCTCGCGGAATGGAAAGACGAGATCTTGCTCCATCTCATATTTATTAATATGGGATGTAATATTAATTACATCTAATTAGTTACTACAATTACACCCCATTTGCAGTGCCCCTTCTCCTGCCACTACTTCTCCCTCTCCTTCGAGCACGGCTCTACTCCAGCTGCGTTCTTTCTCATCAACGAGAGGCTCCGACCCGCTCCAATCATCTTCCTGGAGCACCCGCTCAGCGAGCATCAGGTGCGTAGTTATATCCTTCATTTTTATGGGTCTGCTCCGTTTTAGAACTGGTCGTTTTAAAACTCTTGTAATTTCGATCTCAGAAAGTGTTTTACATATATTTTTGACTTCTGTTGAATTCTAAAATGACCAGTTATCATGCGGAGCAGCCTCACCAAACACTGGTAATGAAGAGTAGTAGTAAAAATAAAGGATTCCAAGCTCCTTCATTTTAGCTCGCGAGGCTTCGCGCGGCAGGCATCGCAAACGCGCACCTCTTGCAGGAACTCGCGCACTTCCACAGTGAGTCATTCTTTCTTAATCGCCAACTCTTGGCTGCCAGTGTGAGCCTGTGACACAGGCAGACAGGCTGCATCAGTGCCTGTGTCAGACACTGATGCAGCCTGGCGTGACTAATGCAAACGTGAACGGGTAAATTAATAAATAAATAATTTATCTACGCCCGAGGCGCGACGAAATAGTAACATGTGTATAGGTGGATGTAGCTGGAAGGGGGGGGGGTAAATTGCTGATCTCGCCATTTAATCGCCAGCGTAATGCAGTCGATTCTGTTGAAGTATTTGTGAGCTTCTGATGATAAGAATTCATGAATAATTAATTCAGACTTCTTCCTCTCGACCTACACTCGTCCCATCTCTCGCGATGATCGCAAGGTATTATTGTTGTTGTTATTATTATTGTTATTGTTATTGTTATTAATATTATTGTTTTGAAGATGCTCTTCCGTTCCGCCTTCGCCCTCATGTCCTCAGGGGAGATCGCGGAAATCGCCAACTACGTCCAGCGACGAGACGGTCAGTGTCAGGGCTGCTCAAAATGTTACGACTCTCTTATTTCGCAACGCTCTCTCGCCGGCCAGAGAAGCGAGAGAGCATTGCGAAATGAGAGAGACAGACCATTCCTCTTTTCAGGCCTTCACTCTCAGCGGCTCATCTTCAACGATCCACCGCAGCCATCCCATCCAGAGCTGCCCTTTTAATAGATCAAAGACGAGCCGACTCGTCAGCAGTCTTGTTGTTGTTTTGTTCTGTTTTGTTCTGTTGGGTTGTTAACGTTGAGTGGATATAAAATTGTCCCAGTTATTGGTAATCAGCAAATTTCTTCACGAGGTCGCGAATTATTCTTTCTGACACTCATTCTTACACAATTCTCTCTGTTTCAATCGTTCGGATCTGTACGGATTACGACCTCATCATTCAACATGCTATCATTATACGACGCGAGATATGGGGCTCCCGCATCCGAGAGGAAGTATTCTCATTAGTATTCACTAGATACTGATCAGTGATATGTTTCCTTCTTCATTCGCTCACCTGCACGGGCAGTGGCGGCGCCATCTCGTCGGGCGGCTGCTGCAGATCGTCGCGCGAGTCGGAGAAGTCCACCAGAATGTCCGGCTGCAAATGGCTGGCTCTCTCATTTCGCAATGCTCTCTCGCTTCTCTGACCGGTGAGAGTATGTAAAATGAGGAGTCGATTATCCGTATTTCGCACTCTAGTACTCACCTGCTGATGCGCGCTCCTCGCTCCGCCCCGCTGGTACTTGGCCAGAATGTCGTCGGGTGACGGCTCGTCGAGGTCTGCAAATAGTAGTAATTCGAGTGTCAGAGGAACTCAGAAGTCGCTGGCGGATTGAAAATTCAACAGTCCCGACAGCGTTGTATTAATTTCAGTGACAATATTTATATTGGTCTCAAATCACCGAATATGTGTAGAGACCGCAGGCTCCGCCCACTTTGTGGGGATAGAGAAACGCGCAAAACCTGCGCCGAGGGACTACAATTCGAATTCGCAACCAAAATGGACAAGCTAGGGCGCGTTCGGTAGCTATTCAGAACCTTTATAAAGGGTCCGTGGAGCAGCATGATCGGACAGTTTTAAGTAGGTCAAAAACAAGCATAAAGGATGGGAAATTTCGATTTCGGGCACTTCTAGTGATCGGATACAGCTGCTCCACTGGCATATGACTAATTGGAATATATTAGAATTTTGGGAATTTTTTCAGATTTTTATCAGGTTTCCCCGATTTGTAGCAGAAGCGCGAGTAGAGGGAGGCGAGAGGGCGGGAGGAGTGAGAGAGACACGTGCGAGAGAGGCTCCGCCCCCTTCCCTCTCCCTCCCCATCTCTCCCTCTCGCCCGGTGTGCCTTGCGCGCGTGGTTTTTGGGGCATAACTTTTGATAAAAAGCATGATGCTATTCAGACCTATATCTACACATTGAGGTCATGAATAGTCCGCCTTGGTTAATTCGGGAGCGCACCTTGCGGTCTCTAAATATGTGTTCATTTCCTACTATTCCAGACTGGTCGTTAACGATAGAAACAGATAAGCTGGATGAGGTCATCACTCGCACTAAACTCCAGTCAGCTCACTCAGCAGATCTCCACTGGACCCGCCCCTTCTCTCCTCCTGCCCTCCTCCATTCCTCTCCACGGCAGACGGGAAATCGCCCATCGTCGCTGATCCTCGCATCGACCCGACGGCAGAATGGCTGCCTGAACGGTCTCTATAGCTACCGTACTCCCAATTCCTAGCCTATCACAAACTGAAACAGACGCTACCGTAACCTATCCATCTCTCTACCGTACCCCTCTTCATCTTGTCGCCGATACGGTGCAGTCCCTGCAGAATCGCCGCCTTCTTCGAGCGCATCTCGATCGAGAACTGAAATATCGGGCTACCGTACTCTTCCAATCGATAACTGA
>LS550803.1:235024-250549 GCA_900490775.1 Pristionchus maxplancki
TACCACACCACATCCTTTTAAACACGTTTAAATAGGATTTAAGTGTTCTAAAATAGTTTCTATTACCTTTTCGCATTGTAATTAACTCAGCTACAGTTGAAATGATTAGATAGATCTGTTGCAATGCATAGAAATCGAATCAAAACGTTTTTAGTCTGCGGAATTCCGTTATGTCCGGACTATTTTAAAAACGTAGTACCGTAACCCTGCCCTTACCGTGCTCTTCATATCGATAATTGACTGCCGTAACCCTGCCCCTACCGTACTCTTCCTATCGATAACTGACTACCGTAACCCTGCCCCTACCGTACTCTTCCTATCGATAACTGACTACCGTAATCCTGCCCTTACCGTACTATATCAATCGATAATTGACTACCGTACTCTTCCAATCGATAACTGACTACCGTACCCCTACCGTACCTTTCCCTTGAGTCCTCCTCCCGACGGCGTGCCGCCTGCCTCCACGCCATTGTCGCTGCCAGCGTTCACTGAATTGAATTATTTTTGTAAAATGTTAATTTTAGTATTTTCGAAAATAATAATTTAATAAAACTTACGATCGGGGGCGTGGTTGTGCGAGTCCTCGCCGACTTCGGACGTCGGTTTCTGGAAAATTTATTTTTTACGCCCAGTAGTTTCAGCGCTTCACGATCGTTCCCAGCCCAAGCGGCACCAATGATTTTATTAGGCATAGGGACATAAGCCTGCGGGTTCCAACCCGGCGCTCCTATCACACAATAGTAGACATCCCTCATTTCGCAATACTCTCTCGTCGGTTAGAGAAGCGAGAGAGCAGGGGAAAGTGAGAGAGTCAGACGATTCTTCACTCACCGACACGGGCAGCTGCACATTCCCCCCGCTGCCCCGCCTGCCCTCCTCCGAGTAGAACGACGACCCGCTCGACTGCCGACGCATACGACCGTTCCCGCCTGCGAAATTGAGAAATGGTCTGCCTCTCTCACTTTTACGCACTCTCTCGCTTCTCTGACTGACGAGAGATCATTGCGAAATAGGAGAGTCAGACCATTCCACGAAATTGAGAAATGGTCTCTCACTTTGTAGAACTCTCTCGCCGGTCAGAGCAACGAGAGAGCACGGGAAGTAAGAGAGATTGAAATTGCATCATTTTGCATACATGATTGGTGTTCCAGTGATAAAATTTTTTTGGCGTATCTCATACTCGAAAATTATGGTGCACAAACGGAGCGAGTATGTTGAAATTCCTTGAGCAAAGCAGAGATTTCGGTGCAACTATCCCTCACCTTCCTCCCCTCTCGGCACGCCTCCACTCGGTCCCGTTCCTCCTCCGCCTCCGCTATTAACGTTGAGCGGAGGCCCCATGGGCACGGGCAGGGGCGCCTGTGAAATACTGATTTTCGAAATTCTGATTTTCGAAACCCGCACGATCCCTGTTTCATCTTATTGTCATATGCTCTGACCTACATTTGATCAATTACACAGCTAATGGGCACCTATATCTCGATCACTTCAAGGAATTTGCTCAGAAAAATCCTAAAAAGTAAACAATGAACCACTCACGATATCACTCCGATCATTCCTATCCGCCTCCGAGTCGCTCGCCACCGCGTCCAGAGACCACGTGTCGCTCTTGTCTTCAGCTCCTGAAATGGAAGTGATGGAACATCAATCAGGAAGGCAAATGTCAAAAAAATTGCAAAACCAACAAAACAAGAAGGATCTCGTCATTTTTCTCATTAAAAATGAAAATGCTTACCCGTAGTGCTTCCATTCCTCAGACTGCCGCTCCTCGCCTGTCTCGCCTGCACTCCTGCAGCTGCAGCAGCCGCCTGCTGCTGGCCTGCAGCTGCTGCAGCTGCAGCACCCGCTGCGGCCTGCCCGCCGCCCGGCAGCAGCTGGTACATGGGCGGCGCTTGCGCCTGGCAATGAATGAATGAGGAATGGTCTGCCTCTCTCATTGCTCTCTCGTCGGTTAGAGAAGCGAGCGATGGAATAGTGAGAAAGTCAGACGCTTATCATAGAAATAAAACGTTCCGGGCACACGATACACGCGTCTATCGGCAAACGCGCACAAAACGGCAGGCTCCGCCCTTTTTGTTTTTGTTTCTCATTGTTTTTGCATATATTGTGGTGTTTTTATTGCATTAACTAACCAAGACATCACCGTGAACCATTTTGGAAAAGGTATGGAGTGCGCACAGAGAGTATTTCAGCGGTTCGAGGTTTTGTACAAACCCCGGACAGTCGGGAAACGGAACGTTTTAATCGTGGTGTATGCCAACATTTCTTGCGTTTATGATACTCGATTGAATGCACATCCTGAAGCCTCGAAGCATCAAATCAGATTTTCAATGAATGGCTAGCAAAACGGTAGAGAATACAAAGATCAAAGATCAGTACCTGGGGCAGCATCAGCGTGGGTCCCTCGTTGTCGGAAGGCGCCACGTCCGTGGACCACGAGTCGGAGAGCAGCGAGCGCTGGTCGTCTCCTGCGCGGAAGACTACCGTAACCGATTATCGATTTTTCTCACTGTCAGATTTCTAAAGCCAATTATGGAGGAAGAAGTGGCCAGGAATCCAGGTCAAAAACGAGAAAAGTTAGTCATCGATCAATATTACCGTATCCCCTTAATACTACCATAGCCAACTCACTGTATCTCCTTCTGCTGTTGTTCTGCAGTAGCCATAACTACCGTACCCCGACTCCACTTTGCGCTCAAAACTACCGTAACCAACACTCACGGTCTCTCCTTCTGCTGTTGTTCGGCGGAAGGGAGAACTTGCCGAACTTCTCCTCCAGCCCTTCAGCATTCTGCTTCCTGACTGTCACTGGGAGACGGGGGAGCAGTGCCTCCCTCGCCGCTACTTCCCTCGCTCCACCATCGACTGTCGAGGAGGCACCCGCGGCTGGAATGATGACGTAATGATGACGTAATTAATCACACTATCATTACCAACGTCGGGAATGTCCCTCCAATCCGGTTAGCTATCGCCCGCTCTCTTCTATAGGGAGTATTTTTCAAACCCGGCGCGCCTAGCACGCGCCTTTTCCATGAGAACGACTTCATTCATGGGCATCGTTGTTGGTACCAGCAATACCCACCCGGTTTAGAAGCGACCAACTCACCCGATTTGGACGAATTTATAGCAAACCTAGACGTTGTGAGACTTATTTTGGCATATTTTAACATCAAGGGCACCCGATATTGATATACTACCAGCATTTCCTGCCCATGTATGAACGATTCCCACTGACCCGCAATGGTGCTCTCTCCTCCATCGGGCGTGTCCCTCCCACTCAACGACGGCGACGCTCTTCCGCTCATCGCGCCCATTTCGGAGACGTTGTCGGGGAGGGTAGAAGCGCCGTCGTCCTCGTCGAGCACCAGGAGTCTGCGAGGGGATTGATTGATGACGTCATCGACGATAAAAAGCGGGATTGGAGTGGTAAAAGGCAAAGGTAGGTATACTTTTCCACGCAAGGCGGACTGTGCCACCCCGTCTCCCTGTCTTCCTATATATTAAAGTCGCCCTTCTCATAAAATTTGAGAAGGACGACTTTTTCGAGAGAAGAAGTCACCCTTGCCACTCACCTATCCTCATGTCCCTCCTCGCCCTCCCTCTCTCCACTGCTCGCCAAGCTCGCAGCATCGTCCTCTCCCTCTCCATCTTCCTCCTCCTCTTCTCCCGTGTCCGACCCGCCTTCGGTAGTGCACTCGGAAGGAGCGGAGCCCACTGAATTAGTAATTCAACCACAATAGAAAAGCGCGCGCCCCTCTATCATGACTCCTTGCGGAGCTCTCGCCATCAGCCGCCATAGCTCAGTCGGTTAGAGCGTGGGTCTAATAAGCCCAAGGTCGCAGGTTCGACCCCTGCTGGCGGCAAATGTCTTTTGCCGCTTTTTGGCTTTGCATCCGTACCATAGCTGCTCTCCTCCTCCAGGAAGCGCGTCCGTTTCTCGTTGCCCTCACTGTTCCTCTTCTTCCTTCTCCTCAGCCCGCTGATTTCCATGAACGACTCCTCGGACCGAAGACCGATCTGGGATATGGCAATTAAAATACTCCGAAGCTACAGTAACCATGCTACAGTTAGTCTGTAAGGGATACGGTAGCTCCTATCGATCGATAAAACTACCGTACCTTCTCCTCGTTGTCGTCTCCGAGCGTGAAGACGACGACATCGACCATCTCGGGCGGGATCGGGGTGGGACCCGTCTGCCCTCCTCCCTCCTCTCTCCTTCCGTCATTGGAGGAGGGCCGCGCACGAGAGGAGGCGGCCGTTTGCACTGAAAATGAAAGAAAATCGAATTTCTCATCTAAGAACTCTCACTTCGCTACGCTCTTTCTTCGATCAGAGAAGCGAGAGAGTGTGCGAATTGAAGAGAGTCGGATCATAATTCTCATCAAGCGATCTTTTAGACACAAAAATCTACCGTGATGTGAAATTCAACCAGAAACGACAAGTGTATTGAGTAAAAACACCTCTGATTCCCCAGATAAAGCGAGTACTAGGTCGGATGAGAACTGTTTCGCAATACCGTCTCAGACAGTTCTCTCTCGCCTACTTCCTGTTCTCATCCGATAAAGCGAGTATTGAAGAAGGAGGGATGCGAAACGGCAACTATGCCAGAGGGTATATCCGCGCTCTCTTAATTTCGCACGCTCTCTCGCCCGTTGCCTGGGATCAGGGTGACTTGGCTCGCAGCCAACTCGCTCTAACTTGATTCAGAAACCAGATATAAACATAGGGTTTTCAGAATTCTGATATGGTTGGAGATAGCTACAAGACTGCGTTTCAAGTTTAGTCACTCAAACTTTGATATTTCTCCTTCTTTAAACCCACTCACCCTTCTCGGCCAGATTCCTCAGTGTGCCCGACCGCGGCGCCACCGACTGCGGGCTTCCCTTCTCACTGGGGGCAGCAGAAGCGAAGGGAGAGGAGGGCAGGCGACGACCGAGAGAGCGCAGCTCCTTAATTAGTTAAGATGTTAATTAATTAAAATCAGGAAAAGTTATCGAAATTCTAGATCGAATAGATAGAGGTATAGAAAATTGTAACGTTTCAGCCCCTATAACGACCCTATCCATTCCGCTAATCACTAATTATTAATTAACCCAAACCTTGCTCAATCCAGCCTCGGTGATGTGCGCTGTGGCCTGTCCCTGGATCGCGGCGACCTGAATTTAATTTTTGGTTAATTAAGCTAAGTAAGCTAATTAACGTAATTAAAAATTAATTAAACCCACGATGGTATTCACGTCGGCGACGCTGCCTATGAAGTGCGCGCGCCTGATCGGATCCTCGCATCTGAATTTTTTAAGTTATGTGTCAAAATTACCCTGGTGACGCTTTTTAAGCTTTTAAAATCCTGGCAGGGTCATTTTCGGCCTAGGATTTCCTCACTGAACCAAAAAAAACATTTATAGAATACAGAAACTCCCCCTCCCCCAATTCCCCTCTCTAACCCGGCGCGCCTAGCACGCGCCCCCGCTCACCTCGCCTGCATGGGCGCGTACCGCTCTCCGCCGTCCTTGCCTCCATCCGAGGCCGAGGCAGTGCCCGTCAGGCCTCCTTCCATGGGCGGAAGCGAGAGGGCCAGCACCCGGTCGACCACTCCGATGATCGGGCTCTGCGAAAACATTCATATTTTCCTTTTTTCGTAAATTTATTGGGGCCTGATCCGTTTTAGAACTCTCGTTTTAGAGCAAAAATAGTTATGGATTCTGCTTTGTGAGAGAAACTGGGTTAGGTAGACCTCAGGAACACGCGTTTGATAACGTTTCAGAAGTTCAGACAGCTCTAAAGCGGAGCAGACCCACTCATTAAATCGCGCGAATAATCCATTATGAGAACGTGAGAAAGGCTGTGTGGAGAATGGTCCTGATGATGCACGCCTTTCTAGGTATGTACAAAGACGTTGAAGCTGCTGCACACTACGTTTCCAAAATTCGGCTCACCATACCGTTTTACTTTTACCCGGCGCTTCTAGAGCGCACTCCCCTCTGCTCACCTCCTCAAACTGTCGAGTGAACACCTGGAAGATGGCGGGCGGTGGCTCGTGCCGGCTGAGTGCCAGCACTTGCACGAGTTGGCCGATCTGGAAAGAGATCAAAGATCAATTCACAGACTGAAATCTAGAACCGGTATCAGGCTTCTTCACTTCTCAACAACCTTATCCTACTTTGTATTCAGCTCCTAAAGCACAACAGAGGCCCATTGAGGATATACTATCCAAGCTCTGCAACCAGATACTATCGCGTTTCACCGGCGTTCTTTACTAGGCACATTTGGGATTACACGAGATCTTATTGAAGTTCCTTTGGAGCTCTTTCAGTTCTCGGAACCCGGGCTTTCGCGGTGAAAAAAATACCTGTATGAGGTTAGTCCTCGCAGTCGCCGATACCGGCGTGTCCGAGATGATGCCGTACTGCAATTAGCATTTTCGAAATACCGGTCTCTTCATTTCACACACTCTCTCACCGGTCAGAGAGGCGAGCGAGTGTGTAAAATGTATACGAAAGGACTGGTATTTCGAATTTCATCCCGTCCTCCTCTTTGGCAACACTTACCTTCAGTTATGAAGAGAATCACCAAGTATTCTCTATTCGTGTTTATCAAATAATTCAAATTATTAATTATGCTAATTAGCTAATTAATCCAATTACCGTCTCCGGGTTCGCAATGGCGGCACAGAGCAGGTTCGTCACCAGCAGGTCCGTGCAGATGAGAGCTGCCTGAAAATAAGTCTGATCTTCATAATTCAATTCACTTTCAGACCCCACTGCTTTTTTTTAAAATTCGTTGCTCGTGGTAGTCTTCGAGACGATTACGAGAAGACTCTAATATTAAGAGAAGATCTTCCGTGTTCAAAGTTTGAATTTCAAACGCAGTCCACATTTCACCATTCAAATAATAAAGACTACAAAGCGCAGCCTTACAGCTTCCTCCCCATCATACCTGTCCCGGCTGCAGCCTCTTTCCATCGACCAGTGCAGCATGCAGCTGCTGCACCAGCCACACGAGCGACGCCGGGAGGGAGTGAAGAGCGTCCACGATGCCTGCAATACAATGCAATATTTATCAGCGTCGCTTTCTGGCGCTGATCAAGATGGGGTGTCAGAGGGCTGTTCTTCACATTTCGAAAATAGCCATTTTGAGGTATCTCGAAATGGCTATTTTCTATGCTCCGGCCATCTGGGGTTTTATGATACACTGAAGCGCGAAAACGGAGGGATCTGCCTGATACAATTTGTACCGTAGAAGAGATAGGCAGATTACGAGATATTCCGCCGCCTTAGTGCTTTATCATAAAACTCCTGAGAATCGAGGGAATTCGATGAATCCGGCGCTAACCCGGCGCGCCTAGCACGCACGCTAATCTCAAGTACCTTTCAGAGCAATCGTCTGACTCTCTCATTTCGCGATGCTCTCTCGTCGATCAGAGAAGCGAGAGAGCATTGCGAAATGAGAGAGTCCGACCATTCCTCACCTTTGATGAAGCTGTGCGTGAGCAGCACCAGCTTCTCCACTACCATCCTCCGATGCGCGCTCACTCGCCGCTCGTACTCCGCTGTGGTGGGGTCGGTGCCGAACTTGCGGTCGCGATCGGACGGCTTGAAGCGAAGAAGCATCTGTAGAGGCAATACAATTTACAATCTGCCGGTGCCGGGTCTGTAGAGAACTCGGACCCTGAGGCACTAGAAGCCAAAAGTTTGAGCAATATCGATGAGATAGTGAAGATGAGAAAACTTTTAGCGCTGTCCGTTTTCATGCAATCTCTCAGAAGGTGTTATGAAACATCAAAGGTGCGACATAACTATTGCGCAATTAGGAAAATAAAAAAATCATAACAATAAGACCACGCCTCATGGATATTAAGGTAGGCCCAAGTAATGATCAAAGACTAAAGACCAAAGATCAAAGATCAACCTTATTGGCGTCGATGTCCAGATAGGCGTCGTCCTGGCACAGCACGAGCATCACCGAGTCGTGCAGCGCTTCGGTGAGGAAGACCTGCGGATTTTTAATATTGTTGTTGTTGTTGTTGTTTTATTCTTCTCACGAATCTCTTGCAATTATCCATTGCTAAAACCCTAACGTGATCATTTGTTGCGCAACCTGTACCTAACATGTGCAATTTTTTGCCGAAGAACCACGAAGTTTTGAGTTTCAGATCTCTTTTCTCTCACCTTGACTGCATACAGTCCGTCGGTGAACAGTCGCAGGAGGCGAGGGAAGGCTGCGGTGCCTCTGAAAAATATTTATAATTAACATTAGTAACTAAAAAAAGGAAATGTAAGAAAATGCCAGAATTCCATAAATCTTCAACAGTGATCAGCCCGTGATTCAGATTAAAGGTAAAAAAAACAATCAAGGCGATTTTATAGTCTACAACGTTCCATTAAAGGCCATAGGTACCGATTGAGCACATAAACGAGACTCTGAGACCTCGTAATCAACGATAACATTCGACAGAGCGGAATCAAAATAAACGGAACGGTTTATTCTTTTGCGATACCTGCGCAGCACCAGTCGAGGATCTGCATGAGGCACGATTTGGAGGTGCACCAGCGAGCAGAGGACCTGAATAAAAAATATTAAATTGTTTTTAAAATTGACTTTACTTAATCTGTATCCCTTCTTATTCTCTAGCGGTTCCAGTTACCTTTCTTGTTAGATTAGTGAGACATTATTCTCGCTGGTAGAGTTTAGCATGCGGGTAATCGTCTCTTCATTTCGCTTATTCTCTCACTGGTCAGAGAGGCGAGATAGTGCGCAAAAAGAAGAGACGGCTATTTTCGAAACTCTCACCTCCACCAGCAGCGTCTCGTCTCCAGGGAAGACGCAGTGGCCGTACAGCAGGGAGTGGAGGGCGCGAGTCAGCTCATCGGTGCCCACGGGAAGGGGAGTCGAGGAGGAAGAGGGGGAGTCCTGCAGATAGACTGATTAAACAAAGGGTAAAAGTAAAGGTTGCCCCGTTAATCTAGGAATTTGCGTCCTGCGGGGAGCCACTGCTAGGTCAGCGGCTATATTTCAGGCCAATTCGGTCCGGAGCGCCTAATCTCTTCTTCGGACCTACTTTACCGCGTAATCAAGTCACTACCAATTCCCCTTTCGGGCGCCTTGGAGGGGCTGAGGTGTGCAAAAATTTATCCGTCTCTCATTTCTCCGTGCTCTCTCGCCGTCAGACGGAGCGAGAGAGCGTGCAGAATGAAGAGAGCTACTCACCGCGGGCGGCACCGCCGTGTCGGTCGCGTGCAGCAGCTCCGCCACGCCCCTTGGCGACGCGAGCAGCCCGTTGAGCACGGCGGCGACCGTGGAGTGGTGGTGGCCGAGGCGGCGGTAGGCCTGAAAGAGCGATTTATAATGTGGTGTTAGTTTTTTGGAAAAATATCTGGAAGACCAGGAGCTGAGAAAGACCAGGAGCTGAGAAATTGCGAAAATCGGAAATTGCGGGAATTCAAATCTTGAGCTTTTTCCGGAAAAATCTCTGGAAAAAACTAACACCCATTTTCCTTTTTCCAGAGAATTTTCCGAAAAACTAACACCGCATAAGTGAAGGGAGATTGGTAAATTCAGGAAACTGGAGCCAAATATGAACAGATACCGATACAGATTTATCCTGACATCAGGCAAAGGTCTTGGGTCATTGGGCAAATATATGGAACAGCTTTTTTTGCACAATGAGAAATATTTTTAAGGGGGTTGAAACATACAATAACCGGGATACGATAACTTTGTATTTTAATCAGCCAATTTAAATATGCTAATTACCGACTTCAGATTTAAATAAGCTAATTACCGGCTCCAGATTTAAATATGCTAATTACCGGCTTCAGATTTAAATTAGCTAAATACCGGCTCGAGCTGCGCGGCGTCAATCGTTGCCAGCACTCCGAAGGTGCACTCCGGTTGCACGGATGGATGAGAACCGAGCAGCGAGGAGAGCGTCCACTGTAAAGGGGATTCATAGTCGACAAAATCTGATGGATCACTCTCTTCATTCGGCGCACTGACTAGCCGGTCGACCGGTTGAGAGAATGCGCCAAATGAAGAGTGTTCCATCAACTTTTCTAGACAATGAAGGGGCAGAAAGGAGACTCGCGGGTGAAGTAGATGACTACTTTAGAAGCCCGAAATCGTGACTAAAGAGACTTTGAGACTTTTGGCTAAAAAAAACCAGAAATCACACAGAATAGCGGGCGCGATCACTACAAATGAGGATGTCCGAATCAGAATCATAAGATTCTGTTTTTAGAATGCGAATGAATTAGAAGAATAATCTCAGTTCTATTTGTAATCTCATATGCTCATTCGCGTCTTTTTTATTCGTAATCTTTCGGAATTTTAGCAAGGTAGAAGAACAGACGAGATCCAATTGGAGTAACAACAGGATGAAGTAGATTGGAAACGTAAGCTAACCTGGTGCAGCTTCGTTCCCCATGCTAGTAGTCCCAGCGCGTGCATCCGCTCCTCGATCGATTCGTGCAGTTGCCTGAATGAACTACCGTATGCCATCATGAAAGGGATTTATATCTACCGTACACCGCGGATGCAGTTCCCTGTCGCATCCCCCTGGCCTCCTATGCGCACTCTATACCAGCTCTCTTTGATGAACGAGTGGTCTACTGGCTAGCGAGCCTTTTGTCGAGTTTCGCAACCTCACAAAACGCGTCAGGGCACATTTTGACTTATTTTTCTTTAATTTTTCTTGTTAGCTGTTCTTAGGTGATGCCCTCAATTAACGAGGCCAAGATCCGAGAAAATCCAAGAACCACTGGCGGGATAGAAAGTCGGAAACAGGAAGAAGAAAGAGAAAGAAG
Organism: Pristionchus maxplancki; assembly: GCA_900490775.1. Classification (NCBI taxonomy): domain Eukaryota; kingdom Metazoa; phylum Nematoda; class Chromadorea; order Rhabditida; family Neodiplogasteridae; genus Pristionchus; species Pristionchus maxplancki. The sequence continues at coordinate 245,830 of LS550803.1, forward strand.
TGAGTGACGGGGCCGAGTTACCGGCACGGCGTTCTATAGGGGGTGATTGAGAGATAGTGAGAGAAGTAGAGACAAGGCGAGAGAGTGCTGTTGTGGTCTCTCCGCGTATTTGGAGCGTTGCCAAGATGCCGTGACCAGGTCGTCGAGGCAATCCAGGAAACCAATTGAAGACGTGATTGAAAGACAGAAGTATACGGTATCGAAACGCACGTTGTGCGTGACCGAATATGAAATTGAAGAGAAAAGAGTGTACTCGATTTGCGACCCTGTAGGAACACTGTAGGGAAGATTGCTGGAGATGATTGATATGATGATGAGGAGACGGATTTATGCGTTGTGTATACAGGAGATAAGGTGGAAGGGAGATGAGAGCGATGGGCGAATGGTTATCAGTTTGTAAGTTCAGAAAGAGAAGGATTGAAAATGGCGTGGCTGTGGTTCTCTCCCCTCGATTGTCTGGTGGATGTGACAAGGGTCGATTCCCAATTGATGAAGGTGCGATTAGAGGGAGAGATGAATAGCATGATATCTGCTTACGCGCCACAGTCTGGATTAGACAAGAGAACAGGGCCCCTGGAGGGCCGACATAGGCAGAAAAAAACGTCCAGCTGGCACAATTCCAAAAAAACCTACACTACGATTTATATAGTTAACGTAGCTCCAAAATGAACAGTTCTCACTGCGCAATCCCTGATTTGCACGTTTATCCGGATCTTTTTCGGCTTGACAGCCGGGGAAAAGATCCGGCTAGTCGTGCAAATCAGGCACATTCGTGTGAGACCATTTCAAAAAGTAACAGTACGTTTTTTGAACGCGTGGGTTTTTTTGCCTTTCTGGCTCTGTGCAGCTGGACGTTTTTTTCAGCCTATTGTCGGCCCTCCCGGGGCCGTGAGAGAATGAAGGAGGACTTCAATGCAAAAGTTGGAGAGGTGATAGAAGGAATCTCCAAGGATGATGTTGTACTAATTGGAGAAGATTGGAATGGGGGAGGGGAAGATCGGCAGAGACATTCGGAGACGGAAGTGTGCATGGCGGAAAGGGATACGGTAGACAGAATCTGGATGGACTGAGACTACTCGAATTCGCACAGCGAAACGATCTGGCCGTTTTGAATACGCTGTATAAGAAGAAGGAGAGTCATCTAGTTACGTATTACTCAGGCGGCGCGCAGACTCAGATTGACTATGTGTCGATGAGGAAAGATAATAGATGGAGAGTGAATGATGTGAAGGTGATACCTTCTGAAGCTGTTGCACCTCAGCTTAACCCGTCATTTGTGGTGTAAGATTTAATGGATGCAGATCAGTAGAGAATGAGGATATGAAAAGAAGATTGAAAGACGAAAGACCTGAGATAAGGATTGAGTTCGAAGTATGATCATGACGGGAACTGGGATTAGATTCCACGAGCGAAGAGATAAATATAGATGAAGTTTAGTTAGAGACAAAGAGTAACGTTCTCGAATGTGCGCGAAATGTTCTTGGAGCGACTAAGGGAGAATTAATATGAAGTAAGAACCTTGGTTCTGGACGGATGAGAGTGTAAAAGTTGCTACCAAGGAGAAGAGATTGTCATATCGGGAATGGTTCAGGAAGAAGAACAATCAGCCTAAGACCAAGAATGATAAGAAAGTGTAGTGCAGAAAAGTCATTCATGATGCAAAAATGACTGCTTATAACGATCTCTATGAGATGTTAGACGGGCCAGAAGGATGTCGAAGAGTAGAGATAGAAGAAGGATATGAAGGAGGTAAAATCGATCTATGATCGTGATGGTATTGTGATCAGAGGACAGAGTGAAGTGCAGGAAAGGTGGCGCGAATACTTTGATGATTTACTCAATGTGGAGAAGCCCCAGACACTGTTGAATGAGCGAGAGAGATTCGTCGTATTGCGTAGTGATGATGACATAGTTATTGATGTCTTATCTTCAACTTTTTATGAGAAGAGAGAGACAGACAGACAGACAGACGTTACGGTATTTTATTACAAGTCAATTTGTTTGAGGTCTGTCTTTTGCTCGCATGTTCAACTTTCTCATTGTTTGTAGCCCGAGCAATCGTCTGACTCTCTCATTTCGCCATGCTCTCTCGTCGATCAGAGAAGCGAGAGAGCACGGCGAAATGAGAGAGTCAGACCATTCCTCGTCGCCTTACCTCACAGCGTTCAGCTCGCTGCTCACCATGAGCTTTTCGCCTCGCAGGCGCTCACACAGCGCCCACACTCCTCCCGACCCGAGCATGGGCGGGGCCGAGGGCGAGAGACCACCCTCCATCGATTTGTCGATCGATCGGTGATCTACCTGCGATTATTGATTGATGTGCGGTGTAGATTTCGAAATACGGGTAATCGTCTCTTCATTTTACACACTATCTCACCGGTCTGAGAGGCGAGAGAGTGGGCAAAATGAAGAGACGATTACCCGTATTTCGAACTCTAGTGCTGAGTGCTAATGCAGATATGGCAGAGTCTGCGCAACTCTTTGCGGTCAAAATCAATTACATTCCGTGTCAATAATTTATTCTCTTGCCCTAGATTAGATTAATTACAGATAACTACACGAACAGCCTTCAATACACGAATGTTGTGCCGAATAAAAACAGCCGACGATATTACACAGCGACCATGGGACAAATAGAGTTCGAAACCGCAGTCTCTGCCTTGTGAACTGGAGAGACATATTTCGAACTCTATAGAGGTAAAACGGGAAACGAGGGTATAATCCAAACTATTGCAGTATCGATTACAACGAGAGGAGGAGTGTACAGTAAACATTTGCGGAATTCGTCGACCTTACTGGAATAGGGGAAAAGAGAGCTGAAAGAGACTAGCACAGATCAATTGGGGGAATGCTTACGAATAGGTCAGGGAAGAATTACCGATGAGAGAGCTCGCTCTAGGTATGATACATTGGAAAGGGTAATGGGTGTGCAAAAAGGCTAGACAAGTAAGATGGTGTACGGTAAACCCGAGTAAAGGGAGGAAGCTCGATCGCGAACTGATTGATCTACTCCTTGGTCTCTACATGAATCATCTCCGACCGAGAGAATCCGAGTTGCGTCAGGCTCTCTTCCGAGCGATCCGTCGAGTACTCGCGCTGAAAACGACCCAAGTTTCGCACAAAACAACAACAAAAATGTCAATCAGCGATCATCTATCGTAACTGTACCGAAAAGAGCTCTTTTATAAGGAAACGACGAAAAATATCGCCAGTTCGCGATCAGGCTACCGTACTGGCGACCGTATACCTTGGGGAAGGAGAGAATGAACACATGGTCCTCCGGCATCAGGCCGCGTCCGCGAATGTACTGGTGCAGCGCCTGAGTATCGATTTTTCAATCAGTCATCTGATGAATCACGTAATTGATCTGTGCGCTAATGTGCATCATTTGTATCCTTTTAGAACTCTTATTTTTTACGCTTTTAGAGTTCCACAATGTCCAGTTCTAAAATGATACACCCCCGCGCTAATTAGCGCTTGACTAATCCAAAACACATACTAGTTTTGCCTCTGAAACCCGAATGGTGCAAGTCAGGGCAGAGAATCAATACATAATTTCGAAATGCTCCTCACGAATAGTCTCGTCGATCCGGTGACGTCGACGGCGTGCCTGCTGCCGTCGGGGAACCGCAGCCCCACCTTGATCGGGTCGCCGCCCTGCCCAATTAGCATGATTAATTAATTACGTGATTAATTAAGCGCTTATTAAATTGGTTGAGTCAAAGTCAAATTAATGATTGCTCACTAGGGAATGCCATACTTCCACTATGAAATTGAAGCACAAGTCATACAATTTGCAAGAGCAGCAGAAAAGTGCGTGTTCAAAATAAGAAACGATATTGCTTTCGCTGCCCTGGTGTTGCTCAATGGATGTGGTTACTCACACTTTCCTTCAACAAAAGATGTATTGCTATGCTTAGTCAGAACTAAATTGAACATAATTTCACGTGGCGCGAATGTTTCAAAGATCGAAGATCAAAGATCAAAGACCACTCACCGGTACCACATGCTTCTTCCACTCGTCCTCATCGCACATCGTCAGTCCACGCGTGCTCTCCTCCAGCAGTCGATCCATGTCTGCAGATCATCGATCGGTATTGATTGGTTATCGATTGGTAGATCATACCTCAGAGTTCAAAAGAGTAAAAAGGAGAAATCAAAAAAATAACAAGGTTGGACAGATTTTTTCATTGAAAGCAATAAGGTATGCCATTTTTCACCAGAAAACCACAAGGTATGAGTTATTTTGACCATCGAATCTGGGGTACCTTTTCAACTCTATGACATACCTCCTTCGGACATCCTCGATCTCTTCCCATTCGCCTCTTCCTCGTCCGCTTTCCTCTTCCGCCGGCCATTCGAGGCACTGCTGCTGGGCTCAACCGCCATCTCCTCCATATTCTAGAATTAAATTCGGGGATATAATTAGAGACCGCAAGCTCCGCCCACTTTCACCGAGTACGATTTCCCCCAAAACCTGCGACGAGGATGCACAATTCGAATACTTGATCAAATCAAACAAGCTAAAGCGCTTTCGGTAGCTATCAAGAGCCTTCACAAAGGTCTCGTGGCCCATTTTGATCTGACAACTTTGAGTAGGTCAAAATCGATAATGAACGGAGCAGAATAGGCGTTTAGAAGCCTTCCAGTGATCGGATCACAATGGGCCACGGGATACTGACAAAATGGAATTTATGAGGAATTTTACAAAAGAAATTAT
>LS550803.1:250649-316731 GCA_900490775.1 Pristionchus maxplancki
TCCGCCCCCTTTCCCTCTCACCCGATCTCTCCCTCTCCCACGGTGTGCCTTGCGCGCGTGGTTTTCAGAGCATAACTTTTGATAGAGATGGGATATCGACAAACGGTAAAAAGCATAATGTTATTCGAACCCATGCCAACACACTGAACACATGAATAACCCTTTTCACTCGATTCGGCAGATCACCTTGCGGTCTCTAGATATAATAATGAAATTAACTTAATCTTTACTCTTTAATCTTTATCACCAACGGAGCATGTGCCGTAAGTAACTATACTCTGAAATTAAATTCAGGAATTAAATACTGAAATTAATTTCAGAACTATTCATATACTCTATAATTCGGAAGCTTTAAGCAGATTATACACGTTCGTCGATGGCCACAATAATCGATAACTACCGTACCTGCGCCTCATCGGGGTGGGGCTCAGCGTCGTCAGGGGCCGCGTGGCCGATCGATCGATCGCGAGTGGCAAAGTCGGGAAAGTCGTCCATGAATCGCGTCACTGCGAGAGTTAGGTTTCATTTTTTAATCTTATTTTTTTCAAATACTTAAATAATTTCAAAACACTCACATTTATCACAGATGGATACAGCGTCCTGCGATCGGAGGGGTACCTAGAATTGAATTTGTGACTGGGCAAGAAATAAGGAAAGCTCATTTCATCATGATTTCATTTAATTCCACTTTTACTACTTCCTGAACTACTGAATCAGTTGAATGGCACAAAATACCGAGCTTCCGAGTTTGTTAGTTTTTATCACAAAACATTATTAATATAGAAACCCATGACATGAGGACTAGGAAGACATGATGTGATGAAGAGCATATTTCATAGTGATTAAACATTCACACTTCCTACGTCTTTATAGCTAAAAATACCGAACTGTCGAGTTTACAGCTATCATTCTGGTAATTTTAATGAGGCAAATTAGTAATTAAGTTATAATTCTCACATCTGTAACTTTCTCTCCCGTGCGCGGGTCGACGATGAACACAGCCGGGCAGGATCGCACGCCGTAGTAGGAGCGCATCCGCTGCCCGTCCGCCGTATCGAGAGACACCTGCGAGGGTTGGGTTTCAAATAAACGCGGAATAAAGGGTTTAAAATTTCCCCTAAACAAGCTGCTGTCTGCAGTGCGCAAAGACACCTGCATGAATGAGGTTTCAAATAAAGGATTACAGTCGGAAGCATTTATGTCAAATAGAATCCAATGTGTCGAGAGGCGCCAACAATGTTTAGGCTTCAGACTTCTACGGAGTCAAAGGCTTCACATGAATTCTTAGTTCCGTTCGATTGAAAATTAAAAAAAAACTCTACCTGCCAGAAGAGGAAGTTGCTCTTTACCAGCTCCTTCACGCCACCGTTCGACCAGACATCGCTGCAATTATTATTATAAATCACAATTAATATTTAATAATTGCAAAATAACATTCCAAAAAATAGCAAGTATTGACACAGATTTTGAGCGGATTTTTTTGTGTATTAAATATTTTTTAAATAAAAATAATAAATCTAACCGATTGAGTGTCTGACTCGCGAACTCCTTCATGTCCTGCACATTGACGAGCACCCAGCACTCGCGCTCGATCGAGGCTGCCTGGAAAATAAAAAAAATTGAATTTCATTGGTCATTTGTTTGGGAATCTTCAACCTAGCACAACCTCAACAACCAGTATTTTGAAGCTTGAATACGCCTAAATTAATCATTTTCCTCACCTTCGCCGACTCCCAGTCTCCAGGATGGAGAATGTCGACGGGTGGGCGGAAGAGCGACTGCAGCGACTTCTTGTCCATCGAGGGCTTCGGTGCCTGGAATGAAGCGCATTGAGAGATGGCCACATCCTACGGTTTAGTGACCTAATATTGATGCCAATGGAAAGAAGCATTAATTTTTAGTCAAACTATGTTTCAGATAGGTCATCTTTTCAACGCTCACCTCATCCCTCTTCGTCGTCGAGGCCGACTGGCCATTCTGAAGTGATTGCAGGCGCGACTGCATCGCCGCCCTCTGTTGTTCTGTAAGCAGGGGTGTCAAAACAACAACAACAACAACAACAACAACAACAATAACTCAAAAATAGTCTAAATAAACACCAGCGAGAGCGCGGAAGTCTTGGACGCCGTCGAAGACGCCGCCGTTGGTGAGTGTGGAACGAGTACGGATGCCTGATATTTAGAGATTAAAGCTCTATTAAAAAAGCTATATATTTAGATAGACATGAATCAAATGATGCCTCAAAGTGGCTCACTGTTAGATTGAAGTCAGAGTTTAATCAGTAATCTAGAGGCTATTCTGATGGTAAGTTTCAATGTTAAATTTATGAAGACACAGAAAAATTAAGAAGTACGATTGAAATATGAAATCACGCACCATTGCCATACTGCTGCTCGAAGGTGCCCTGCACGATGGGTCCGTTCCTGAAGGACATCGGCGCACGGACGTCGTCATCGTCGATGGTCTAAATATAGTATAATGATTTTAGAAAATACATATCGAAAAAATATATTTATATGATATGAATTGAAGTATTTTTATGAACAGAACTCGACTGTAAAAGTATTTAAGCAACGTTGATAACAACTAGTTCTTCACTGAGAAATGATCACGAGACACAATAGAGAAAGATTATAAAACCTCACCACTTCAGGCAGAGGCTTGGCAGCGCCGCGCGACGGTCCTCCATTCCTCTTCGTCTCCAGGGGCTTGATGTCGTCATCGTCGTCATCGGATACGATCACGGCGGCAACGTCCTTCGACGAGGGACCGGCGCCGTTGCGTGGCCGACCGTTCTGACGACTGAAAGAATTGCACATTTGAGATAATCGAGATTGCATTTGCATTAGCAAATCAAATAAACCTTTGAAAATGGTTCAAGAATGAGTCATATATGAGATTCGAACTTACGTGGGCTCTTTGCGCTTCCTCGTCCCCGGATCCTCCGAATCTTTGGAGAAGAATAGGTCGAATGCGCGGTCGACCGCCCACGAACAGGCTTCGAGGTACTGGTCCGCCTCTCTGTCACTCTTGATGGCTGAAAAATTTATAATTTTTGCAAGGAAAATGGAAATTCAAACAGTTTCGTGACCATTTTTTATCAGTTAGAGCAAACAGATGGCGAAATAGTGATGTTGAAACGGAGCTTGATGTTGATTGAAACCAAGTTTCAAACTGACTAACCTGTGATGGCCTTAAACGACTCCCTGCGATTCGCTTGTTCAGCTTTTGATGGTGGCGGCGGCATTGTGGACTTCGCGTGACTAAACGAAAGGTATGAAACGGAAGTTTAAAACGGGCAAGCTGGGGTTCACAAGAACAACACGGTACCGTATACTGGACGCGTGATGTGCACACCATTCGCTTTTTCCAAACGTCGCTCAACAACACAAATGAGCAGAATTTTGTCCGCTTTTGTTTAATCTTTTAATATTTGGCAACACTCGAAAATTCAGATGATAGCACGTAAATTAAAAATGGCAAACATGCTTGAGCATTCAATATTGATTATCTTTAAATAAAGCCACTTCTCACTTCCCATTCGTAGCGAGCATACTGTAGTTTGGACGCTTATTCGTCTTTTTGACGGCACTGGTTTACTTTTTTTATCGTTCCTGGCTTGACGTCGTTTACACTCAATGCGGCGAATTCAAATTTTTCGACGTGGCTTCGTCGATCGATAATCGTCGCCAGTTATCGATTTTCTGGTTTGTCATTTTCACTTTTTGCTTAAAAACTTGGCCAATTTCACTCACAATCTTTTGTCATTGATTTGCTTACTTTAATGTTGTTTATTCTTCGCGGAATGAGTCAGAAGCCGACGATATTTGAGGTGTTTATCGAGTTTTTTGACCCCTGGGGGTTTGTTGCTCACCCAGCCCACTCCTTTCGCTCAGAGCACGTTCCCCTCACGTGCGATTTGCCCCCAGAGGAGCAGGTGGCACATCACAACTCTCCATTGCTGCCCACAATGTTCGTGCTCCCGTCTGGCCTTAAACCTCTCTTCTTTTCGACTCTCGATCGTAGTGCCGCGGGAAGTTGCCTTTTTTCTCTCATCCTTCTGTTGCCTAGCATCCTCTTGCGCTCTCAATCGTGCCACTTTGTCTCATGAGAGAGATCCATCTCTGTGCTTTCCCAGCTTTTGTGCTTCTATTGGCCATCTGTTTTTCCATTCCCCTTGTTTTGCTTGGATCTGCTCTCCCTCCGAATCTATTTCAGTCACTCATCTTGAATGTGCTAAGTAAGTATCGCTCCTGATCGTTATCTTCCGGTTAAAGTTTGTCTTTTTCGCGTCGTTTCGGCGAAGTTACGAGATGTTGGCGGGTAGATACGGCCGCGTTTTAGTGCGTGTTGGACCTTTGGCTCTTGCTCGGTGATGGGCGTTTCTAATTACTCCCACTAATCACTTGATGGGATAACTTTCTCTTGCACACACGAGTGCAAAAAGCGTGATAGTCCCCTCGTTTCCGCCCTTTCTTCTCCCTTTTTATCTACAAATGTGAGAGATCAGTCGAGGGCGCAGACATGGCAGTGTTTGATTATCGGCTTATTCGCACCTCTAACCCATCCCAAGACGCGACTTTGCAGTGCCCTCCCAATATTTTATTATTTTTCTCGCCTTTGTCCGTGAAAATGCTGATCGTTCGGGTAGATAAATTTGAGATATTGAGGATCTCTTTGATCTCCCAACAGCTTCACCGAATCACTGAGATTAGCTTTTTGAAGATGCTTTGTCTTGCACAAAAGATTAGCTGATAGGAAGTGTGATAATCCCGGGGATAGACGCTTGCAAGCGATAGTCATTGACTCCAAATGACTAGCGATAACGATTGCTGACAATTGCATGCCAATCGCGACCATTAAATAATTCTGGGAAAATATCGAATTCGTTGCTGATGTCTCCTTCTTTTTACTATGTTTAAATATATATTTAATTAGTTATATTACGATAGAAGAACAGCGATTGAGTGTGACGCACGAGCATTTCTCTCGATATTTATTAGCATAGTTATGCGGTCCGAGGAGGGAGGAGAGTGAGGCTGAATTGCTTGCTTGTTGATGCCTCTCTCTTCTTTCCTCGAACTTCCTACTACCTTCTATCTTTTCCTACTGAATGTCAGACCAACGATTGGTGGCCATTCGAAGGGCAATTTCTACCGAGTTGCGAGGTGGTTCGGGTAGAAAGGGGGGGGGGGGAGATTCTGTCCTCCCCCTGCTCTTTGTGTCCGAAAAGTGCACATTCGTCTCAGCGCTCCCTCTGAACCCTCCCCGTCCACCGTACTCTCTAGGCTCCCTTCTACTCTACTACTACTGTCTGAGAGCATCTCCTCCATTCGTCTTGGGAGAAGAACCTTGGCTCACTCAGTCCACTCTACCTCTTTTCCTCTCTCTGCCGCCGCGAACAAGGACTTGGTCAGCCGTGAAAATATTGGAACTTAGCATAGGAGCACTCTAAGAGCGTCAGATTTATGCAAGCCCCGCCACCCTCCTAGCCGCTAGATGAAGTAGCTAGTAATTCTGATGCAAGAGTAGGGAGAGAGAGGGTCTATGCTAGCCAATCTTTTCTCTTCACGTGTCCTGCCTTCGCTGTGGGCACTAGTTGGCCCTCTTCTCCAGATTCCATTTCTCACTGCGCTCATTCCCTATCTTTTCTCGGAGCGGTCTACGCCCGGGTCTTTGAAGTATCAGCAGTTAATCGCACGTGCTCTTTCCCCATTTCTATCGTTCCCAAGATTATTTCTCATTCGGAGTGGTCGATGGCTGTGAACTTTCAGCAATCCCCCCTCACGTGCTCTTTTTGAATGGCCTTAAGGCGAGTCGGGGGGCGTCGAAAAGCGTTTTTAGTTGGATTCTCGCCCCCTCTCGATTTTTGCCCCGATGTACGTCGCTTTCTCATATGACATTCGTTCTTTTCGCCTCACGAAAGTCTGATATTGGCTCTTCACTCTAGTGTTTTCCTCCCCAGCACAGTCGATAGAGAAAACAGCAAGGAACGACTGCATGTTTTCTGATGTCGAGGCAGGACTCTCGTTTTTTCGCACTCATTTCACGGCGCATTTGGGGGAGCAACAGTGTTGCTCGGTATCATGAATATGTTGGTATCTCGGGGCCCGCTGTTGTCGCCCATGCGATAGTAGCCTCGCCTGCACCGAGACAAGGAAGGAAAAAAGAGGGGTTTGTTGTGTCCTTCTATCGCGGGACTGCTGGGAAGTATCCAATTACGAACCCCGAGAGCTCGGTCCTCATCTTTCCTGCCTCCGTTCCCGACGCTACTGGCCAGTAGTTTACTTCTCACCAACAACCACTCGGGAGAGAGAAAGCCAGATGTGCTTTGGGAGGTAAATTGAGTGGGCATTTCCCTGTTTTCTGGCTAACTTGTGTGAACTTTTTCTCAATTAGACGTGATCTTTGGGACCCAGAATTCGTATCCTGATCGTAACTCGTGAGACCGGAGGAGGTACTCTGGGCAGCTGACCAATCTGACGGCAAGCAAGTGCCCGAAAGTGCTCCCTCCCTGTCCCTTCCCCTCCTCATCTCCTCCTCCACTTCATACAAAGGACGCGCGCGCGTGAATTGCATCCCTCCGTATGACCACGAGGATGCTTTCCCTCCCCCCCTTTCCTCCTGTCCAAATGGACATTAGTCAGGAGGGGAGCAATGGTCTGACTCTCTCACTTTTCCCTGTTCTCTCGCTTCTCCAACCGACGAGCGAGCATGGCAAAATTAGAGAGTCAGACCATTCCTCCAGGAGGATATTGATCCGCCCCTCCTCTTTCTTTCCGCCTGATCGTCACTCTTTGACGCACTGAATCATTGCCGATGATAGTGGACGAAAACGGTAACGGACGGTGATTTGTTGCAATACGATCATCTTTGAGCTGAAAAAGAAAAGTGTTCTCGCGAATTGGCGTATCGCTCTCGATTGCATCTCTTCTCCTTTCCACCGCTGCGCTTGAGTGGCAAAGTGATATTGATAAGAAGGGTTGATAAGGGAGAATCTCTCAATTTCGCCCTCTATCTACTGTGGGGAAGCGAGAGAGGGCGGGGAAGGGGAGAGACGGAGGCAGCGAAAAGGAGGAGGAGTCCTTTTGGCGAGAGTCCCGTAGTTCAACGATGGCGCCCCCAGATCGACCCCGCGGTCTTCATTTCCCCCTTGCTCCTTTTCCAAAAACTGATAAGAACCTTGTGTGTCTTTGTAAGCACGTATGACGTTTGACGGATTAAGAAACGTTGCCGATGTTAGATTTTGTTGATGGTAATCGCGCTCTTATCCACCGTAATCGGAGCTACCGATCTACAGTACCCTTGCTGGTTTTCTGGTACCTGCTCTTGCAATCTTTTTCGCCGTTCATCTCAACTTCTTGCCCATACAGTTCCCTGCCAATTTTCTTGGTTTTTTTGAGTTTCAGATCTTCTTTTAGCCCCCTTTCTTTCACTCGTGCTTTCTGAATACTGCACGCACCTTGACCCATCATCTTTCCATTTGATCCCTTGCGTCGTGTATCTGTCCTTAATCAATCCCTACATATTTCGCAGGCATCGCTTGACTGTTTCCGTTCTCTTTTATCGATAATTAACTACCGTGCCCTCTCGCAGGCGCGATGACTCGATTGGTTCCTTGTCCGCTCGTCTCGCGTTTCCGTTTTTTTTCTATAGTTAACTACCATACCCTCTCTCAGGCAGGATTAAAGATTAAAGATTAAAGGCGCAATGACTCGACTGGTGCCGGTGATTCCGGACGGCGGCTGGGGCTGGGTGGTCGTCGTCGGGTCCTTCCTCGTGCACGTCCTCGCCGACGGCTTCGTCTACTCGTTCGGCGTCCTCGTCGAGGAGCTCGTCGAGGTGAGGAGTGTAAAGTACTGATTGGGGGTGGTGTGGGGTGAATATAGCACTTTGAAACTCTTTCGCAGCAATTGGACGTTGGGGAAGGGTGCGGTGGTGCGCAGTGAAAATTGCAAATGGGCGATTAATAGATTTTGTGAAGCATGAACAAGGCCAATTGGGAAATATCGCACATTCGCGATTGATTTTAACAGATAGTTGCGAGTTTCGCAGTGCACTTTGAAACGCTCTCTCGATTTGCCGTGGTGAGTGGCGAACATTACTGTTTGCCTCTGGAATTAATGGTGCAGAGTACGGCAACGTCGTGTTTGATCACCTTAAAGTTTCGAAGGGAGCCATGTTTCCGGTCAGTGAATGCCGCGAAACCCGACCCCGTTCTCCCATGCAACCGGGATTACGTAGGCTAAAATCTGGCGCAACGTGGGAAATGTGGAGCCAGATTTTCAAAGTTGTCAATCGCTGAGACACTGATTGCGAGGGTCCCGGCGCGATAGATAAGAGGGAAGAGGGGCGACAATGAGTAGTGCAAATCGATTGAAAGGCGGCTACTAAAAATCGATCACCACATCTAATCTTTGTCCCCATGAGACGGCGTCTGTTCCTCATACTGAAGGGTGCATTGAAAGGGTGAAGCGGTGAGGCGAGGAAGAAGGGGAGGAAGGACGGCCAACGAACTGACTCTTCAATCCTATCAAGCTATCGCTGGTTAGACAAGATGAGAGAACGTGCAGTAGGGAGAGAGTCGGCGCATTGCTCGGCGGACAGCTGATATTTAGACGAGAGTGGACGATGAGGAGAAGTGGAGGGACGGAGATCAAAAGAAGAAAATGACGCAGAGGGGTAGTAGGGAAGTAGAGTCACGAGTAGGTCACGAAGGTTTATGGGGTGAGGTGGTACCAGGTTAAGTGGTACCATTCATTGTAAAGTGGTACCAGGTTTAGTGAATTGGTACCAGGTAGGGCCCCGGGCCTGTTTATGCATTGATGAGGTCAATAACACTATGAGTCAGTTTGAACTTGGGATTGAATAGCATGTTTGTGTCCCTCGGTGAGAGCGGATGTTTATATGAAGGGGAAGGGAGAAGAAGAAGCACATTGATGATAGCAAGGGCTCTCTCGATCGCGTGTGTTCCCTCGCGGGTCAGACAGAACGAGAGAGTGGGTGAATTGGAGAGAGTATTCGAGTAAATGGGGGAGAGGAAATGATGGAATTAGAGATTACAGGAGAGGCGAACGGTGGTTGGTGAGATGAAGTGAGAGGTAATTTGAAGGGGGGGGGGTTGATGGAGTTGAAAATACAAAAAAATCGATATCTGACTACCGTAACCCGCAATCTTCCGTTCAGGAGTTCAAGGCCTCGTCCGCATTCGTCGCCGTCATCCTCTCGCTGCTCACCGGTAGGTTATTGATTTTTGCGTGAGCGAAAAATCGATACCGACTACCGTAACCCTACCGTAATCAGGCTTGACGCTCGGGCTCGGACCCGTCGCCTCTGCCGTCACCGACAAGTACGGCTGCCGCACCAGCACCATCGTCGGATCGATCATCGCCACCTTCGGGTACGGTAGAGTACGATACTCGATCGATAACTGACTAATTAAGTGCTAATTAGCCTAATTAAGGTGCGCAATTACGTACTTCGCCACGGGCATTCCGTACATCTGCGTCACGGTGGGCTGCATCATGGGCTGCGGCATCGGACTGATGTACTGCCCGGCCATCGTCATTGTGACCATGTACTTTGAGAAGTGAGTGATTGCTAATTAATTAAGACTAATTAGGGATGTGAAATTAATTAGGGAACATGGACAGGACTTTGAGAAGGGGGTATTGATTAGTACTGTTTAGGTCTACGTAATTAGAGTTTCACTGACGCTAAGTAGTCCTAAATTTCTGTGTAATTATTGTGGGTTATGCGATAGTTTTCGTGTTTTGTTAGGTCGCCGATTCGCGCTTCAACTCTAGTCTAAGACTGCTTTCCCTCTCGCAGGAGACGCGCGCTGGCCACAGGCGTGGCTGTGTCGGGCGCCGGCATCGGCACCTGGATCTTCCCCCAGATCTACGGCCACATCCGCTCCGTGCACGGCTGGCGCTCCGTGTTCCTGTTCGGAGCCGGTAAGTAGTGCCCGGTTCCCCGGCTCCGGCTCTCAACCCGGCCGCATTATAGGTTGCATGGCGATCTGCGGCCTGTGCGGCGCCACCTTCCGCCCGCTGCAGTTCATCGAGGCTGACGACGACGAGGAGGTGGGATTATTGATTGATTGATTACGGTAGCTGTGGGGTACGGTAGATCAGTTGGTGATACTAGTCAGGGTACGGTAGAGGATGATTATCGATTTTGCAGGAGGCAGCGAAGAGCGAGAGCTCGGCGAAGGAAGGCAATGAGACGACCAAGGTGCGTGGATCTGACGAGCATCTATTCGAAAAATGATCAGACTCTCTCACTTTCCTACGCTCTCTAGCTTGAGAGCATTGAGAAATGAGAGAGGCAGACCATTCCTCCAATATTCTCTTCCTAATCTGCACTCGAATCCACTCCTTCTTTCCATCCCTTTCCAATTCGTTCCCTAGTACTTTTAAAAAAAAGAATTGCTGCCTTTTTTTCTTTTTCCCTTGTGTTTTTTCTACTTCATTCCTTGGGACAGCTCAATTGTATCAGAAACTCAAGTTAGTCTGGATCACTACAGGAATCCGCGGCCCTCCTTGCGCCGCCTCCCTCATCCGCCCTCAAGGCCACCTCTCACACGTCGCTCCACTCGGCAGGCAGAGTGAAGAATGCGAGGTGAGACTCTCTTGATTCTACACGCTCTCTCGCCTTTTTGAGCCAACCGTAGTCATTTTTTGGACAAGAAAGGGACAATTTTTCTGATGATGACGTCATCATAATTAATCGATTGCAGATCCTCTGGCGAACTGAGCGGCGACGACGCTGAGAAGGGAGGACACAGAAGCAGAGCGGGTACGGTAGCCGATCGATGACTGACTTTTTAAAAAAACGATTGGAGGATACGGTAACGATCGATTGCAGGCACCGTAACCGAGGGCACCGGATACCTGTCGGTGAAGGGCGTACTGTACACCGGATCGATTACTGATGTGGCGGAGTTCAAGGAGAACCCGGATAAGTACAGGTATGAACAGTGAAAAATCCCGGTGCTCTTGAGTTTCGAGGGTAATTCAATACAACTCATTGACTCGACAGTGAACGACAGAATGCTTGTTCTTTTGAGTTTCAGGAATGTTTTGATACAATTTGACCCAATTTGGTCATTTTTCACTCAGGAAATGCTGCTGTTCTACAACACTACTCTTTCGAGTTTCCAATTTTTTTTGAAAAATAGACAATGAAAGTTACTCGGTACATTGGGGTTTCGCAGAAGGCGCAAGGTTACCCTGCCCGAGGGCATCCCGCACCACTGGCAATCGACCACCTCACTCCACTGTTTCCTGTGAGCGAGAGTGTCGTGAAACATACTGTGCGAGTACGGTAGCATAGAGTTCGGCGTGTCACGACCATGATAGAGTGGTCGAGAGTACGGTGTGCCTTACTGTCATGGCTTCTCTACTATACTTGCTGTTGTGTTTTCTTCTTGTTTTTTTGATGTGTTGAATGGAGAGTTGTCGGGATGTCCATTCTGACAACCCTGTTGTCTCCCAACCCGTCAACGTTGTGTTTCATCCGAATTGACGTCCGGCGTCGTTCAGGTCGATGACGTCGCTGCACTCGCACGGCGGCCACAAGGCGTCGAAGCTGGGCGAGCTGAAGGAGGTCGACGGCGACGACGATGTCTTCGAGGACGACAAGAAGATGGCGGAGGAGAAGCAGGCGGGCGGACCGTGGTGGAGGTGAGCCGGGGGGGGGATGAAGCAGGGAACGGACGGGTGGAATCATGAGTGAATGTAGGTGCCGTTTCACCAGATTCTAGGGGCTTTTGCGATTCAGAGAGGTTTTTACATGATTTGCGTGCAATGCGAATAGATGGATCGGAAATTGTCTCCTATGTGTTTCTTTGGATTCACCAATTCACACAATACACATAATAGGTCGTGGAAACTACCTGAAATCCGAAATCCCGTTTTGAGGGTTCAGTCAAGGTGGAGAAATACCTATCATTCTAAAACATACCTGTGGTTCTGACGCTTTTATCGCCTGACTTTTCCATCTATGACAATACGTAATGCCTCTTCTTTGATACCAATACATTGACATAATACCCATATTTGATGCCGATAGATGGATAATACTAGGAAATTGTCTCCGGCATACAATTTTCCGGATTCCCACTTCAATACAAACACCTAATGCCTCTCCTTTGATACCAATAGATGGATCTGCAGCTCGGCCGTCCGCATGCTCTCGCTCGATCTGCTCGCCGAGCCCGCCTTTGTCCTCTTCGCTGTCTCCAACCTGCTCACCTCAGTGAGTGCTGGCAGCGTGCCAAGATTTGAATTTGAGCTGGGTCAGATCTGGGTCATGCTTATGATTTAATTAATTAATTAATCGCAGGTCGGCTTCAACTCGCCGCTCTACTTCCTGCCCATGCACGCCAAGAACGGCCTGGGACTCGCGAAGGAGGATGTGGGTTTCGCATTTTTCTTGTTTTCCCATCCTAATCTCTGATGGATTCGGTACAATAACCTACATGTGTTTTTAGTCGTCAAAAGTCGACTACCATGTGCTTTTTGTGCGTTTAGAACGTCCCTATAGTAGGTTTTCAACTCTGACAATTTCTCCTGCAGGGCGACTCGGTGCTGTCCGTCTTCGGCATCTGCAACACGGTGGGCCGCATCACGTTCGGCCTGGTGGGCGACCGCCGCATTCCCTTCCTGCCCTTCGGATGGGGCAATGACACGGCCAGGAACCGGCTGTGGATCTACAACCTGTCCCTGTCGGTGAGTGGGGGGTTTAGTGTTGATATTAGGAGTCTTGGATTTGAATCCTAATGTTAAATTGGAATTAGGAGAAGAGATACTAGGAGACTGTGGATCAACAATATGTCCCTGTTGGTGAGAAAATCAATACACCTCATTTTATGGGCGATCAGTCATTATTTTTGTGCCCATTATAATTGAGGAATGAATGTAACAGTTTGGTTGTTTTTAGGTGCAATTATAATTTATAAAGTTAAGTTTTTTTAAAACAACATAATTTTAGATCTGTGGTCTGCTCACGTGCCTCTCGTTCGTCTTCGACAACTACGTCCTGCTGTGCATCTACTCGGGTGAGCAGAGATTAAAGGAGAAGCGAAACCCGGCTGCTTCGTGCTTCACGAGTAGAAATTTAATGGAGAGAACGGAGCCCAGTTTATTGTTATTTCACTCATTAAAATTCTAAAAAAGATAGAGAGAGAATGAAAGCAGTTGATTCGCGATTCACCCCCTCCACTAATTTGTCGCAATTTAGGCGTCACTAGTTCACCAGGGAGAATCAAGTATCAATAATCAATCAATAGATAACCGATCGATAATCAATAGATAACCGATCGATAATCAATCGATAATCACTGCAGGCACGTTCGGATTCACCATCTCCTCGTACATCTGCCTCACCTCGGTGATTCTCGTCGATCTGCTCGGTCTGGAGAAGCTGACGAACGCCTTCGGACTGCTGCTGCTCTTCCAGGTACCGTAGTCTACCGTGATCCACCGTATACTTATCGTCGATCAGTTTGCGATAGGGTAAAACTACGGTAACCACCTTCCGACAGTGTAGACTTTCTGTGAGAGCGACTCTAGTTGATGAATACAGAAAGTGGTACAACGGGCAAATATCGAATTGCAGGGCGTCGGCACCGTGTTCGGCCCGCCCCTGTCCGGCTGGCTCGCCGACATCAACGGCAACGACTACAACTACTCGTTCGCCTTCTGCGGAGTCAATCTGCTGGTCTCGGGTGAGTTTAGCGAATTGGGAAAATAGGGAATGACTTTTTTTTACTCAACGGTCGGGTCAAGACGAATTACTGCTGGGAATAGATGTTACTCATCCGGAGAATTGCAGTTTCAGACTAGGATTAAAATAATTACGGGATTTACGGACAATTTGGGTTTCATGATTGCCGTAACTGAATCGGTTTCCATTGCAGGAGTGATGATGTTCCTGACCCCGTGTCTTCGCAAGAACAAGCCGGCGCCCGTCTCCGCCGATGCCAAGAAGGCTGTGCTCATGCACTAAACTGCAATGTTCACCCCGCACCGGTGCACCGTGAACTTTCCCATTTGCCCCTCTCCCCCTCCTCACTTTTCCCTTGATACGAGACATTCTGTCATTCCACTCTTATCTTCACCCTTATCTTTCCTCTGATTCTGCGAGGTTCAAAGTCCTCTGGCTTGTAATATCGATTGATTGTATCGCTAAGTATCGCCGTCTCTTTCCCTCCCCCAAGTTCAATTCACTTTACTAAAAGTGACGGATATTCTCAAGATTAATTTCCTATGTTTGATGTTAGCCTCAGATTTTTTCTCAATTAGATGTATCGTCTACAGTATTTCGTTCGTGTAAACTGCCTGCAGTAGCTATACTACTGTCCGTAATCTAGCCTGACACCACATTTGCGCCAACTTTAGCCACACAGTACACACCACTTGCGTCAACGTTAGCACATTTCGTCGTCGTTTTGCATTACCAGTAAACTCCATAGCCAATCAAAAGCCCCTTCCCCCATCCCTCAGATAGACACACAGACACCTCAAACACGCCCTCACATCATCAGCCCTGTGCGCACTTGCCGCGTCAACCCCCTTATCCTCGCTCCTGTGATAGATCGCATGATTCCATGAACGCTATATCCTGCAGCCCAGCACCTTTTCCGCGCCTTGCGCTCAATCTGTAATCCAGCACCATAGTTGTTAGTCGTTCGTAGCTTGACCTATCAAGCTGACCCCCACTCCTTCCTTTTTCTACACACATTTCATGACTTCTATGTACCGCTTGTTTTTACCTCTCAGTTTTCGCATTTTGTTCGAGCCGTGGATCGTGTTTTATCGTAGTTTACAATTCGTGTTTCCCGCCCGTCAAACCAGCTATCGAATGTTGTTGAACCCCGATTCAGGTCCCCCCATCCCGCCACATCAAAATCGATCGATTGTCTTTGTTATGATTGTTCAATAAAACAGATTTTTAAAGATTATTGTTCATAGAGCGTAACCATTTATCACCTGTACATACGAGCGAGGAGAAAAGATATCACAGAGATTCAAAACTAGAGGTGCAAAGGAATCGATAAAAATCAATACGAGGTATGGCTACCGTAGTCGGCGGACGATCGCGGACTGGGCTTTATTTCTGCTTCTTGGAGGGCTCGACGCCGAGCACCTTCTTGCGCTGGCCGAACATGTAGAAGTACATCTTGGGGAAGCCTGGAAAAGGGGCGGAGTTTGGCACCGTGCCAGGATTCACATGGAACCAGGACCAGAACCGGGAACCAGGACCAGAACCAGAACCGGGAACCGGAAACCAGGACCAGGACCAGGACCGGGAACCAGGACCAGAGCCGGAAACCAGGAACCAGGACCAGAACCGGGAACCGGGAACCAGGAGCGCGTACCGGGAATGTAGTTGAGCATGAGGACGACGAGGAACCAGTAGAAGGAGAAGGACATGTTCGCCGGGTTGGGCATCGAGATCGAGAAGAGGTTGCGCTGCAAAGTATCGATTGATGGGATACCGTAGGTCATGTTATCTACCGTAATCCTCCTCTCGAAGGATTACGTCATCCCTAGGCAATAGCTTAGTCTCAGAGTTGAGAACAAGCACTCTTACGAGCGGTTTAAAGCAAAAAGAACGCTGTGTGGCCAACATATCGATTGATTCAATACCGTAGCTTGATCTACCGTAATCCTCCTCATCTCCAAGGAGAAGATGGCAGGATTACGTCATCCCTAAGCAAGAGTTCAGTCTCAGAAAAAAGTCGATTCTTCCCCAAGAAAACTTGGAGACATCAGAAATTATCGATTTATTGGATACCGTATTTTCATCTACCGTAATCCTCGCCGATCTACCGTACCTCCCACACGTAGGGCAGACTGCGGAAGATGACGAACAGCTCGCCGCTGGCGCCCATCGGGTAGAGAATGATGAAGAGCGTGTATCTGGAATTATTGATTTACCGTATCCTACCGTACCCTAATCGATCTACCGTAATCTACCGTATCCTAATCGAACTACCGTACCATAATCGATCTACCGTATCCTACCGTAACCCTAGGAATACAATATCCTACCGTAATCTACCGTACCTGAGCCAGATCAGGAAGTGGGGGACGGCCTTGAAGATGTTGAGGGCGTAGAAGGAGTAGCGGATGATCTCGGTGACGGACCACGCGATGAGCAGCATCGGCACGCCGATCGAATCGCGCGACTGAGGGAGTATCGATTGATTACTGTATCCCTTTATCTACCGTGATTATTGATTTATTGGATACGGTATTTCGTTGATCTACCGCAACCAAAATTGGAACTCTCCAGGACATCAATAAGTTGATCATTTCTTTCTGATCAGCTACTTATCCCAATCAACCGTAGTCCCTTTCGATCGATATTACCGTACCTCCTTGACGGGATGGAGCACGAGCCAGAGAACAGCGACGCGCGAGAAGACCTGCATTATCGATTTTCGATTTATCGGATACCGTACCCGGAATCTCCTGCTTATAACTCCAAAAATCTTTTTTTTTGCGTAGAAGAGCCTAGTAATCTAGTCTACGAAGAGTGGCTCAATTCTCGAGTTCAGGGTTCTAAAAATAAAAAAAAGGCAATAAAATTGGCGCTCACCTGGATGATGGTTGTGGCGATGGGCGAGCGCACCAGACCGAGCGCGCAGTGGAGAATCTGCAAAGATCAAAGATCAATCGCTTTTCATCATGCCTTGTTTCCCATAGTTGATCTCGGATCCACCATCAGTGTTACAACGTTTTGAGAACGGAGCATGTATGCAAATAGAAACACTGTGGATAAAGTGACAACCATAACCCGTAGTTTCGTAGCCGTGCAGTAGGCGTTTGGCCTAGCTCCCGTAATTATTGTGCTGACCAACCGTACTACCGTACCTCGAGTACAGCGGCGGTCTGGAAAACATCCAGCCAGAACTCGACGCCCTCGTAGGTCTGCGTGAAGGTCGCGCCGGCGAGAAGGGACAGCACCGATTTGATGAGGACGACCGACCATCTGGAACACATAATTTTCGTAAAAGTCTCTCCTGTACTCGCTTGATAAATCCATTTTCTGGGCGTTTTTTCTCCGCTGTAAACGAAAGAGGATCTCAGAACCCTTTTTTATAATACATGTCAGTTATGCCAGCTTTGTTGAGATCGAGAATTTTTCCATTCATAAATACTTGAGTATTTCTCAACGTCATTTCGTCTCTAAAGAATTCCGCCCTCGATGGTTGGTCTTTGAAGAAAGATTCCATCTATGCATCTCTCTTCCCTTAGAATGAACAAAACAGTGATGATGTTGAGAACTAGAGATCGATTCTTATCGGATTGAGAAGAGACATGATTCCGAGAATTCGCGTCAATCAGAATGTTACCATGATAAAGGATTGACCCCATACTATGATAAAGGATTATACCTCTGTTTGATTTTTCCATGTCTGAGTTCTGTCAATTTAATTATACAGCGAATAATTGAGATCATTACGATTGTATCTAGCAAAGATCATGGATCAAGACTCACCCCCCAACTTGGGCGAAGTTGTAGAGGGCCAAGTAGGCCTCAGCCGGCGAGACCATCGATCTACAAATCGATAATCATAGACCAGGAGCGCATGCGTTTCACGTGTTCCCTAGAGAAAACCCTTGCCAGGAAGTTAGAAACACAAAGGAAGGATGAATGAGAGAGACAAAAATATGCGATCATTGCACAGATAGAAATGGTGTGATTCTTGGAGAGGGGGAGAATGGTGAGGTTAGGCGAGTTTGTTATCTTGCGAGATCGTATCAGGCCACAAACTACACTCCGTCGTTCAGGCATGGTTTATTACTGTAAGTTTGGTTAACTGTTAATCGATATGCCCCAGCGGACTACCGTAATCACCTTCCGACAAAGGACAGGGAGTCCAGACGGGACCGCTTGCCGGTGCGCCTGGCCCGCTCGATGAATACCGCTCCCGCGCCCGTGGTTGCTGCACATTTGTAATAGGTTCAGTCGGGAAACTTACTGCGTTTAGCGACTTTCGCAAACTTTTGGTCAAACGCAAGAGGAGGTAGGTCTGGTCACTAAACGCAGTAAGTTCGGCGGGTGGAAACCGGGCGATAGCCAAGAAGGTGGTGTGATTGAACGGGGAAGCGCGTCTCTCGTCTCCCGCCTCTCATAACACCACCACTCTACCTGTCTGCACTCTCCTCCCCTCGCGCACTCTCTCTCCCTCTCCAATTTGATCGACGTGTAAGCCACAACTCAATGTTGCCAACCAAGCAAAAGCTAGCGATAGCGAGAGATAGGCAGATAATAACTCAGTCCGGAGCTGAACCGATTCCGCCGCTAACCACCGTAGGACGGATTACACATTTATCACGCGGGCGACATACACACTCGATTAGAATACATGCATTATGCTACTACTTTATGAAATACAAACGAACAAATCAAACAGCAAAAACGCGAAGACAACACTATGGGGAGAGAAAACAACGAGACTAGTGATGACAATTCGGCATGCGCCTCTCTCGTTTCGAATGATCTCTCGCCGGTCAGAGAGACGAGAGAGCACGCAAAATGAGGAGAGACGAGTGCCGATTTGTCAACAATAAACGAGACGATTAGGGTAGGGAGATAGTGGGATGTGGCTCAAGGCTGCTAGCCGGAATGCCGGACCGGGTCAGGCGATTGATCGGGAGCGATGATATAGATAGAACGGGGGAGAGAGAGAAATACTGGTACCGGGTCGGAACAACTTGTCTATGGGCGTGGAATACGAGTGGGCGAGATCTTGCAGAAATGAGGTATACCTAGGTATTATGGTCCGATTGCACCTCAACAAATGGAAAGGCGAGTCAAAATTGCACATGGAAAGAGAAATACACTAACAATGAAATTTCTGCACTACATATTCTTTGAATCTCCGGAACAACAAACAAGTATGGGAAAGGGGATGGGGGAATAATTTTCTAAACTCCTGTGATAGAGAAAAGGAGGAATCGAGAACACAGTAGTTATCGATCGATCTCTACCGTATCCTACCGTACTCTATTCCTGATAGTTCCTCCAGAGGGGTGTCTGGCTCGAATCGATCCTACAGTCTTCGTCCTCCACCTCTTCCGTTCGGGACAGCTTCTTGATGCGCGCCGCGAGCACCATTCCTGCGATTACGGTAGGAATAATTAATCGATTGCTACCGTAATTTATTCCAGGATTTGAACACTTTCCTATGCAACGAACTACGAAACACGAATCAACACATTTCGATCCAATTCATTTATTGTGCGATACTCACCAGTGATCACTTTTTCGTCTGTGTTAAGAAAATCAACCGATACTCGCTACCGTACCCTCTCAATACTACCGTACCTTCCTTCTGCGTGAGAGTCCGCTCGCCGGTCGAGTCCACATCGCTCTCCTCCAGCACCATCGGAGGCACGCTCACCTGAGGGATTGCGAGTAATCGTATGACTCTCTCATTTCGCAATGCTCTCTCGTCGGTTAGAGAAGCGAGAAAGCATGCAAAAAAGAGGGAGATCATTCCTCGGGATTGCTGAGTTGATCGGAAAAGAAGGCAGAGAAAGAGGCAAGACGGGAAATCGAGAGGGCAATTTGCTCAGATTCTAATAGTTATCACAGTGAAACAGGATTCATCCTAGCCTCCTTCGTGGAATCGCAGTAATCATATCCAAAATAATGATAAATTCCACTGTCCCTACAATATCCCTCGATAGCATTACAGTAATCTAGCTACAGTATTCCATCTCTAGGTTACTGTAGTCACAGTATCCAACTCGAATCGATCTAACCATCTGCGATAGTGGCGTTCCCACTCGCGGGTTGCACCCTCCACTGCTGCCTGTGACGTCATCCTGATCGCTCACTTCCGAGTTCTGCAAGGGGGATACGGTAGCAACAGTAACCTACCGTACTTCTACAGTAACCATCCGGCTACAGTACCCTACCGTATCGAGATTGGGGTAGCTCGCGTCGGTCGACCGCTGGAACATGCTGCGCTTGCTGCCCGACTTGGAGAAGAGCGTCTGCGAAGGGGGATTTGTGTTTCACAATTAAAACGGCGAAACGAAGCAAAAGCCGATCGTTTTAAACAAAAAATAGGATGTTCCCTACAAGGATTCTGGATATTATTTTCTTCTGAAATACTACGTTAATCTGAAACCTGGACGTGGCGGTGACCCGTTGAAAAAATCGATTTTTTCAAAGAGCTCCTTGGGACAGGTATGCGATCAATCGATATCCAGACTACCGTACTTTCTTGCCCGGACTACCGTACCTGTCGGCTCGATCCGAGCAGCAGTGTCGCCAGGCGTCCTCTCTTCTTGAACTTGAGCTCAGTTCCGGTGCTGCTGCAGCTGCAAACGCATTTCCAAGTTCAACGACTCTCTCATTTTCGCACACTCTCTCATTGCTCCGACCCGCAATGTTTCTCTTGATCTGTGTTCATCCGTGACCGTTACGGTAGAAATCAATAACTCAGAAACTACCGTAACCTTATCACACTGCTCGTCTCGTCCACGTCCGCGCCCTCGACGTCGTCCTCGATTATGGTGGACGCGCGTCTGAATCGATTGATGCTCTGATTACTGTAGCCGCGAATCGATAAGTACCGTAGCTGACTACGGAATGTCTTTCACTCAATCAATACCATAACTGCAGTAGCTCAGTGCAGAGTCTACTACAGAATCAATTCATATCTTGACTACCATAATAAACTACTGTACTTATGTCTCCTCACTCAATCAATACTACCGTACTAACTTCTTCGCGGTGAGACTCAGCCCCGCCTCGGCCCTCTCCTCGTCCATCTCTCCAATGGCCGGCATCATCTCATCCGCCTCCCACTCCGATTGCTTCAGGTTGATGCTGCAACCCGGCTGAGTTAGGTTTCAAATCAGAGTTGAAAAGACAAGGTTTGGCGATAAATCATATTTAAAAACACATTTTGGGAAAATTTCGGTCAGCTCCTCATCCGTAAAAGAACGATTTATCAGCCAGGCTGGTCTAGGTTTCAAAAACGAATTAATCTCAAAATAGAATCACAAACGTCCTCTTTAATCTCACACAAAGAGCACATAATTCGAAGAATTGGCCATTCTTCGAGATTGATCTTTGATCTCTACGATCCCACTTACTTCATGGCTTGTGTCGACCCGAGGAAGGCGTCTTTCGCCTTTCTGTTATTCGACGTAGCCGCCGTGTACGGTAGATCCGTCTCTACCGTATCCCAGAAGAGGTCTCGCGTCAGCCGAGGATGCTGCACGGTTACGGTAGCTTAATCGATAATCTACCGTATACCTTGAGGTGGAGCGTATCCGCGAGCAGGTAAGACACTTGCACGTTGCGATCGATTATCCCTGCGAGTTACCGTACTTATCGATCTAATTCTTCCCCTCGGGACACTCACAATTCAGCTCGAAGTCATCGTCGTCTTCTCCGAACGGGCAGATCATCGATTCGGCGACCTGTGTGTTACGGTAGCTTTGGGCAATCGATATCGATCAAAGCTACCGTACCTTGAGCCATCCGACGTAGAAGCAGAACTGGCATACGGTAAAGATGGGCACGTAGCAGTCCAGGATGTTGTCCGTGCCCTTCACGACGTCCTGATGAGAGCAAACTACAAACTACAAAGGAGCAAACTACAAACTACAAACTACAAACCGAGTGGATGAGATACTGTCGACCGAAGAGGCAAGCCATGAAGAAGGAGTAGACGGCGATTGTTACCACCCGAAAAAAAGTTAGCTATCGATCGACCTGCCGTACCCTACCGTACCTGCGTGTACACTAGCGGCACGCTGATCCAATCGTAGCTCCAGATCATACCGCACTGCCCGCGGAATGTCATCATTTCCTGTGCGAACAAATCGATAATTTCGTTGCTCATCCCGATTTCTAGGTCAGACTTTACATTCAATTCTACTGAGACTCTCAGTCTGAGAATCACCTATCCCGTTGCCACTCTACCATACACAAGACAGTTATCGATAGAACGACCGTATACTACCGTACTCGAAACCTTTCTTGACTTTCCTTCCTTCTGCCATACGATTCTCAATCATCTACCGTACCCCCCAATCATCTCCATTCCCTTCAGGACGCCAACAGCGACCGCATCGCCATCGAGTGGCTCCATGGTTCGCGAAAAGAACCTCCCCATCGAGTACAACCCTTGAATAAAGTTGGTTGTTTGTGAGCCGTTAATGTTCCTTGTCCGAAGTAGGTCCGAAGAAGAGATTAGGCCCTCCGGACTGAATTGGCCTTAATTGTTCACTGGCCTAGCAGTGGCGCACCGCAGGACGCAAGTGCCTAGAATAACGGTGTTACCTTTTTACCTTTACCTTTACCTAATGTTCCTTGCAAGGCAATCCGGTACAGTACATGGATGGGGGGGATAAGGGTACGCCATCTTGTCTGTTCATCTGTTTATTGTATTGTGTCCTCTGCATCTACTTTTCATGGAAAAGTATCCTCGAACTCGTCTGAGATCTTCCCTGCTTAGAGCATTCCATAATGTTCTTCATCTTGTTCTTCTCCTCGCCTCCTTCCCTTCGTCTTCTCGCTATCAACTCCTATCCTTCACCGCGTCTGCCTCTCTCATTTCACAATGCTCTCTCGTCTGACAGAGAAGCGAGAGATCATGCAAAAGTGAGAGAGTCAGAACATTGCTCCCGCCCACCGCACCCTCACTTGCGCATTAGGCAAAATGAGTGAGTGAGAGGGAGAGAGAAGGGGTGAGTCTTTGTGCTCTTTCTTCATAATTCTTCCTAGTTGCAAGCTCTTAATTTCACAGTACGAAGATGATTGGCCTTCCGCTTTTTCACTCTAGTCTTCTAAGCGATCTATTGTATCCCGGGCGCGAGAAAACTTGTAAGATGACACCTTCGCATCCTCTCCCTCACGCATAAACAGCGATTGGCTAATGATGACGAAACGTGTCATTGCCCCTCCCAAGCCATTGAGAATGCTTAAAGACACTGTACGCAGTGGTTTCGTAATAGCCCCGGATTGCCTAGTGATGACGCAACACTCACGTCGATGAGCGACTTCAAATGCAGGTCGTCGTGTATCCTTCCCTCCTTCCTCGCGATCGTCGCCAGCTGGCAGAACCAGTGGGCGGGCACGAACCTGCGAGAGGGAACGGGTCATAAGTGGAATAGAGGTGATAAAATCGTCAGAACCCCGGGTATGTTTAGGCAAAAAGCCTCGAAAATAGGCAATATTTTCTTATTTTCTTTTTTAGAATTCTAGGTACTTATCCACGCTGACAGAACCCTCATAAACCGGGTACGTTTACGGATTCTATGTAGTTTTCCACGACTTTTTCCTACTCTGGTTGAAATGTTCACAACCCAATGTCTAAATAGCTTCCGCCGTAGCTTCAACGCCGTAGCTTCATCACTGTTCTCATTTTTCCACTCACAAGGATAGTTTGCTATATTGTTATGGAGTTGCTGAATAGGGCGGCTTGGCTAGCAAAACATCAATGATTTTGCTTGTAACAAAACTGAATGCCCAGACAGCCCAGAGAGGCGAAAATTTGTGATTCCGTCCAGAATTAATGGACTGGGTTGGGAAAAAAGGAACAGAACCATTCATGGATGCCCCTAAAACCAATCTGGATTCTGCCCCTGCTGTAATATTAATGAGCGGCGCTCATTGAGCGCGTGCACCATTCCGTCATGTAACCGTCATGTACTTTGTCAATTGCGAGACGAATGCTCTGTTTTTTTTCCGTTGAGAAATACAAAGCAGGGCGGTGCACAATTTTACGACACTCTCATTTCGCAATGCTCTATCGCCGGTAAGAGAAGGCGATAGACCATGCGAAAATGAGTCGTAACATTTTTGCACAGCCCTGATGCAAAACACGTGCTCGTGATAGTATCGAAAATCTGAAGCAATCTTTTGTCTCACTCACTTTCCCGTACTCTCTCGCTTCTCTAACCGACGAGAGAGTATTGCGAAATGAGAGAGTCAGGCCATTCCTCAAAATCTACCAGTTGGTAAGTTCACTCTAGTGACCTCAAGATATCGGAAGACGAAAAGGTATCCGGTGAGACCCGAATCTCGAATGATCATCGGAAGCAACCACTCTCTGGGGGTGCCGGCACAGCGGAAATATCACCATTTTCCCCTTGGTGTGCTTCGTAATTCTCTTCATTTTTTTCAAAATTGCCCTATAACTTTCGATTCTGGTCTCTCCATTCCTCACGCTCTCTCATCGGCTGCAGCAATGGCAGAGTGTGCAGGATGAAGAGAGTACGCCCAGTATGTCGTCCTCTACTTACCATCAAATGCCCCTCAAAAATGGAAAAGCAACGCACATTTAGATATTTTCGCGCTTTTAAACAATCCATTTTACATTTCCCCAACATTCTCACACTTACCACGTGCCTTGCGGCGAGTGGATATTCTCGATAGTCCGCTTCTCCTCTTCCGTCAATAATCCGGCCTCCAGTAGATGGTCAATGGTCGGGAATCGTCGCTTGATTACGGTAGAGGTGCTCTGCAATCGAGAACTGAGTGTTTTTGAGCATTACTTTTCAATACATAACATCGGACTCTTTGTATTTTAGAAGCGCCCAATTTTGATTACGGTAAATTACGGTAAATTCACCCTGCAATCGACAACTGATTGCTGCTCGATTACACCTGATTGCGCGCAGTCACAACAGGGTGATTCACGGTTGCAAAAAGCGTCCCGGAACTCGGCGACAATCGTTTCTTTCTCCGCTCTTTAGATCAAATAGATATTTCGCTGATGCAACCGAATCCTTGGCTGATGCAAGCTTGATAGATTGGAATTAGGGATGTCAATTCAATACCCAATACCAATGGAAAAGACCAATTAATTGGGTAATTGGTATTGTATTGACCCAATTAATTGACTTTTATTCCTTATTTTACGATGGATTTGGCGGCCGCAAAGTCAATTAATTGGGTATTGGAATTGATCAGGCATCCCTAATTGGAATAGATAAGCGATCAGGATATACCCAGACAGCGATTTAAAGCCAGTAATCAATGCGGTTACCGTACTTGGAAGGTGAATATGGCCAGTAGGTTGGCGTATCGGACCAGCGCCCTTCTCATCAGCCGCCCTCGCTCGTCCGCTCCACTCACGTACGCAGAGACTTGCAGGGCTATCCTGCAATAGGCATTCACGGGTCTTTACTAATATCTGACTACTCCAAGAGTGAAAAGTAATCGTGTATGATTCACAGTATTTTTCTAGAGAATAACATTCCGCGAGCATTACACAGCGTTATCTAAGGGATCCTATGCCTCAAAGATAACATCTAAAGCCACAATATGATGAACCTGGACGGATCGGTAGCGTGTATGTACTGATGCCACCTTTCATGCGCATAACCTAGCCTCATCTAATGTGTATAAAAACCCTAAATCCAAAAAACAAAACAAAACAAAAACAAAAAACAAACGTACTTATCCGGCCAGGGTATGTTCATGTACTGCTGCCACCATCTCCCGGCGACGAACGTCACGTAGAAGCCCATGACGAACGTGATCGGAATCGTCAGCGTGAACTCACGACAGTACAGCGCCACCTTCTCGAAGTGCCTGAAATTCAGGCCCTGATTACGGTACTCTGGCAGTCTTGGCGCAGCCCCCTTCACTATGAATCATAGTATAGCGAGAGGGCCCATCCCGATTACCCCGCGCGCACTCGCTCGGGTTACCATGGCATTGCATTAGTGCGATGTGCGGGAGGAGACTTTGCTAGCTGTACACTTCTCTTTACTGCTAATAACTCATAACTTATCGTGCTCATTACTGAGGTAGGTCAAGGTGTGGTAGGTCAAACTCACTGCTGGTAGGGCTCGGAGATGCCCCATCTGTAGATGGTCATGATGAGGTAGAAGAGCGCGAGGAAGGAGGTCATCTCGCTAAGAAAAAAGACTGATCAGGGCTAATATTGATTGATTTGTCACATTGCGGTCAGGAATTAGTGAACATAAACACTTACAGATACATCAACCGATAGATCGATCCCTTCCATCGGACGAGCAGCTTCGGGAAGCCCCAGAACCGCGCCCGACTCACCTCGAGCGTGTATGTTACTGTCATCTTAATTAGCTTAATTAGCTAATTAACTAACAAGTGCAACAAAATATGACGAGTATCAACGCGCGACGTAATGTAAGCTGGCAAAACAACAAGGCTTTACAATAGAGAAGCCGACGATGCGCGAGTTAGAAAACGAGAGGGAGATATAGACGCAGATCTGGGAGCTGTTTTCGAATTGAGGGAAAAGACAGTGCGAGATGGGATGTGTGCTTTCGGAAATGGCACAGTGGCGGATCCAGACCATCTCGAATTGAAGGGGACAAAACTGTGAGAGGCGGGAGAATCGAGAGCAGCAGAGACGGACAGAGAAATAGGGGGAGGGGGGGTGGTATTTGCGTGAAGCTGGACTATCTATCCCCGCATCCACCAGGTGGTTGGCTATTCATTGTGGTTGGCGACGCATGGTTGAGAATTCAAGCGAAATCGAGGGTCTGAGCGGCTCGGAAGAAAGAGAGAGAATCGTTCGCAGTGAGCTCAGATTAATAACGGGGCATGTACAAGAAAGAAAAGCAGAATTTCGAGAAATGATGAAACCGAGGGCTTCTATGCAAAATTCAGTCGATAGGTTGAAGGAACCGTAATCCGAGAGTCTTATGGATCTTCAAGACATCGCGTGAAACATAAGTCTGTTTATTTGTAAGTGAATTCTATAAAAGTATTCATAAAATTAAATAAATTCCATATTGTCAAAAAGAAGCAAATAATGAATATAAAAATAAATCCATTTTTAAAAATCAAACTTACGCTGTTTAGTGTGTTGAAACTCCGCCCACTATTCGTGTTCCGAACCCAAGCCGACCTTATCCTGTTCTAATTGTTGCGATTTTAACCGTGTTTTATTTAGTTTAATGTTTAATCAGTTCTCAAATTATCAGTATTCGATCACTTCTCACTCATGGGCAACGATCGCGAGCTTAAGCGGCGTCATCCCGGTTCCCCGTCAGGGAATGATGGCAAAGCGTGAGTTTTTCGACGTTAACTTAATCGTTTATTACTCGTCTCTAATTAGTTGTTTATGTTTTCCTTTGCAGCGAACCTGCGCCTGTGGGTTCTATACGACCGTTATTCAAGTCAGGAAGCGAGATTGCTAGAAGCAAGAACGCTAGGAGTGAGCGAGCGAGAAAGCGGGCTGAAGTGGTGGCATCGGAAACAAAGACCGAACGGTAAGGTCCTTTCATTTTTTAGTTCCTCCTTCATTTTCCCCATGCTTATTGTTTAATTCACCCGATAATCATATTGCATTGCGATAATCATATTGCATTTATGTACGTATTGCACTATCCTACGCGTTGGTGAGGACAATATTTCTAACGCAATGCACCAGCGTGTAATATTCAAATTTAAAAAAAAAATCAGTTGATGTCGAACGTTTATTATATAGCAATTCACGCGTTCTTTGAGCAGAGATCGTTCGAGTGAGAGTCGCGATCGGAAGAAGGGCAGAGAGGACAAGAAGAAAGACAGTGCCAGAAGCAAGAACTCGGAAAAGCAGGACAATAAGGTGGGATTTTTATATTTTTTGCTAGCTATATTTATTGAAGTAGCAAAATGTAAACTGTCCTGCGATACTGCGGTAGAGCAGTCAGTCTTTGTAATTTTTTTTAAAAACAGCGCACTACTGTACTTTAATGTATCAAGATAGGCTGATGTACAAAACTCAATACGTGTTATTGCGTGTTATAACAGATAGAGCTTTTTTTAAATAGAAGTGCATTAGTAATTTAAAGGCTATGCTAAATCTCATAGTAGCTAAACTTTGCGTCTCCAAATTTCATAGCGGGAGTTATGATCATACGTGTCCACGCCGGCGGCGACTGACTTTTATGTCTGGTGCTCAACCTAACTTCCCCTGCGCTATTCAGCCATTTTAGCCATTATTTTGTTCATGGTTGCAGGGTGCCCAACCTCAATAAATCAGGTTGGGCACCCTCCGGTAAGGTCGTCGCGGTCACTGTTCGACATGTATTGAACCATAACATAATGTACCATAAATGGTGGTTCACGAGCAATGTTTGTAGACGTCCTCCCGGTCGAATCATGCCGCCAACGGATCAGCCGCCAAGCAGGAGACGAACGGCACCAAGAGCACCTCAAAGGTATTGTTTAAATAATTTAAACTAGAAGGTGTCTTGCAAGATCAGATTCGTGGAACCTCCCTGGTTTGTGTTGCAACTTTTGCCATAAGTAAGAAGCTGAGGCCTAGTTTGGAAGAGCAGATTCATCCAGAGTTGAAATACCGATTATAGGGTCATTCTAGAAACACATGGTTTGTTGAAAATTCGTTCCAAAATGGTGTGAGGATTTTGGCATTTTTTTCATCGAAAATTACATGGTAGACTTTTTAGACGACAAGTTTAGACGACTAAAAACACATGGTGGGAGTTATTGTACAGTTGGTTTTACGGTACTATTTCAACTGTGGATTCCTCCCCGCATGTCATATTACTGAAGCATATAATGGGCGTAAGAAAAATTAATCAGATCTAGAGAAAGAGAGCGTGAACCGTCCTGATTTGTGTTTCAAAGCCAGCAAAAAAAAATTTCATTGCGATTTCTCAGGCGACGTCGCGACAAGAGTCGAAGAGGGAGGAGACGAATGATAGGACTAAAGACAGGAAGGAGTCTACTAAAGATAGGAAGGAGTCGACAAAAGACAAGAAGGAGTCTACAAAAGACAAGAAGGAGTCTACAAAAGACAAGAAGGAGTCCACGAAAGAGAAGAAGGACCGAAAGAGGAAGCCGGACAGTGGCGATGATAGCGATTGCCAGATCATCGGAGAAGTCAAGAAACCGGTGCGTTGGGAACTCAATGGTAACTGGTACCAGCCTGGTTCCTGGTACTACCAGGAACCGGGTGTCGTGGTAGTGGGATCTATATTTTGTATTGTCGGAATTGGGCAAGGGAATAATTAA
Organism: Pristionchus maxplancki; assembly: GCA_900490775.1. Taxonomy (NCBI): domain Eukaryota; kingdom Metazoa; phylum Nematoda; class Chromadorea; order Rhabditida; family Neodiplogasteridae; genus Pristionchus; species Pristionchus maxplancki. The sequence continues at coordinate 279,654 of LS550803.1, forward strand.
AAAAATACAAGGAACCGGGTGTCGTGGTAGTGGGATCTATATTTTGTATTGTCGGAATTGGGCAAGGGAATAATTAAAAAAATACAAGGAACCGGGTGTCGTGGTAGTGGGATCTATATTTTATATTGTCAGAATTGGGCCAAGGAAATAATTAAAGTACGATGTACGTTGGGGAAATTTTTTTGGGGATTAAAAAAGTTTTTGTACTGGTTGACATAGTGTGGGGCTGCGTTACTTCTAGCGGCCACTGGTAGAGTGGTTATGGTAGTGATATGAAAGATACAATTGAAGTAGAGTAGGTAATATTGTTAATGTGATAAGGGCTGTATGATCCATTGATAATCTTGGTGGAATTGGATTAGTGATTTCGGGGTTGTAGGATCAACTGGGAATCCCTGGTTAACTCAGTTATGGGTTGGGCGATTTTTTTGGATTTCTGATGGCATCGTATCGTGGTAGTGGGTTATATTAGAATCATGTAATCATGGTAACTGGGCACAATGGAAATGGATGAGCAACTCGATTTATAAAAAATCTTGGTTTCGTGGTATCAACTATCAACGAATAAGTGGGCGACTAAATAATCCCAGGACTTTTTTCCTTTGTCATTATCTCTCATTGATTCGATGACGTCTGTACTGTAGTCTTTCGACTTTCTTATCTCACTGCTGATTAAATAGGTATAAATTGAGCGAGAGCACTCTCCACTTCCCCTTCACTGTAGCCCCCATCAAATATTTGTTTCCGGAATTCGGTCCTTGATTAGCTTACCGTATAACCCAATTCCCCTCACTGTAATCCTCGCCATAAAATAGCAGAACGGCGGGACAGAACGGTACTTGATTCGATAAGTCACTGCCCTTATTCTGTCCTGTCTCTTTCCCTTCCTCATTCTCTAATTAGTACCAGCTTTGTGTCTCGGATCTCTCAGACGCATCCTCCTCCCTCACTACCTGTGTTGTAAAATGGGATGAGAATCAGCGCCTCGCGTCACTTTATCCAGCCGTTTCCGGGAACTAGGAAACTGAAGTTTTCCCTTTACCGGTCCTGGACGAATACCGTCTGAATGAATCATTGCGTTCAATCGGCAAGTCCCCGTTGTCGTCGACGAGTCTGAGATCAAGGAGGGAGAGAGACGGGGATAGGGAGAAGTCTTCTGCCCGACTCTCTTCGGCTCTCCCCGCTGCCTAGTCGGCTCCGCCCGGCCTCTGGCCCGGCTGCCGGAGGGGGTGTAAAGTATAGCGGTGGGCGTAGGAGAGACGGCCGATCCAGCGAGCGGAGCGGGGCAGAGCCGGGCGGAGAGCAGTTGGTGATTTCCCTCTTTCTCTCTCTCCCTGCCGCCTCTCCCGACTTCTCGCATCTCCCCTCGCCCGAGGGGTTATCGACTGATCATCTCTGTATCCCCCCTCTCTCAAGTCCTCAACAAGTCCAGTCAATCGATCGCCGCTCGATCGATTTATTGCCCCCAGCCTTCCAGCCCCCATTCCCAGCCCCCTAGTATCTCTCACCCCCACCCCATCCCACATCCGCCCGCCCATCCCTGGACGTCGTGGCAAGTCGTCCCGTCGCGACGTCGTCGACCTCCTCCTCTGCTGCAGCGGGTGCTGGCAGCCACCGCAGCAGCCGCGCGCCCGCCGTCGCAGCCGCTGCAGCCCAGCAGCCCGTCGTCCGCGGCAGTCGCCGCGTTCCGCCCGCGCCCTCTCGCGCCGGCGCCGCGCGATCCGCCGCCCCGCCCCTCAGCCGGCCGCAGGCGCCCGTCTGGCTGCAGCAGCCCGGCTCGGCTGCGCACCAGCAGCCGCCGCAGCACCGGTCGCCGCTCCTGACCGCGAGGAGAGCCGCAGGATCGGCCGCCGACCCCTCCGTCTCGCCCGTGCTACCCGCCGGATCGCGCATTCGAGCCCGAGTCCCGGACCCCTCGCCCGCATCTCCGCTTCTGCCCCCAAGGAAGGAGCGACCCGTAGCAGCACCGGCGACAGGCAACTCGGCCTCGGTTCACTACAACTCGCGCCGACTGCCCCACACCGCGGTACTCTCGACCGGTCCCTCGGTACAGTCAGCCCATCTCCTGTTGAGCCCCGCGCCACCCAGCCCCACTCCCGGAACCTCGTCGCCGATTGCTGGAGGATCCTCAGGCAAGTCTACGCCCAGAATGCCCAAGCGACTTCCGTTGGTGGTGATTCCGAGGCGGCGGAAGTACAAGAACTACATCTCGCGAAGGAGGAACGCCCATCTGCTCGCGAGCCTGCGAAGATGCAGCAGCGACCCCCATCTCTACCGCAGCTACAACAAGTGGGAGCAGCTGTGCAGGCCGTTCAGCCCGCTGCCAGCTGCAGCTGCAGCTGTGCAGCAGCCACCTCCGGCCAAGGCTGCGCCCTTGGCCCAATGCGAGACGGCAGAGCTCGATGAGCAGCCGCCAGCTGCTCCTGCACCTGCAGCCGCTCCGGCTGCAGCCAAGGCTGCCCCGACCCCTGCAGCAGCAGCAGCAGCTCCAGCCACGAAGCAGATCAGCGGGAAGCTGAGCGAGCTGAAACGTGCGGATGCCGCGAGGGCAAGCTTCCGAGTGGCTGCAGTGGCGACGAAGCGTGCGGTGGACACGGATGCGCCGCCGCAAGCTGCAGCAGCAGCTGCAGCCACGCCGATGACGACCTCCACCGGGCTGGTGACGACGTCGCCCAATTCTGCGGCCTCATCATCGAACTCGGACACGCCACCAGTGAAGAAGGCTGCTCCGGAGCCGTTGATGGAGCAGCAGCAGCCGTCTACGTCGACGGCCGACCTTGCGGCTCCGGAACAACCCGCCAAGCCGCCCCTGACCTCGCAGAACTCGGCCAAGGAGAATGTGGTGCCCCAACAGCCTGCGGCTGCAGCAGCCCCTGCAGCGGCGCCCAAGAAGGAGACGGCCCCGCCCCCGGCGGATGCAGCACCTGCTGCACCGGCTGAATGCCCTCCGCCGCCTGTTGCCAAGCCGGTGACGCCGTCGGCTCCGAAGGCACTGCGGAAAGCGTACGCGGCTGCGAAGGGAGCGACGAGTGTGGTAGGGGTGCCGGACGAGGCCAGGACGATAGAGAAGAAGCTGAGTCTGAGGAAGAAGAAGGAGACCGGAGTAGGTGGAGGAGGAGGAGCGGTGGGCAGCAAGAGTGGAGTGGATCTGTCGAGTCGAACGGAAGGCAATGGAGGCGAGAAGAGCGAGGCGGACGATTATGAAGCGAAGAAGACGGCGAATGCAGTGGTCGCTGCGTTCTCAACAGTGAATGTAGTGGAGAAAGTGAAGAAGGAGGAGGAGAAGAAGGAGAAGGAGGAGAAGAAGGAAGAGCCAGGAGTGAAGGAGAAGGTACAGAGCTTGCGGGCACAGTTGGCCCTGCCCCCGACGGTGGCGGCCAAAGTGAACAAGATCATAGAGGGAGGCCCACCGGCTGGGAGGAAGAAGGAGGAGAAGAAGCTTGTGGTGAGTTGAATATTGGGTGAAACGAGGATGGGACGGGTTTGTGGATTGGGGCTGAAACGTGAATGCACTGGGTTTGAGGGTGAAACATAATTGTGTGTGGTTTAAAACTCGTTGAAGATGATGGCATAGACTAGTGAGAGATGGAATGGTTGAAACATGCATGTGGCTGGCGTTATAGTTTTGGGGATGGTTTTATAGATGTTTTATGGTCAGCGGGGAGAGCGGGGAGGAGCTGATAATGGTGGTGCTCTTGCAGAAGACCTCGTCGAACGACAAGTCGAGGAGGGATGCGGCCGCGGCGTCCTCGAGCAAACCCCCCATCAATGTGAGGGATTTTTTTACAATTGTATTTCGAAAAACGTAAGATTCTGCCGTGATACCAGGAGGGTCTGTGTTTCAAAACTGAATAACCTGCGGTTAATTTAATGTTCCAGGACGATCGAGACGGGCATCTCATCTACACCATCGGAGACATTGTCACGTCGAATAATTCGCAGTGTGAGTGTTATTTTTTTATTTATTTTTTTGTATGATCATTTGTACTTTTTATGTTTATTGGGAACGCGCATAATATTTATCGCATAGATTTTTTTGTGCTATAGTTCAAAGTTTGCATGTTCGGTGAGAGTTCAGGTAGAATTGTGAAGATTCTCTGATTCTCTCAATTCATCGTTATCGATCGATCGATCAACCTCCGCCTCCTCTCGCCGGCAATTTAAAGTGCGCGCTGGCTTCACCGTTTAATCTCTTCTCACGTCTCTCCCCCTCTCTCTCTTTCTCTGCTTCTCTCCCCCCACTCTCTCATATCGCCGCACTCTCTCGCGGGGAGTTCCTGGAAATGATATCGATCTCCACGCCTGCTGTTTCTTTGAGTCAGAGAGGGGAAGGGGAGGCGTCTCTCCAATCGGCACGCTCTCTCGCCGGGCAGACAGAGTGAGAGTGCAGGAGGAATGGAGAGAGTCGGCGCATCTAAGAAACGAGGAGAAGGAGGGGGAAACACGGCTTGTCTCTTCGTTGTTGTTGATTGAGAGGGGGGAGAAGATGACATCAGAAGGTGTTATGACAGGGAGCGAGAATGAGGCAGATCAGATGCTCATCGATTGATTAGATTGGCTAGTGATAACGCAATGATTGTGTGATTACAAAACGGTAAAAAGTAAAGGTGCTAGCCAACTATATTTTTTCTCCACCTTAGTTAATGACGATTAATTATTGATTGCATAATGATGATGAAATAATCTTGCAGATGAAATTCTCGAGCAACTCGGCGAGGGCACTTTCGGCAAGGTGGTCAAGGTAAGGAACACCTGAAAATCGGATTCACCAAGTCATTTACACATTTTCTCAAATTTTCTTTTTACGAACTCGCACACGAATGTCTTGCGAAGATGGTTACATCGGGTTTCCAATAGCATAATTATTTGTAAATTTAATATTTTTTAGGTAATCGACAAGGCGGACAAGGGTGGCAAGCTGCTCGCCCTCAAGATTATCAAGAACGTCAGCAAGTACAGGTAGGGTAGAGGGGAGGAGGTTACGGTGTGCGAGTGCGGTGGGTCAGATTGCAAATTCATGAGAACCATGTTTGAGATTAGATCCTTCTCTTTGCGTAGCAATGGTGTACGGTAGCGTGTTCGTCAGCTTCCGCTTTCTGCTTATTGAGGAGTTTAGGAGGGGTTTTGAATAGGCTATAATGCGTTGACCTTGAAACCAGAGTTTGCGGGGTTCAATTTTTCAATGAATTCGTGAAAGGGGAGATCCGTGTATTCTTCTCAATCTCTGAGGTTGAAACTGTAGTATTAATTTGGCACTATATTGATTATAGGGGGGGGGGCGTAGGCGGGAAATTGATAGGAGAAGAGAGATTATTGATCGTCACCCTGACCTATTAAATCGATTTCAGAGAAGCGGCGAAGCTGGAGATCAACGTGCTCAATCACCTGAAGACAAAGGACCCGCATGGGAAGAAGTGAGTGACCACAATCGTCACTTATAGCATAATTAGTCTTCTCATTGATGATGTTAACTTTGCCGCTCTAAAACCTAACATTTGTATTTGAAACACTAAATTTTGAAAGGTGTTATAATTTGTATGAACCACAATTCAGCCTGGTGATCCAACTGCTGGCGCACTTTGACTACTTCGGCCACACGTGTCTGCTCTTCGATCTGCTGGGATTGTCCGTCTTCGATTTCATGGTGCGTTTTGAGTTATTAATTAATTATAAACTTATTAATTAGTTGTTTTCTTATTTCCATGGTTTCGTAAGAGTTGCGTTTCATACGATTGTGAAATCAGGCATTTTTTGGTGGTTAAGTTTCACAAGAATTTGACCGGATCAGAGCTTAGACTAGAGAGACAACTGTTCTGTGGGAGACAAAATTGTGAAACAACATCCGGCGGGGCGCAATTTAGGCGGATGCCAGAAGAGATGCCAGAAAGTATTCATTTTATATTATATTTATTTAATCTTTAATCTTTAATTTGCAGAAGATGAATCACTACAAGGCGTATCCAATGGAACAGGCGCGCTACATCGCCTTCCAGGTGATTTGTTGTTGTTTCTTCTTCTTTTTACTTCCGGAGTTCTAGGACATTTGGAAGTCACAGGAGCGTTTGGGTTTTCAAATGGGTCAGAAGTTTATTTTCGTAAATGCGCTCAACATCTCTGATAATAAAGGCTCGAAACTTGGATACTCTTTTTGCTTCTTTCTGTGCTTTAGCCATGGTACATGTTGGAGTCTTGTAGATAAACTGTTGCTATGCAACAATATTTCAAGGGAATAGCAAAAGGGTTTCCAACTAACGTACATCTGCAGCTGTGCTACTCGGTGAAGTTCCTGCACGAGAACCGGCTGACGCACACGGATCTGAAGCCGGAGAACATCCTCTTCTGCAACTCGGCCTACGATGAGATCGACGACGGCAAGTCGAGGAAGGTAAGCATGGAGTATTTTCGAAAATCGAATCGGAGTATTTTCGAAAATCGAAAAAACTAGCAGATGGGGGTGTATCATTTTCGAACTGGTCATTTTAGAACAACAGCGGCCAAAAATAAAATGTTCTAGAATGACCAGTGCTAAAATGATGCATGGGGGATGGCAGGGGTTTCGAAAAGTGGAGTTAAGTGAGTGACTTGAATATATCTTCACGATTTTTTGCCAGGTGGATTGGTGTTTCCAAGGTCGTACTAGTTAGAAGTCTCTTTTAAAAAAGTAATTACATAATTATTAATTATTCATAACTGCAGCCGATGCGCAAGATCCGGGACGCGACTGTTCGACTGATCGACCTCGGCTCGGCCACGTTCGACCACGAGCACCACTCGACGATCGTGAGCACGCGGCACTACCGTGCGCCCGAAGTCATACTGGGTACGGTAGAGTTATCGACAATTGATTTATATGCTCTGCTGATTAGTAATTCTGGGTACGGTATCGATTGATCGTTTTTTTTATTGCTCTGCTGTTCGGATAGTCGGAGCTGAGACTATCTAGGCCAATAGACAATTGTTTACATCCGAAACTACAGAATCGGTTGGTCGCTTGATTCGACCCAGGCAGCTTGTGTTTCATAGAGTCTGTAAATACGTTGATCAAACTTGTAAAACATGTGAAAATGCTGCTTTATTGATGTCTTTCAGAGTAGGAATAAGTCGACGAAAACTACCAAAAATTCGTAAACGTACCCAGTTATCGTATATTGCCGATTTTCGAGGTTTTTGCATAAATATAACCGGGGTGCTAACGATTTTATCACCTGACTTTTCCACCTATGATGTCCTTGTTTGCAGAGCTTGGCTGGAAGCAGCCGTGCGACCTCTGGTCGATTGGCTGCATCCTCTTCGAGCTGTACCTGGGCGTGACGCTCTTCCAGACCCACGACAACAGGTGAGGCAGCCAGGGTGATGCGGGTTTCAGCGAGGATTCATGTTTTGAACCAGGTCTGTGCAAAAATTTTACGACTCTCATTTTCGCATGCTTTCTCGTCTTCTCTGGCCGCGAGAGATCATTGCGAAATGATTGTGTCGTAACATTTTGCACAGTCCAGTCTTGAACAGTCTCCTGAAACCAAAATGAAAGCAGTTGGTTTGATCGGCCCGGTTCATCCTTTTGAATAATTCCAGTTCCATTGCTGTCGCATGTAGGAAGGAGTGTCTAAATTCCGAATTTGTCTGTCTTCGAGTTTTCTTGTTGTTGTTTATTTTCACAAACTTGAATAAGCTGCAGGGAGCACCTCGCGATGATGGAGCGCATCCTCGGCAACTTCCCCTACCGGATGAGCAGGAGGACGAAGTGGGTTGTTGTTGTTGTTGTTGTTGTTTTTGTTGTTGTTATTGTTTTTCTTCAAATGCACTGTAGTAGTTGGTTCCTTGCTCAGGTACGTGAAACGCAAAATCAATTGTCCCAATTGCAGGACGAAATACTTCCACCAGGGCCGACTGGAGTGGAACAGCGGCACTGCCGACGCGCAGTACGTGAGGGACAACTGCAAGCCGCTCAGGGTACGGTAGATTTGGGCTATTGATTGATTGGTCAGGCAATTAGCTCAGGGTACGGTAGATTTGGGCTATTGATTGTGGCATTCAATTTCTTTTTTTTAAATTGCTGACTAATTATCTCATTAATTAGCTAATTAATTGCAGCGGTACATGTCATCGAACACGCCCGAACACGTGGAGCTGTTCGAGTTGATAGAGCGCATGCTCGAGTATGAGCCGGATAGGTAAATTTATTATTTATTTATTTTTTATTATTTATTGCATTTATTAAATTTATTATTGATTGGCTGATTGTTTGAGGTTTCAAGTACTATCTTATTCACTCGTTTCCGCGTACCCATTAGACAAAACACGACTTTGGGGCTCGGCGCTCGTTTCATTTAAATATTTAAAAATAAAGGATCATGAAACATAAATCTTCGCAGGAGGATCACGCTGGAGGAGGCGCTCACGCATCCCTACTTCGCCCGACTGCCGCAGCATGAGAGGTGAGAATTTTATTTGCATCGAAAGTTATCCGGTTGATTTGGGTTTCGTAGAAACTTCATAAAATTTAATATAGAAATTCATATAGACTTACTATTTAATTAGTGAGGCTAGGGAACTACTGGTTTCAAGTGAGATTCACAATGTAGGATCTTAATTGTGTAATTATCCAAAATTGTGCTCGAGGGATAGACGTTGGAAGACTTGTGTTAGGCGGGTACAACACTTCTAGTAATTGGCTAAAAGCACGCATTCACCTAGTTTCTTTTCCGAATTGGAAAAGATAAATGATATGAATATTATTCGTTTCAGAGACCTGGTGCTGAATGGACCGCCGAAGGTGAACAGTGTGAGGAACGGAGTCATCTCATCGTAATCTGCCCTACCGTACTCTTACCGTATCCTCCGTAGTTTGTTCTGTTTTTATCGATTGATTGGTGACGCAATCCTCAGGCATCGTATTGTCGTCTCTCGATCTACCGTACTCTTACCAATCGAGCACTGACTTATTCCCCCACCTATCTCTTCCCATCCGATTCTTGGTTGTTGCAAGCGGGCTCACTCTCTCTCATTTGTACACTGTAACCGATCGTACATTCCCCCCTTTTGATCTATCTCCGTGACCGACCCCGCGCAAATATCGATCGATCGCAACACTTCCCTGCACTAATAAGCATTATATTCACTATGAGTAACGTTTCCATCCCTCCCGTTTGTTCCCCCCCCCCCCACCCTCCTTTCGTACTTGTAATCAAATATTGTTATTATAGAAATTTGCATATTGCGGGTCCGTCCCTCCCTTGATTTCTAGCACTTTCGAAGTTATACCACGTACCCTCCCGGATTGACTACCGCTGCTCATGTTTCAAGAATCCCATTTAATTTATGTCCCAATCCGAGCATTTCTCGATCAATAATCCGTTAGAATCCATACAGTATTCGGTTCGTCTCCACCTTATAATGGTCTCAAACACTACACCGAAAGTAGAATCGATCCTGCCTCCAAACCCGTCTCTCTCTCAGTAAATGTTGCTAACATTTGGGATATTTGTTATTTAGAAGATGAGTCGCATCTAGGACCCTAGGTCTGGAATGAAATAACGATCTTTCCCCCCTACCCGAGACTACCAGCCTTTTTATTGTTTCGCCTTTTTGAAGTTCACTTTTGTCGCGAGAGATAAATGTTTGTATCTATTGTTCGGTGTGGTTCTGGTAATAGACATGAAGTTAGGATAAAGAAATAATTGTGAATATTATGGCAACATTTTTATGCAAAGAATGGTAAACACCCAACACAACTATCGAAAGAATGGCAGGAGCAATTTCGTGTTATGCTTATCTGCTCTGTCTATCCATCGCTCGACCCATCTCGACTCCCTTTTTCTCCCCTTCTCTCTCCACTCACCCCACTCTCTCCCGTCTGACCTCATCTCTCTAAACACTCTCGTCCCCTCCCCTAAACAGCGGCTATCGCTCTCGAATCTTCTCGCGCTCACTTCCATTTGACTCATTTTCACCGCCTGTTCCGTATCGAAAATCAGTTCGCGATTCGCTGGCAACCACGGACTGACTTTATTCCAGCATGCTCAACTTTCTGCCACTGCTGTTCGCGCTCGCCCGACTGAGGTAGGTCACTGGCTCCGATCGATAATCGTCTGTAATCGAGTTCGAAAGACGGTGTAATCGTCTCTTCATTTTACACACTGTCTCGTCTTTCTGACCGGTGAGAGTGTGTGAAATGAAGAGACGTTTGTAGTCTGGCCTCGTCGGGCCGCACCATCTACGACTTCACTGTGAAGGACGCCGCGGGACAGCCGGTGAAGATGGACGAGTACAGGTGCGTGACCGACCGAACGACCCACCGGACTACCGTAATCCCTCGCGCAGGGGCCAGGTGCTGCTCGTGGTGAACGTCGCCTCGGCGTGCGGGCTCACCGACAGCAACTACCGCCAGCTCAAGGTACGGTAGATCGGCAGGTCAGATAGATACAGATATATAGGACAATTTAGCGCAGAGATGTTGTAAAAAAATTGTTTGGGGAGAAAGGTTCGGAGGGTCAGATCGAGTTCGCTGGGTCAGATTATCGATTTAGGTTCTGGAAGACGACTACGGTAAGCAGGGCTTCGCCATCGCCGCCTTCCCCTGCAACCAGTTCGGCTACCAGGTATACGGTAGCTTACGGTAGTCAGTTGGCTATTGATTTTATTCTGTCGATGAGAGAATTTTTTTCCTGCTGTATGAAATTGATTACTGTGTAGTAGTCGTACCATAATCTTCAATTCTCTTATCGATCGATACTACCGTAACCCTAATCTTCCGCTCAGGAACCCGGAAGCGAGGCGGACATCAAGACGTTCGTCTCGGAGCGATTCGAGTACGCGCCTCGTCTCTTCGCAAAAATCGACGTTAATGGAGACAATGCGGATCCGCTGTGGACGTTCCTGAAAGAGGTACGGTAAGTTACGGTAGGGTAGAGGATACGGTAACGTGCACCGTAGTCTTTTGGTTACTGTATCAGGGTTAATCGATAATTCTTCCGCTCAGGAACAAGGCGGCACCCTGATTGACGCGATAAAGTGGAATTTCACCAAGTTTTTGGTCGATCGGAACGGCAAAGTTGTTGCCAGGTACGGTAACTTATGAATACTGTATCGATTGGTTTACGGTAGCAGTTGGGTACTGTAGCATCTCGTTTACGCCAGCATCTGGTTACTGTAACTTTTCTGTATTACGGTAGCGAGTGGGTACGGTAGATCAACGACGTAGAACGGTAGATCAAATTATTGATCCCTGCAGATTCGCGCCTACCACGGAACCGCTCGCTCTGAGAGCCGAAATTGAGAAGTTGCTCAGAGGAGGAGAAGGAGGAGAGAAGAGAAGTGATCTTTGATCTCTGATCTACCCCGACTATCGATTGATTGCATTGTAAATTTGTGACTGGTAATAAAGAAATAATTATATTAGCATAACTAGAAACAAGGAAGAATGAACAACGTGTTTGTCACTTTGATTCGCAATTTCATCACTTGGCGTAGTATAAAAGCCCTCGATCGGTTGCCTCCCTCCATTCTCCATCTAATTCTCCATCGAATCGCCTCCCTCGTCTCTCCCTCGTCCGTCCCTCGAATGAGAGCACTCGCCTGGCTGCTGCTCTGCGCCGCCGTGGTACGGTATTCTCTGGTTACGGTATTGACTGATTACGGTATTGACTAAATACGGTATTGACTGATTACGGTATTGACTAAATACGGTATTCCCTGATTACGGTATCTCCCTAGGATCCAGGCATTGATTGACCACCGTGGTACGGTATTCCCTGGTTACGGTATCTCCATCAACCGTAGGACGTAGATATTGATTGGTTACCGTAGCTGATCCATCGTCATCGCATGTACCTCGACTTCAGTAATATTCACTCTCGTACATCTTCCGAATTCAATAGTCGATTGAGCATTCCTCGTACCGCACCCAACTTACAGTAGTTCACACTATCGCACCTACAGTATCCGAGTTACCGTACCCCACTTGCAGATCCAACTCGGGCAAGGCCATTCAACACCAATAGAAGATGGTGCATCTGAAGTGAATAACACGAGCTATGCAAACAATGAATTCTTATCTATCGACCACAGTCAGGTATGGGACTGAACATATGCGATGATTTTATCTATCTATCATTGACAATTGACGTCTTTCCCTCTTTCATTTGCGGTCAATGTGGCCCAACATTTCACCCTTCACCTGATTTCACCCTCCCCGACCACTCAACGATTCGTGAAATGCTGAAAATGAGATGTAAATTGGTATTTGTTTCGACGAACAATGGGATCTTTGACTAGCGTCTGAATATTCTAATTTCAATCATCCTTTCGTGAATAGAATTGGGCCATTCTGTCGAATCAATCTTGGCAGTAGCAGCCTGAATTGTAGATGTTGAAAACTGCTCACACAATCTCATTCATTGTGAAACATACGCGGGATTTTGTTGTCATCTACGTATAGTGAGAATATAATCAGTTCCGGTAGTGCCGAATTCGGTTCCGGTCGTTCGAAAACGAAAGTGGGCGGGGCCAGCATACGCGTTGCGTTTTCTGGCTCCGCCCACTTTCCTTTTGCTGAGTTTTTGGCTTGTTTTTGTATTTATTTTTGTCTAGTAACACAAAAACAAAGCCGTAATCGCGGAGGCAGTCGATAAAACAAGTAGCGAAAACGTGTAAATCGAAACAGAGATTAAAGCGTTCCGATGTCCACAGGTTGGAATGTGGGCGGAGTCTTCTACTAAACACAGAATTTTTGCTAAACACCGTAGTGACTTTGCTGAGTATTCGAAACGCACGATAATTAGGTGATCAATGATAGACTACTCTTAGTTGCACATTGCAGCTTGAACCAACAACGAAAATTAATTTTTATTTACTTTTCATTTTTTATTTATTTAATTGTTCCGCTAAGATGCGTCGCTCGCGTCGGTCGGCGGACTGCGATTTGGCCGAGTGCCAGAAGGCATTCGATCATGCAGAGAAAGACCGGGAACGACTCAAGAATGAGACAAAAACGGCGGAGGACAACTATGAATCGGCCAAGAAAGCGCGCGAGGCCAATGATGGATTGGTTGAAACTGAGAAAGGAAAGCTCGAGGCGTTGCAAGACGATAAAAAGAAGAATGAGAGCGCGCTTACGATTGCCGAAGATAATTGTAAGCAGACAAAGGCCGATTTTGTGGCGGCAGAGGAAGCGTACAAGACTGCTCTGACGGAATGGGAGAAGCTGGATAACGAGGCCAAGGATCTGCTTAAAACGATCAACGATCCCCCTGAAGAGCTCAAGAAGAAGAAGGAAGATGCAGAGGGGGCATATAATACAGCAAAAACACCCTATGATACGCGAAGCGGCAAGTTGACAGCTTGGCAAGCAGCTAAGGGCACGTTTGACAAAGCAAAGGCGAAAAAGGACCAATATGATCAAGACATAGCCAATTTCAAAGCACTGGATCCCGTAAAGAGGCAAAAAGTGGAGAATGAAGGAAAAGTTGCGCAACTGGAGCAAGATCGAACCAACGCTGAAAATGCGAAGAAGGCAAAGGAGCAATTGAACAATGCTATCAAAACGAACAAGATACTGACGAAGGAGTTAGAAGATGACCCGACCGCAATACAGGCAACGTTTGGAAAACCTCTGAAAGAGGCTATTACGGAGTGGGAAGAACGGGGAAAGGACGGTTCAACGCATGCGAATATACCAAAAGCGAAGGAAATAGTCAAGTGTTTGAAGGAAATACTTGAACTGGAAGGAGACGAGTCGATTAGAACAGTCGATGAATTGATTGCCGATTTCGATAATCTGAAGAATAAAGCACAGATAGATCTTACCGCTGCAGAAGGCGATTACACAACTAAGAATGCCGCTGTCGAAGCAAACAACCAGGCAATCAGCGACGCAATCATTAAGTTGGGAGTGAATGATAAAATTTACAACGATGCCGAGACAAAAAAGAAGACTGCCGATGAAAACCTGAGCGCCGAGAAAACGAAAATGAATGACAATGAGAAGACCATGAAAAAAATAGCAAAAGAGCTGAACACTGATCAAACCGAGAAATATAACGAAGCAAAATGGAAAAATGAAGTCAAAGCATTGAAAGATACAATGGACAGAGAAGAAATTCCTTGGACAAATGCAAAGACCAACTTGGAGACCGCCGAAACAGCTTACAATAACAAAGTAACGGAAGCGAACAAATATAAAAGGGAAACGCTTGATCCTGCCGAGACGAAAAAGAATACCGAAAAAGGAAAGAACGACGCGGCGGTTGGCATAAAGGAAGGTATTGACACGAAACTGAATGGCATCAAATCCGACATTGATTTGGTAAAGTCCCCCTTAACTTCGTATTATGATCTATCTAATTCAGAAAAATGCCGAGCTGCAAAGGCTTGAAGAGCTGAAGAAAGGCTTTGAAAAACAAGAGGAAGCAGCTAATACTGCTTGGGATTTAAAGAAAGGCGAGGAACGCGACGCGCTGCTCGCTGTTGAGCAGGCAAGAAAAGATCTAAAAGGAGCCGAGGACAAGAAAGCGGAAGCGATCAAGCAAGAACAGGAGCACAAGTGAGTGATGACGGCGGTGTTTCTGGCAAATCGATTTGACCCTCCTTGCTAGGTCGGATGAGAACGGGAAGTAGACGCGAGACAACTGTTATGTCAGTTCTCATCCGACCTAGTGCCTCTTTTAGTACCTATCAACAACACTAAATGGCATATTTTGAGGCAAAGAGGGGGCTCATAACCAATCTCTTGCAGGGACAAAGTGTTCGCGCTCTCGATCGGCCTGGGCGTCACTGGCGGCATCATTCTGATTGGTACGATTCTTGGGCACTACTATAGAACACCGGCCACGGTCCATCCGCTCCGTACTTGCGAATGAAACAGAATGAGATAGAGATAGGGGTGAAGGAAACGTGTGTGCCGGTGATCTATAGTAGTGCCGATTCGTGCTTATGGTGCGACTAGACCAAGCCCTCTAGTCGATTAATCTGACTAGAGAATGAGACTAGGCAGAGACACTGTTCGCACCATTAGGAAAGGGTCTAGGGGTCTCGATTTTACTTTTGGGTATCTGCTTGTTTTTCTCTGAAGGAACAAGACTGGAACATGAAGAGTTTATTCTGTTCCAATGGCATTCTAGTCTAATTGATTCGATAACTGCAGGCGTGGCATCCGGCGTGGTCGGATTCCTGGTGCATCGTCGACGACGCAAGGCGAAGGCGAGTATCTGAATCTTGTCTGCTCTCTCGTCAGTCAGAGAGACGAGAGATCGTGCGAAATTGAGAGAGTCAACGCTGTCATTCGTCAGTCAGAGAGAAGCGAGAGAGCGTGCGAAATGGAGAGACGGTCCATTTTCGAAACTCTTTCAGACTCCAAAAGAGCCGAAGAGGGAGGAGCTGCCGGCGGACAATGGGCTGACGATCATTCGGAGGGAGGGCTTGCCGGATGTGAGTGACATTTCCGCAACTGCAAGAGCTTTCATGAATTATCAGAAGGAATCTGTAGGATCGTTGCGTAGAATTCGCCTAGTCTTTCTTTGATCACGGTGAGAGAAGATGGGGTAGAGACAGACAACTCATTGCCAGAATCGAAAAATTGTGAAGCCCATTCCATGAATAAATTATTTGCATTACAGAAGTACGTCGTCAAGGGCTGCGACTTCAACATTCGCGGCCCGCTCGTCCGGGGCAAAGTCCACAACGACCTTCCCACTGTGGGTTTGCAAGCAGCTGATTAGAGTTCGAAATACGGGTAATCGTCTCTTCATTTTGCACACTCTCTCGCCTCTCAGACCGATGAGATAGTGTGTAAAATGAAGAGACGAGTACCCGTATTCCGAACTCTACATTTTTCCAGATGGCCAAAAAAGAGCAAAATTCGCCATATTTCTACCGTAATATAACTTTCGGCTCTGGCTCATTTCTGCGCTTTGCTCGAAAGGATTTTTATGAAAGAGTCAACACGGGGCCACAAATAGGAAGAAATAACGATTTATTCATTACGCGATTTCCTGCTACGCGAATCGCGAATCATTATTACTCTAGGATGGATCTCTAAGATGCTAAATTAACGGATGCACTTGTTGATGTTGTTTTTGTTGTTGTTTTTGTTGTTATTGTTGTCTTTCCAGAAGCACCTGCTCGACGACCAGGTGGGCGGGGACAAGATCGAGAAGATCTACTTCGACAAGGCCCTCAACGACGCCTACTTCATCGGCGAGGGCGTCGAGATCATGGAAGAGGTGAGGAGGAGCTGGCAACGTGCCAAGCCCCGCCCCTCGTGAGTTGGCACAGTGCCTAGTCACGCTCCCCTGTTTCTAGACAGCTAGTTTCATTCCTCTTCACCTCTCTGTGAAACTGTTCACGAATCATATTCAATATTATGATCAGTTGTGAGCGTTGGAAGAGTGGGGGAAAGCAGCAGTATAAAATTCGGCAAAGGTTGGCAAAAAGCAGTTAGCTGGTGGTAGGATTCGAACCCACAACCTAGTGATCCTTGTGTGCGCCTTAGACCACTCGACCATGAAATCTTGCCTACCCTTTTTTTCTCTGGGTGAAGATTAATTGGCATTAGCACAAAGATGAACCACAAATTCGCAGGACTCCGTCTCGGTGAGCGAGGGCAAGAAGGGGCCGGACCCCGTCGAGCTGTTCGCGGTAAGTTTCGAAAATGGAAAAAAACGTCTCTCCATTTCGCACGCTCTCTCGTCACTCTGACCGGCGAGACAGCGTGCGGAATGGAGAGACGGCGATTTCTCTAGCGATTAGGTCACTCTGCACGTCGTTATTTGATGCGATGAGGTTTTAAAAAACATAAAATAATAATTCCAGGCTATGGAAGCGGATGAAATGGCTGGCGGTTCGCAGAGAGTAAGAAATGATATTTTTTTATCTGTTTTTAAATTTTTATTTATTTTTAAAATATTTATTTTAGTTCAGAAAGGAGGATGATCCGAAAGCCGAGAACAAGACGAGCTCGAAGGTAATGAATTTCGAAAAAAATGAATTTCGAAAATGCGGTCCGGCATCCGACTCGCTCGTTCTCTCTGCACGATGAGTGGTGGGAGAGAATGATGAGACGAAAATCCGTTTTCATACTGTAGAGGGATACTGTAGCTAGAGATCTTTTTCTCAGGATTATGTCACACTTAGATCTCCTCGAGCAGAGCCCTAAAGGATTAGGAACACAGAAAAGTATTTTTTTGGTAGCTTCTTAGTGTAGCCAAAATGGGGACGAGATGAGAAGAGGGTAGATGAGAGATCTTTATCTTTTTTTTCAGTCGAAGCGAGCTAAGGAGGCGACTGGGAAGAGTGCGCAGCCCATCGCGGCGATCGATGGTGAATGCTTGGATCCTTTGCTGGGCCAATGTGAGCAGAATGGATTTGGTGCCATTCCTCACTCGTCTCTTCATTTTGCTCACTATCTCGCCTCTCTGGCCGGTTAGAGACTGTGCGGAACGAAGAGACGATTACCCGAACTCTACTAGACCACAAGACATGATGATTGCGTTGATCCTTTGCCGGTTTGAAGTGCGAATGAAATGTAGGAGTGGCATATTGGGGAGAATGGATACTCAAGGCTTGAAAATCATTATTTCCCGAATATTGCCAGTCTAATCGGAACAAAATCAATCATACCTCTGTGATAGATAACAATAATGAATCTGATTACAGCACAAGCAAAGAAGTCTTCTTAGACGTAACTGCCGTCTCCCGTCGACACCATTTTCGTTCAAAATAATCTTTCATCCATAAAGTGAGATCCCTTGCAGAGAAAACGAATAGTTCACTCTTTGATCTGGGATACTGTAGATTACGGTAGTGATACTGAAGAGGTTACTGTAGGGTACATAGGTGACAGAATTAGTGTAGGGTACGGTAGGTGACAGGATTACTGCAGGGTACGGTAGATTGGAAATTCAGAACAAAGACTAACAATTTCAGCAACAGAGACGAGTCAACTGCATGAATCAACGAAGAATCCATTTTCAAATAAAATCATTCAGAGATCACGTTCACATTAATCGATTACCGTAGTCAGACAGACAGAATTTTAGCATGAGAAGAGAGTAAAAAAAAAGACTATTCATTCGAACATTATCACTGTATCTGCACGTTTCTTGCTCCATTCTAGTTTCAAGGGATCACTATCTGAAGGCTAAATGTACCTATGATTATCATCCGATTCTGTTCACGGCGTCTTGGCTACGTTCCAAAACCCAATTTCGCGGCTAGACCACGGCATGACTCTCTCACTTTCGCGTGCTCTCTCTCCTTGTCTCTGCTTCTCTCGCTATCTCTCGCCCACCCCCTGTAGAACGCCGTGCTGTTGTTCCGAGAGTGAGCCTTCGAAATGAGCCAGGCTATCGATTCCCGGTTAATGGGATCACCATGACTCTTTTAGCCCTTACTTCGTATCAGTGCACAAATTTCAATCACATCTGATCTCCTTCTGCTCCCTTGGATCACGAATCCTCTCTATTGTCATCGATGATATAATTGATGCTCACATGCTCTATGATGAAGTGGTGCTCGACAATATCACGACTCCTTCGACTATTTACTTAACGTTTCTTGTTTTAATTGATTTAAACAGATACATATTCATCTTTAATTAAGATTTAAATGCAAAAATGAGTAGATTTTTCGATAAAGCCGGGATCCGTCTTTTAGTGTGTATGTGTGTGTGTCGGCTATCGTAATCGGACAGTTCAAAGATTATTTCCTATTTTTGCTTTATTGATTTTGTTGCTTTATTTGCGCATATTTCTTGTTGTGGAATATTCCTATTAAATTCGCCATAGCCAGTTTCATGAGAATAACGTATTGATTTTACCTGAAAGATGCGCTAACACGAGCTTCTTCTTCTTCTTTTTTCGCTAATACAATATATTTGATGTCACTGATTAATCAGCTGATTGATCAACTGATCACACTTTTTATTCGTTTTCACCATCGCAGAGCGTCATGGAGCGACTCTATCAAGAGACACACGTGCTGCTCCAACAATCACACCAAGCCATGCGCCGTTTCGAACAGGCCCGAGACGAGTCGGACGGCCAAACGCTTTCGAAGGTGATCTACCAGCATCTAGAGTGGGTTTTGCGCATAATTAATTAATTAATTCGGTGATACGCCCAGAATATTTCCTTTTTCATCGATTCTTACTCGTTTCTCTCTAAATTTGAATTTAGATTTATTTAGTAAAGCAATTCCAGATCGCTGGGAGAGTACACGTCGCAGCTGGATGTACTCGTCAACAAGGAGCCGCACAATCGTCGACATACCGTTAGTTATTTCTCTATTTTGATTTGCAAATCAGCCGAAACACCGAATGCCCTTCCCTTTTTCGATTAATTTCGATTTTACAATAAAGTGTGGATTCACCTCGATTCCCCACGTCTTCTCCTCCATTTCATCTCTGACCAAGCTATTTACTGCTTCAATGACATGCTCGCTTGACGATATTGGCCGGGATATCAAATATTTTAATATATAAAAAGGGACAACAACGCAATGTTGCAGGATCGAGTGAGGGTGGACAACATCAAGCTGGAGGTGCAGCAGGCTAATCTCGCCATGAACGCCCTTCACACTCGACTCACCACCAAGGTTTTCTTCTTTTAAATTTTTTTAAATAAATGAATGAATAGCTGTGATGTGCGCTGGGATTCTATTTCTAAAATGTATATTAACCTTATATTGAAAAACTCGATAATTATTTTAAACTGATTCAACAACCATCGCATGCTTAAAGTTACCCAACCAGCACGAAATTGACCTATTGTTTTTATTCTATTTTTGAGGGAGTGGTCGGATGTGATGTGATGCTTGCGTATTAAAAAAAGTCAGAAAATCAATAATCAGCGTAGAAACGGCCTGGAAAGACAGGTCTGGTTCGGGCCTGAACCGCAGGCAACAGTGCGTTTTGGCTGGCCGCCCACTTTAATTTAGGACTAATCACCGTTCGAGTTTGGTTCATAGATGGGCAGGGAATGCTGGAGGGATATTGATATCGGGTGGGTATATACTGAAAGAGGTCTAAAAATAGCTCAAATGTACAGTTGTACTGGAAATTTTTCCGAATCGGGTGGGATGGATTCGCCTAAACCGGGTGGGTATTGCTGCTGCCAACAATGATGCCCATGTATGGTTTGGTCGGTCCGACAAAAGCGCGCCATTTTAAATGTTGTTCGTGCTGGTTGGGTAACTTTAATGTTTCATCTTACCCTTATATATTTCATTTCCCATTCCAGTGGCGCGCTGTCGCAGCACGGATTGCCGAGGCACGAACGATCGTCGGAGGCTGGTACTCTCAGGTTCGAGTTTGCTACTCTTTTCGACCATCTTTCTCCCCTCTTTTTTTCTTTTTTTCTATTTGCTCGACTAAGGCGATATTTACAGGTGAATGGATGGTCGATCGATTCGTCAAGTGACGCCCTCTTCTCCCTCATCACGAAAGGATTCGAGACGATGCTCATGGTCTTATCGCTGAATGAGGTGCGCACATCTCTTTATTTGCAGAATGGCATACCACTCTGGCCGGAAAATAAGCGAGTTTCATGTCTTAGAAAGCAGCATAATGCCAGCTCGCTCGCTTGTCATGCCTAGAAAGGCAGCATCATATACTTATAGTTAAGTTTATTGATTATATTCAGACGACGTGTCGAGAAGGGCTCTGCTCACTGGATGCAGCTAGGAAGATCAACGCGGAGGCGGCGCAATCGGCGTCAGTAATTAATTTAAATTAATTTAATTAGTCTAATTAATTTCACCACTCTGCGTTTGCAACAACTATATGCGCGCTTTTCGATAATAGAGTTCTGAACAAGCGTGCACAGTAACTGTATGAACGAGGCTGGACCGTATCGCTATCTCTATCTGGCTCATTAGATACGCAACGGCTGCCAGAAATCAACTGATTTACCCGAAATTCATTTTAATTTTTTAAATTTTTTTGTTATTCGATCATTTTTCCCCGTGACCACCATCGTAATGATCTGTTTCACGAACCATTATCGTCAGTGATTGCAATCATAATATGCGCGCACATTCATGGGGGAAACTTGCGCATGAGGGAGGTAATGACCGAAATGCGGAATCTGACTAGGCTATTTGCAGTGGCGACCCGATTCGATGCCTCGTCATCGGCGTCGTTGACGGCATCTCGCTCTCGCTCGGATGCCTCACCGGCCAAGGCGCCGCTGCCCTGCAGCGAGAAGCGTCTTTGGCGACGGTCAAGGAATGGTGGAGAAAGGTTTGTGGCTCTCGAATCGAAGCGGCGCCCTGAATATTTGTCCCCTTGTTGTCATACACGGGCATCACTGTTGGTAGCAGCCACAGATGAAAAGGGTGCCCAAAACCAAGGCATGGAGCCGTGGCCGAGTGGTCTAAGGCGCACCTAAGGTATGATCGTGAAGTTGTTGGTTCGCTTCCCGGCCCTTGCAAACTCTTTTGCCAAGCTTTGCCAAGAATTTAGGAATTCAGAAAATTCTTGGAAAAAATTGGGCAAAACTTGGCAAAAAAATTGGCGGGTGGTAGGATTCGAACCAGCGACCTCGCGATCATACCTTAGGTGCGCCTTAGACCACTCGGCCACGGCTCCATGCCTTGGTTTTGGGCACCCTTTTCAACTGTGGTAGCAGCAATACCCACCCGGTTTTGAAGAGTCCAACCCACCCGATTCGGATATAGTTATAAGAAAATTAGGTATTTAGCGCCTATTGTGGAGTAGTTTCGCTCGATACCCACCCGAAATCATAGCTGTCCGCCGTTTTCCTTGAGGAACTTCAAGGTGTCGGAGACCCGTTCAGTTTTTGACATTTTCCGGAAAATTCAGATCTGACCCGTTAGTTTCGTACCAACATCTTTGAAAAATACCGTAAAATATGGGGTGACCCGTTCAACCGAAATGAATGTCTGTCCCGGAGACCCGTATAGATAGGACGAATAAATTCCAAGGAGCTCCCTGGGCCAGGTATGCCCGAAATGCATACCCCAGCAACAACAATCCCCGCCCAGGCATGCTTGTTGTGACCCGGTTCCTTCGACGACGACGAATAATTGCAGAGCTCTGCTGAATTCGTCGAATCGATCGACCCTCTTCTGCCATTGATGACGAAGGCGTTCGAGGTCGCAGCTGCCGTGCTCGATGGTGTTCAGGTACGGTGCAATCATACTTGGGCACATAGACGGAAAAGTCAGGTGATTAAATCTGTAGAAACCCGGGTATGTTTATGCAAAAAATGACAAAAAATGTGTTATTTTTTCGGAAGCCGGGTATATTTTAGAACTTTATGTGATATCCCATGTTGTCCTAGCCCTCGAAAACTGGGTACGTTTATGGATTTTAGGTACTTTTCTACGACTTTTTTCTACTCTGCTTGGGCAGAGATTGTTGCTGGGGTATGAATACCGGGTGGGTATATAACGAGAATACGCTGAAATAAGGGCATCATGCCCAGTTTTACTAAAAATTTATGTGAATCGGGTGGGTTAAACTCGACATAATCGGGTGGGTATTGCTGCTGCCAATAGTGATGCCCATGTATGGGTGCAATCATAGATGAACAATTCAGGTGGCACATTTTTTGAAAAACCTAGTATGTTTATGAAAAGACGTCCAAAATATGCCAATTCTTCGAAAATCGGTTATCTTTTCACCTTTTTGATAGTTTTGTATGGTGACCCAACTCTCGAAAACCGGGCATATTTACGGATTTTAAGTAGTTCTTAACAACCTTTTTCCACTCTGGGTGCAATCATAGATGGGCAAGGAATGCTGGAGGGATGTTGATATCGGGTGGGTAGTAAAATCGTAAAAAGTCGTATCGGGTAGTAAAAGAGGTCTAAAAATAGCTCAAAAGTACAATTATACTGAAATTTTTCCGAATCGGATGGGATGGATTCGCCTAAACCGGGTGGGTATCGCTGCTGCCAAGAATGGTGCCCATGTATGGGTGCAATAGCCTAGCCTTCTCATACTCAACTGTCGATTACTACTCAAAATCGTCGAATGTTGTTGCTCATTCATCCCTGAATGCAGAGTGGATTTATTGAGTCACGGGTTAATATTAATTTTATGATGTCATTTGTAGAACGCGAGTGCACCGCTTCAAGTTCTTGCCTATGATGCTGCCGCATGGAGACGGGCCTATCCCGAGTACGGTTCAATTAATAATAATTATAAATATATCACTGATTTTAATTATCACAATAGACCGATAGTGTATATTCTTAAATATCGGATACCACTTGTCAGCAACGATGGTTGGTAGCAACAAAAACCACTCGATTTGGACAAATTTCTAGTGAAACTAAACATTAATAATAAGATAATAATTGCATATGTTCTCCTCGATATTCTACGAGCAGTTCCATCTTTGTTGCAGTGAGAGTCCCTTCCGCAAGTCGATCGGAGCGCTGGCGGAGTGCTACGGCGAGTCCATCTCTGCGCTCGTAGTGAAGAGAGAAGCGGAAGCACCGCCGCGCCACGAGGTAGACTTTGATTAAGAGGCCATCCACGAGAGAACGTACCTACCCCACGGACGGCTTTTTTGCAACCCCTCCCAATATTTCACGGGTGATGTTCTCATACCGAGTGCTGATATTAGGCCCAATATGGAGGGTTCTAGTGCACGTTCCGAAAAATGCCAGGGCCGACCCTAATTTTATCGAAAATTTCAAGTTTGAAAAAAGTAAATTTTCAAAAGCATATCTGATGTATTTTTACCTGCTGATTCCAAAGAAATACTTTTGGAAGCGATTGGATATTGATAAAATGAAGAAAATCGCTATTTTCGACGTTTTTCGTTGCTCCTGAAAACTTTTTGGCTGAAAGTACCCTACGAAACTATGATTTTTGTATTCTACGTGAAAAACTGGTCCAAGGTTAATTTTTTCAGAGACCAGATAGGCGCGCGCCGGGCGGAGTATCACTTGGAAGACGGCGCACCGCGCTGAAGAGCGTAGAGGGGTCCGACGTAAAATAGTGATTGCGAAATTGTCTATGCACTTATCTTTAAGAAATCATCTATTTCGGTCCATTACATCATTATTTATGTGAAAGAAATACATTACAAGCGATATTAACAAATTTTATATTTTTTTTTGAAAAAATTGATTTTCACCGATTTTTGTATTTTTTGACTGAAATTTTAAAACCAGAGAATCTCAAATGATGAATCTGAGTGCCTAAAAGTGTTTATTTACAAGCCCTGCATACATTGTGAACCGATCCAGCTTATGCTCTACTCTAGAAACAAAAAAATATGAGTCTGAAAACCGGAACTCATCTATATTTTGGAAAATCAAATTTTCAAAATTTTCCTACGAGCGCATATAGGCTTCAATGAACGCGATTCAAGCTTAAAACTTTATTACAATCGCAATAGTTGATATTTTGAGCTTTTTGAAGATTTTCAGAGAAATTTTTTTTTCGAAAAAATTCAACATGTCAAAACATTCGAAAATTCGAAAAGTTCCAAAAAACCCTTGAAAAAGCTCAAAATATCAACTATTGAGACAGTAATGAAGTTTTATGTTAAAATTACTTTTATTGAAGTCTATAAGCGCTCGTAAGAAAATTTTCAAAATTTGATTTTCCAAAATATAGATGAGTTCCGGTTTTCAGACTTTTATTTTTTTGTTTCTAGAGTAGAGCATAAGCTGGATCGGTTCAAAATGTATGCAGGGCTTGTAAATAAACACTTTTAGGCACTCAGATTCATCATTTGAGATTCTCTGGTTTTAAAATTTCAGTCAAAAAATACAAAATTCGGTGAAAATCAATTTTTACAAAAAATATAAAATTTGTTAATATCGCTTGTAATGTATTTCTTTCACATAAATAACGATGTAATGGACCGAAATAGATGATTTCTTAAAGATAAGTGCATAGACAATTTCGCAATCACTATTTTACGTCGGACTTCTATGCGCTCTTCAGCGCGGTGCGCCGTCTTCCAAGTCTTACTCCGTCCGGCGCGCGCCTATCTGGTTTCTGAAAAAATTGACCTGGGACCAGTTTTTCACGTAGAATTCAAAAATCATAGTTTCGTAGGGTACTTTCAGCCAAAAAGTTTTCAGGAGCAACGAAGAACGTCGAAAATAGCGATTTTCTTCATTTTATCAATATCCAATCGCTTCCAAAAGTATTTCTTTGGAATCAGCAGGTAAAAATACATCAGATATGCTTTTGAAAATTTACTTTTATCAAACTTGAAATTTTCGATAAAATTAGGGTCGGCCCTGGCATTTTTCGGAACGTGCACTAGAACCCTTCATATTGGGCCAAATATCAGCACTCGGTATGAGAACATCATCCGTGAAATATTGGGAGGGGTTGCAAAAAAGCCGTCCGTCGACCCCTCCCAGAAGCTACGTTCTCTCATGGATGGCCTCTTAAAGTTCCCCTCCACACACGTCAAATTTTTGAACTCGCGCAGATAGGTGCGAGAGGAAAAGGAAGGTAGATCAGCACCGGCGTCTCTCTCGATCGCCGCGTCTCATGATGAAATCGATTCCCAAGGGAGAGAGCGCGGCCAAATAAGAGAGTGCGAGACAGTGAGAGAGATGGGAAGCGCATTCGATAGCCTCCCAATTACAGTATGTTCGAGGGCTTGTGGTTCAGGCAACGGACTTTGAAAAATCGTAACTGGCTTCTTTTTTCAATTTTATGCGTATTTTCTTCGATTACTTGAAATTGGCGCCCTACCATTTCATAAAAACGAATAAAAAGTTGTAGGGTAAAAAAAGTGAGTTGAGGGGAACTTTAATTAATTAAAATATTATTAATTAAATATATAAATTAGTAATTTAAGGAACAGAGTGCCGAGTCTGAAGCGAGTAATGCTGGGGCTGTCGTGGCTGACGACTCGGAAGAAGAGGAGAGGGAGGTGAAGAAGGAGATCAAGAAGGAAGAAGAACAGGTGAGCGTGGGGACAGGTTGAATTGAATTGACAAGGTGAATGTTGGTTTTTTCTATCCCACAAAATCGATTGGTACGCTTCAATTGTGAATTAACCCCCATCCATCCATGTCCAATCACCGTGCATTTGCAAATATGATGTGAATTAATGCCACGTAATTATACCTGCGGTGCTCTGGAAACGTGTTTGGGTTGCTCACTAAACTTTGAAATATAACGGTTTATAACGATGTAACTAGTTACGAAGATAATTTTGTAACTAGTCATTCTTCACTCTCCCCCTTTACTGGAGCTGTTTCGTAACTAGTTATTTATTTACTTCATAACTAGTTACGAGAAAAAGTAAGCTTTTATGTGGTTTGACATCGACCTGAGCTGAGCACTTTACCAGGGTTGATCAAAACGAGTCGAGCCAGACAATTCTTGGACTCGTAGAACAAAAACGAGCTAAATAACTAGTTACGAAAAACTTTCGTAACTAGTTACTTCTTTCGTAACTAGTTGCGAGACCGCTTTACTAACGGAAAGTGACGAGGAATGAATAACTAGTTACGTTATTTTTCAAAGTCTATTACTCACTTACTTAATTATATATATTAATTAATTTATAATTAAAGGAGCATGCGGCTCGCCCGAAAGAAGTGCCAGTGGCAGTGGTGAGAGCGGGAGACGGAAACGAGGAGGGAATGGGAGTGATCGATTCAGAAGGAGAACCACTGGTGAGTGTGGAAGAAGTAGTCTAGGCACTGACAATTCTCCTCGAGCCAAAGTTGAAATACCAAATATAGGGTCGTTCTTAAAAACACATGATTTGTTGAAAATTCGTCCCAAAAACTACAAGGTGGAAGAATTTTGGCGTTTTTTTGCATCGAAAAACACATGGTGTATAACTTTTGACGACTAAAAACACATGGTGAGAGTTATTGTACCGTTGATTTTACGGTACTATTTATACTGTTCCTCGAGCTTATATGTTCAATAGAATTCCTGGCAAAAGGCGAGAAGCGAAGGCGAAAGACTGGGCGAATTTTAGTTTCTTTCGCTCCCACAAAATCGATTGGTACGCTTCTACTATTGGTGCAATTCTGAATTATCTTCCATCCATCCATGCCCAATAACCGTGCATTTGCAAATATGATGTTAATTAATGCCGGGAAATAATACCTACGGTGCTTCCGAAGCGTTTCGACTGTGCTTAATTAGTTAATTGTTTTATTAATGATAAATGAACTAGGTTAGTGAATTGATTATATATTTAAATTATGAGCTTTCCGACTGTGCTTAATTAATTAATTATATCATTAAATAATCGCGGCGTCATCATTCTCCCCATGACAATCCGCGTGTGATGGATCAATTCTTTCTCCCTCGATCGACGCTTTCAAATATATAAATAATTAATTAGGGACACAGTAGAAATAGTATCGTAAAACCATCGGTACAATAACTCTCACCATGTGTTTATAATCGTCAAAAGTTTTCCACCATGTATTGTTCGATGCAAAAAATGCCAAAATTCTTCCACCATGGTTTTAGAACGGCCTTATTTTTGTATAGATTTCAACTCTGATTAGGGATATGTTTAATAGGTAAAGTGAATAGCAACCCTCTTTGTTTGTAATATACGCTGATGATAACAGTGCGTGGCACTAATCGATAATGCGCTCAGGGTAGTCAGGAGGAGACTCGCAGCAGAAGCAGCAGATGTTCGAGTGTCACGGATGACGATGATGTCTGGACGGTTAGCTATGGGAAGGGGGGTTGTTGTTGTTGTTGTTGTTGTTGTTGTTGTTGTTGTTGTTGTTGTTGTGTGTGTGTTGAAGGACGGGGTGAGGGTGAAGGGTCATAACGATCCATTAGAAGGGGAATAGTAGTAGCCCAGTATTCGCAGGACGGCGAGGAGTTCCTCGATAAGAAAACGGAGATGGATGTTGAGCTGAAGAGGGAGCTCGAGGCCGATATGCATCGTGTACTCAAGGAAGAAGGATTGGATGAGAGGGAGAATGATCAGGTAGGCCATACAATAATATTGTTATTAATTAACTAATTAGTTTTATAAATATAACTGGTTTCAGACACAAGCCCCGCCCCTGCCCCAGGAGATGGTCGTGCAGCAACCCGTCGAGCTGCAGCCTGCTGCAGCGGCTGCAGAGCCGGCCCTCTTCATGGACGAAGGCGAGCACGAGGAGGTGAAGGATGAGGTGAGGATAGAGTGGATATATTTCTGGATAGAAGCCATACAGGGGCAAAGATTGTTGCTAGAGTATTCATAGAGAGGTTGAAGCGAAAATGCACCAAATTATTGCTTTACTAGATTTATTAGGGCGGGCATTGCTGCAACCAACAATAGTGGGCTCATGTATGAATCATACATGAGCCCACTATACAGTATGATCCATTGCGTGTGCTCACTGTAGGCCATAGCTGGGCAGAGATTGCTGGAGGGATATTGTTATCGGGTCGGTATATAGTAAAATAGGTCTAAAATAGCTCAAAAGTACAGTTTTACTGAAAAATTTTCCGAATCGGGTGGGATGGATTCGCCTAAATCGGGTGGGTATTGCTGCTACCAACAAGGATGCCCATGTATGCTGTAGGCAGTTGGAATGGCGGGAGAGCACAGATCGTGCCCTTGAAGGATGAAACATACCATTGTTGGCAGCACCCGCTGGGCACCATTGTTGGCAGCATCAATACCCACCCGCTTCTGTTGAGTTTCACCCACCAGATTCTCATAAATTGATAGCAACACTAGGCATGATGCCCTTATTTTAGCGTATTTTCGTCCTAAACCCACTCGATAAGCATACCACAGCAGCAATTCCGGGGCCCATGTATGAGATGAAGGAGAATGTTCGAATAAAGGGCTTCAAAAAGCTCGCAGTTGTCAATCTATCGTGTATCCTTGCAATCATGTATTCAAATACTAATAATAATAACACCATTGTTGATATTTCCAGCCGCTGTCTGTCCCTTCTTCGCAGGTGGCGATACGAGGAGAGGGAGAGCAGTATGAGGTGAGAAACTGGGCGCGAAACTAACTGTGAGTAGGGTTGCTTGATCAATTCCGATACCCGGCCGCTAAATCCATCGAAAAATTAGGAATAAAAATCAATTAATTGGGTCAATACAATGCCAATTACCCGATTAATTGACCTTTTCTATTGGTGTTGGGTATTGAATTGACATCCCCAACTGAGAGCATTCGTTTCCTGATCGATCCATGGCTATAATGTTGGCAGGACGCCGAGGGCGTGGTCGAGCGTGCGGCAGACGCCGTCGCTGTCGTGCAATGGCCCAAGGGAATCATTGACAACGTTGTCTCCGAGGGGGTGAGTAACGCGTCTTTCACATACACATTTTTTGCATCGAAAATCACATGGTAGGCAGCTTTTGACGACTAAAAACACATGGTGGGAGTTATTGAACTGTTGGTTTACGGTACTATTTCAACTGTGATTGCAGCGGGGACAACGCGGATCTTACGAGAACATCAGTGGCTATTGATCAGGCTCAGCGTAGGTGGCCCCGAGAAACAACTAGATTCTGAAAACATGCCCGGGAGAATTACGTTGTGGGAGTTGCGTAAACGAGGATCCGATTTTCCCCGATTGTCGAGCATGCTCGGATGCAAACACACTGTGTCGGAGGAATGGTCTGTCTCTCTCATTTCACAGTGCTCTCACGTCGATCAGAGAAGCGAGATAGCATTGCGAAATGAGAGAGGCAGACGATTGTTTATCTCTGGTCAATGCTAACGGGGCTCCCTTCTCAGTCGCTCTTCATCCGCATGCGTCGTCCCGATGGCACTATGGAGACGACCTACAAGTGTGTGTCCTGCCCTGTGAGTGCTCTGTACTATATTGATTATTATTACATTATATTGATTAATATATTCATTTTAATATTTACATATATATATTGCTCTGCACTTTATTGAGCAGTCGTAGACCATTCTTATTGATTATGCTCTGTTCTTCCCACAAAGTGAGGGAGCAATGGTCTATCTCTCTCATTTTGCAATGCTCTCTCGCTTCTCTGATCGATGAGAGAGAACTGCAAAATGAGAGAGTCAGACGATTAGTGAGTCAACGCAGGCATTCATCGACCAGGGCGTCGTGGCGTACATACAACACCTCAAGCACCACAACACGGACCCGACCAAGGCAAGTCGAAATACGGGAGGGGGTGTATCATTTTAGAGCTGGGGTCATCTGAGAACTCTACAGGGGCCAAAAAATAATATGCTGCTAAATACCTGCTAAAATGAATGCCCGTCCTGATTGCTCGAGAGAGCGCGCGAAACGAAGAGACGGCGGCATTATTCGTAACTATTCTTCTCCAGGAGCGTCTCTTCTTCGTCTGCGGCTGCGGCCACTTCGGCCGCAACGACGCTCATGCCGCTCTCGTAAGTTAACAACAACAACAACAACAACAATAATAATAATAATAATTGCAATTGCAGTGCCAGAACGAGTCGTACGTCGAGCTGCGCACGGAGAAGGAGATGGAGCAGATGGGTTTTCAAGTGAGTGGAACAGAGGCCGAAAAGGCAAAAAAAAAGTCCTAAACGCATTGAAAAATGGCCTGCAATTCGAATTTATAAGTCAACCCCCCCCCCCTTGGTGTGCTTTTTTAAAAATCATCCTTTCGTACCCCTTCAAAATTCGTGTCCTTTTCCAAATTTTTGACAAGGCGGAATTTCGAAATAGCTAATTTATTGTAGCTAACTAATTGAAATTCGCAGCTGCAACCGAAGAAGAAGACGAGTGTGAAGCGAGCGATGAGGGAGCAGAGCGACGAGCCCGAAGTGGTCAGGAAGAGGACGAGAAGTGTGAAGAAGGTGAGCGGTCAGGGAGAGAGAAAGTGCGCTCTAGACGCGCCGGGTTAGGAGCTCTCACTAATCTCTTGCTTCTCTAACCGACGAGAGAGCATTGCGAAATGAGAGAGTCAGACCATTCCTCCGGGTTAGGGGGCAGTGTGAACCAGAAGTGGCCAGACCGTAGTTGAGATAGGGATACAATTGGCAAAACCATGCCATTGAGGGAGCGTGAAAGGGAGAAACTGCCAAAGGCAGGCAATTTTGTTGGATGCTTCCCTATTCTCCTCATGCTCTGCCCACTCTAGTCGGCCAGACGAAGCGAGAGAGTGTGTGAAATAGAGAGAGAGAGAGAGTCAGACGTATTTCAGGCGGCCATCAGACGCTCGCACAGCAAGTGAGGGCAAGTTGGCCTCCCTCGACCTCTCTCGACCTCTCTCGACCCCTATTGGCCAATCCCAGTTACTGAGCCCACAAAGCCAATTTTCTCATTAGAGATAGTATTCATTGCATTTTTGTTGTTGCATGTAAACCCCATTTTCTCATATGAATATAATTTCATTGCATGTTTTTTTACTGCTTTTCCTGTCTGCCCAGCCGTGTGAATTAGAGTTACCTGTATAGAAGTCCTGTGAATAGGCAAATCGGCCTCAAAGCGATCTCTTTTCGTCATTGCTAACCGTTGTTTTTGTTACTTCGTTGATCTCCAAATGATAAAATGGTTAAGAAAATACCCTAATTTTTGAATACAATTCACATCACGAATTCGTTTGGTTACGGTAGTTTTCGGGTATCTTCTGGAGATGGCCAGGTCAGACTCATCGCTCACAGCTTCCTTGTCGATTCCGAGTCTTCCTCCCTTGTGTGAGCTTTCCCTGGCAACTCTCGCGTACACCTGCCCATTAGAGGAGCTTCTTTCGGCTAGGGGCTGCCAGAAATTCGTCTCTCAATTTCGCGTGCTCTCTAGTCGTCCGGGCCGGCTTTCGGTCCCGCCCCTACCTCTACATAAGCCCGAAGGGAGCCAGACTAGAGTCGACGGTCTTCTAGATTCCATCAACGACCATGGGAGCTCCGGCGCAGGTCCAGCCGACGGGTACGGTATCAATTATTGATTTTCATCTCCGCCTACCGTGCCCAAACTTACAGTAATCGCGATGCCGTACCAGCCGATGCTGTTCAACGAGCACCCGACGCCGCTGCACTGCCCCTTCTGCTCGCAGGCCGTGGTACCGTACTCCTACAGTAATCTAGTCTACCGTATTCCTACCGTACTCTCAGACGACCACACTCGAGCTGAAGCACGGTAAGCTGGCGTGGTTGCTGTTCGGTATGATGTGCCTGTTCGGCTGCTGGTGCTGCTCCTGCTG
The DNA here is from genome assembly GCA_900490775.1 of Pristionchus maxplancki. NCBI lineage: Eukaryota > Metazoa > Nematoda > Chromadorea > Rhabditida > Neodiplogasteridae > Pristionchus > Pristionchus maxplancki. The sequence continues at coordinate 311,743 of LS550803.1, forward strand.
TGTGCTGTGCGCCGATCGATTCAAGGTACGGTACCCATTGGGTACGGTAATCGATTTCCGCACAGGACGTAGAGCACTCCTGCCCCAACTGCAAGCGCCTGCTGGGCTACTATCGCAGAATGAACTAACCAACAGATAAAACATAATTCATTAACACGGATCCGTTATTCACAACGTTTGAGGCAACAAAACTTTGAAAAGAATATGCAGTTTTGTCACACGAGGATAATATGCGCTAATATTGCTTCATCAGAGCACCGAATAGGTCGTTTGATGTGTACTAAAGGGGTTACGAATCGGACAGGGTGGTAAATCTAATCTTCAAAGGGGGCGCTAGGCAAAGGATACATGGCAAAATGAATCTAGATTGAGCAAAAATTGAGAAAATATAGTCATTAGGTACAGAAAGGCTTATTGATTATTATGATATAAAAAAAATTTTAAAAATCACAATCTACTTCCTTATCAAGCTGATCGTAGATCGCAGTTTGTCGGCGAACATATCTGAAAATAAATAAAATCAGTTCTCGATCGGGTAGTCTACCGTAATCTCGAAATGAATAGTCAATTATCCATACACTAATCTACCTAATCTACGATACGCACAATAGAAAAGTGTGGTAAAAGTGTGTAAAATAAATAAAATCAGTTATCGATCACCCCCTACCGTGCTCTACCGTACCTGCGAAGTTCCTCTTCGCTCCGCTGCCGTTGCTGATGGCGTCGTCGTCTCTCGTCGACGGCCGCACCGCTCGACCTGCCGCGAGATCAAAGATCAGCCACCAAAGATCAGTTAGATGCAATCTTCATTTCTCTCTAACTAAGGTGCTTCATCTCCACTACAGCTCTATCTCAACAGCACACATTTGTAAGCGCCCAAATTCGGCTATTTTCACATATTTTGTTCGTTTTTTCATTGCCTTTTCTGGTTTCCGCATCTCAGAAACACAAGTCCACCTTCTCACTCACTAGACCTCGAAATACGAGTCACTATCTCTTCATTCCGCACGCTCTCTCGTCTCTCTGACCGGTGAGAGAGTACGCGTGATGAAGAGATCACTCACCCTCGCGAATCGCGTACGCATCCATCACCAGGATCTGCGCGTCCGTCTCGGGGTAGCTCTATAAAAGTCAGTCCTCGATACCTGCCTACCGTACTCTACCGTATACCTGCAGCAGTCGCAGGCAGTCGGCGAAGTCGCCGCGCAGCAGCTGCTCGCGCACCCGCTGCAGCATCGCGATGCACACGTACGGAAGCAGGGTGAATCTGACGGATTATCGATTGGCAGGGTACGGTATCGTCAGGTACTGTAGCATGATGTGATATCGATTGAGATCCCATCTCCATCCCGTTCTCTCATCACCAATATATCGATTAACACAACCGGCAAGTACAGTAGCAAGATTAATCCTTTTAGGATTATCGATTGATCCATCTGCCTCACTAATCGATATTCACGCCCATGACCTACCTCTTCGTATCGGCGAACAGCGCGTCCCACAGCCCGATCACGTCCGGCAGCGGGAACTCCTGCGCATTATCGATTACCGTAACCAGAAAAGTCAGTCCTCGATCGTCTACCGTACCTGACTGAGCATCAGACTGAGCCATCGGAAGGCGTAGAACTGTGGCTTGATCTGCAGGCGGCCGACGAGGTGCGCGTGCAGCACCGGATCCCAGGCGGCGAGAAGCGCGTGCAGCGAGGACATCGATTGCTCTGATAATCAAATATTTGAATTTCGCGCCGAAATCCGGGAACAAATAGCACCGCTGTCGAAAAATCGACAAGGAAGCACTTTTTTTCAAATTCTAAAATCATCTCTCCATTTGACACAACCTCTCGCCAGCCCCTGACTGCTATCTCTTCTAAAATCGTCTCTCCATTTGGCACACTCTCTCGCCAGCCTGACTGCTATCTCTACTAGAAAGCGAGGCGGATAAGGGAAGAAAGGAGCAGATCCAATAAATAGCGTCGCTGTTGAAAAATCGACAGGGGAATAGTGGCATTTAGAATTTTGATCTGTTCAAACAGGGATTGTGAAATCGAACAAGCAATGGGAAGACATAGCTTGATCTGGAGAGGAAAAGGAGACCAGGAAAAAAAAAGTGCTTCCCTGTCGATTTTTCGACAGCGGCGCTATTTGTCGCTATTATTCGGCGCGAAATTCAAATATTTGAATATTTACCAATCCCGCATTGACTGTCGTCGAGCGTCTTGATGAAGTTGTCCTTGATCTCGGACATGAGCTGCTGGAAGCAGAAGAAGGTGTCCGCCTGTAAACAAATATGTAATTCTCCAAGTTCTCGTACAATTTTTTAAAGGGTGATTTGACGTTTTGGAACCTTTTTGACCACTTTTGTGGTGTTTGCAATTAAAATCGTCCAGAAAACATGGCCCAAAAATAGGGTTTGTCTAAAACCTCATTTTCCGTAGAAATAGGGTTCCAAAACGTCCCATCACCTTTATCCTTAAAAAGTCAGGAAACTAGTGAGTTGTTATGAATAAATATTTTTTTTCAGCATTTGTTCTAATTTACCGAACCTTAACTTAACTAACTTAACGAACGAAAATTTGATTCATCACACCATTCATCATCATTTCTCCCAACTTCTAGCATCACTTTTTGGCACGCAAAATCACACGGCTAAAAATCTGTGAGTCAGCACCTCCTCTTAATGCCAGATCCGCACCATGCAATTTTCCACCTGCCATGACATTTAGGAGGACGGCGAAAATCTGGCGAGCGAACTAGAATCTATTTCCCCCTCGCAAATTACAGCTTTCGTGAGTTTTAGAGTATAAAGGGAGCAGGAATCGTCGTCATTCTCGGAACAATAAAATAAGCCGTCTTTTCGAAATTGACCTCCGCATGCTCCGCCCACTCCTCGTCGGGATCCGCCGCGAGCACGTAGTAGATCGGCCCGAGCACCTCGTTCATGCCCTGGGCAAATATATTATAATTTGAATTTCGCACCATATTTCGGCAACAACAAGCGCCGCTGTCGAGAAATCGACAGGAACGGGGACCGTTTTCGCTTTTTTTAAATCGTTGATATAAAGCAAGAAAAGTGCTGAAACCGCAACGCACCTGCACATACTTCACACCAGGATTCAGCTTCGCGTAGATGAAGAGGATGCGCTCAGCTACCTCAAATATTAAAACGTATATAATTTACCAAAATATAAAAAAATCATCGCGATCACTACTTCAAAATTACAAGCCATTCATTAGTCACACTTTTTCAATATCTTTTGCAGAGGAAAATGAGGGAAGTATTTTCGAAATACTCTGAAACACAAACCTGCCAGTGCGTTTCGCTGCCCTCGTCCTTTGCATTCGCGTACTCGGCAGACGCCCGCTTCTTCGTCTTCAATTTATCGATTGATAATTGATCGAATTGACCTACCGTAACCCTACAATACAATGCCGTACCCTACGGTACTCACATTGCCAACCAGCTTGTCCACTCCGTAGTTTTCTGTCCTCAGCTCGGCCTGAGTCACCCGCCCCGACAGATTCACGCTCACTGCTTCCCTGAAAAATCGATAAATCACCTACCGTACTTCTGAGCAGTTACCGTAATCCAAAAATCGATATTGTACCGTACCTGTGCGGCCACTTGGTCGTCTGCTGGAAGAACTGGATCTCGGGGCACAGTCGACGGACGTCCTGCAACGATCGCCTGGTTACTGTATTATCGATCACCCCAGCTACCGTATACCTTATCGATCTGGGCGAGTGTCGTATTATCGGCGAAGAAGCCGCCCCAGTGCGAGCAGCAGTCGGACAGCGGCTGCAAGAGCGAAAGTCGCGCACAGATTGCGATATTTGGAAAGAAATGGTAACTTTACAGAGGGACTGGCATCAAAACATGAAAGTCGCGCACGGATCGCGTTTTTCGAAAAATCTGGCAAAATTCTTACATCGCCCGCAGTCGTCTGCTGCGCGGCAACGTCAACGATGAGTTGGCGCACCAGTCCGTTGTAGGTTTCGCGTTGCGCGGCGAGGAACGAGGTCCATCTGACGAAATAAAGTCAGTTAGCGATAGCAACCAACCGTAATCGACCGTATCCAAAACTCACGCGGCTCTCTCCGTCGGCAGATACTCCAGCAGCAGTCGCCACAGCAGCGGCCGCAGCCTGTCCGGGACTCCTGGAGAGAAAATCGATAATCAGTCCGCTACAGTAACCAAAAATCGATAATCAGGGAGGTACAGTGCACCTACCGTAGCTGCACGAGGCCTTCAGCTCATCCTTGTCGATGATCTTGTTCTCGATCAGCAGAATCGACTCGACCTTGGCGAATCTGACGAGCAAAAATCGATAAACTACCGTAATCTACCGTGTACCTCTCATTGTAGCGGGCGCCCATTATCGATTGATGCCTGGTTCACTCGTCGCTAGTTCATGCTGAGTCGACTTCTTGATGACAACGCATAAACAATCACAGATACGCACGAGATGTAAACTCTTTCTTCTGTCTCGATATTCGAAAATCAAAGATAAAATGCGTTTATCAAAGAAAGCTGCGCTTTTAAACAGGACACCACAGGAACATGACGAGGATATGCCATTAATCAGAAATGGACAGGTCGGCGCGTTTTTTGCGATCATCGAAAAGTTGCTCCGACTTTTGCTCGAATGAAGCAAAAGTCGGAAGTTCTCTCCGACTTTTTACACTACATGTCAAATGTCGGGAAAAATCTCCGACTTTTTTCTTTACTTGTCAAAAGTCGAAAAACTTTTTCCGACTTTTGGCATGTAGTGCAAAAAGTCGGGAAAATTTCACGACTTTTTGCACTACTTGTCAAAAGTCGGGAAACATTTCCCGACCTTTTACACTACATGTCGAAAGTCGGGAAAATTTCCCGACTTTTTGCACTACATGTCAAAAGTCGGGAAACTTTTCCCGACTTTTTACACTACATGACAAAAGTCGGGAAAAAATCCCGACTTTTTGCACTACATGCCAAAAGTCGGGTAACTT
>LS554492.1:29326-39536 GCA_900490775.1 Pristionchus maxplancki
TTGGCCCCCATGAAAGGAGGGCGAGGGGCATCAAACTGTCAGTGAGAAGAATAGAGGAGGAGAGGAAAGAAACTAGAAAACAATGAGGAAAAGATGGATAGAAGCAGAGATTGAGTGAGTGTTCGAGTTCGAGAAAACAGCCGATATTTCAGATCTGAGGATTAGTTTGCTTTGATTTATTCCCCTTTGTCCCTCTCGGTCTCAGACGAAATGCGTTTGAGACAATCGTCAAATAAATTATCGATGGTGAAATCACCGCATTCCTCCAGCATGGCAAAAGTCACATATTAGAATATCTGAGTGTATTTCCAACCATTGTTAGCTTTGGAAATTTCAAGGTGGAGACAAAATTACTTCGGCATGAGAAATCTGAATTGTGCGCTAAGACAGCATTGAGACTGTAGAGAACTAAGAAAATTCACGTCTTTCATGGAAGATTGTCAAAATCTACGAAATAAAGTGATTATCGTGGAAATAGAAAAGGGTTGACGTCCATTGGAGCTACGATCACGAACGCTTCTTCCTATCTCTCAACGTGAGAACTCGTGTGATGTAATGATATCCGTTGTCTGCTCTCGAGTGAGATTATTTGCGCATCATGACTAAGATAACCTGCCTAGTTCCACTGATCAGGGCACAAAAACGAACCATTGAAATTTTTATCAAGTCAATCTGTCAAAAAATATGTTCGTTCCCTATTGTCCCCCTTGTAAGAGTATCTTGTTTGCGTCCAGGAAGTTGTTGAAAAAAGTGATATTTGAACTTGCAAATACCGAGCCAACACTTGAGAAATCCGCAACGTTTTTGCGGAACAATATAAATCACGTAAGGTTCCAAAGAAAAGGAGTGAATTGTGAAGTGGAGAGGGGCTCACAGAAGTGGATGGATACCTGCCCCTTCTCTCTTCTCTTCCTTCTCAAAATCTCGTCTCTCTCTGGCTGAAATCTGCTATTGTCTATCGTCATCGACACTCGACGGTACTCAAATCTGTTGACTGCAAGTGATCTTCTGATTTCACTGAAGGAATAACAAGATGACACTAGATACAGTAACCTGGTTAGCATCCGTAGAACAATTTATCTTTTTTCACTCTGCAAAAAAGTCCCCTATCAATTGATTGTCCCTTCTGCTTCTCTCGACACCCTCGCCTATCCCATTCGACCTTCCATCTCTAGTCCATCTAAATCTTCTCAGTCTCCCTTCCTCTTCCGGGGGGAATTCGCGAGTTGCTCCCAATAGACAGAAGAGAGAGAGAGACACAAAAGCACAACACGAAATTAGCGCGAGCGCGCAGTTAGGGAGAGGAGAAGGGAGCAGTGAGAAGGGTGAGGGTGGAGGAGGAGGAGGAAGAGGAGGAAGAGGAGAGGAGAGGGAGGAGGAGAGGATGAAGTGATTAGGATTGAACTAATACGATGATGATCATGCAGTCAGACACTACTTAAAACAACGAGAACTAATGAAGACGATGAAGCAGAAGAGAAGGCATTCTAGTGAAGTAGAGGAGCAGACAATGGAAGGGATTGAGAGTAGTAAGCGAGAGAGGAATGGAGAGAGAGAGAGGAAGACTACTCGATATCTGATCGCCTGCATAGCGGATTCAATTACCACTACAAGTGACCCTCACTCCTCCTTTTTACTCGTATCAATGACAATCTGTTCAAGCGGAGTGTTATCGTAGTCCCTTTTTGATTCGGAACGAACAGACCCTCACAGATTCGATATCTCAAGACAGGGTAAAGAAGCCGTATGGAGCCGTATCAACGGGATAAGTCGACTATGACTCTATATTTTTCCTCGAAAAAGCGCTCGCCGAGTCCATAGCAGTTATAAAGATATGCAACTTTATGGTGATACGCGATTTCATTGCTACAAGTCTACGTGCAAATAGAATAATTAGAAGATGATGCAACAAAAGCGACCTACTGGATTAGAAGCGAGATAAGGGAAATCTAGTCGACTATCTAAATGGGAGTCATGGGGGAAGAGATTCCCACTTATTCGCTACTCGCCCGCGGTTTCTAATTCGAATTATGGTCTTACACTTTGCTGCTTGAAATCTGCCATAGTTTCCCAGTCTACCGCGTGTTCTTTTTACCATATGATGACATTTGCGAATCCAAAATCACTCACTTATTGCACTTTCCATTTAAGCAAGGTTGCGAATAATTCTCGAATCAAAGGTTCATTTCTTTTCTCTAAATGGGAGCGTCATTCTAGGAAATTCCCTCGTTTTTGCCTTATCTCAATGCTTCTCTCCCCTTCCCTCCCATATTTAGTTTCATTGAGACATTGCGCGTCTCTCTTCCTATTGACTCCTCCCTCGTCTCGAATGGACGGGTCAGAGGAGGAGGAGAAGTCCCCTTCAGTCTCTTTCGATGGGATGAGTAGACCCATGCAGAGAAGTGTCCCTTTGTTCTCGAGAAGAGGAGAAGAGGAGGAGATGACCAAGTTGGAAGAATGAAACAATGACTGTTCTACTTCCTTCTCTTGCTCGACATCTTTATTAATTTGACAGCTCATAAGAATATGGGATCTGAGAAGAGCGAGAACAGTTTCTCTATGCATGCTCTACATGTCGTGAGGACATCGTCCAAACAATTGGTCGTCAATTAGAAGAGTGGGCAAAGTTGCTCCTCTCACGCGATAGACCTCGATTCTCTTCGATTCGATTGGCCGTTCCCAATGAGGTCGAGATATTTCACTACGAAACCCTACAGGAGCTTCGAACTAGATGAGCTCTTGTTCAACCGATTGTATATGTCGCTATCCTTCAATCTATTTCCATCGGAGTATCGTTTTTGATCAGAATAGCTTTTATACTATAAATTTGCCACGTTGATTTCTGCTTCAGATGAATTGCTTCAGATCGAAATAAGCCATTCCGCGATGAATAGACTAATAGTGAAACGACACTCAGATCGCCTGGTTCTTATCCATTCCTATCTCTATTCTTTCCTCTCGCAGCTTCTCTCCATCAGTCGCTGCCCATTCATTTTTTTCTTAGGCTCGCGAGGAAAATCCCATCATTTCTGAAGGAGCGATAAAGAATCGGAAGAAGTGGAAGAATGCGAAGAGAGAAAACAATAAGCGTGGAACGACATTGCGTGACATGGAAGAGTCCTCGAGTGAGAATCAACCACAATCTTCCGAGAAATCGCCTGCTCGGCCCTTCCCTATCGAATGTTTGGATGCTCAGCCATTCTGATGCTGATAAGGAGTATACCAGACATCCTTCGGCCTAGTTATTACACAATGAGGAACAACTCTTTCGATGTGCAGCTATAGTGCGGGAGTCTCCCATACATGCAAAGACTCAGTCTGAGCGCCATAAATCCTTCGAGATTGGGCGAGCGCAGCCCGAGAGAACAAGCAAATTTATTCAGGGCGAATCGAGAAGATTCATGCGGATGTTCTACGGCCAATTGGAAAAGGAAGTACGGTAAAAGGGACGAGATCACTGATTCTTATGCTAAGCGCAAGTTGAGAAGCGTACAGAAAATATAACGTGAACACCATAAGTATCTCGTCTCTAACAAAGGGAAACATAAAGAAGTGGCAAGAATGCAGACAGGAAGACTAGTGAGAAATAGACCTGTCACATGCAGAATACTCAACTGAATGAGTTGAGAGCTGACCCACTCTTAGTCCAAAAACTCCATTCATCATTGGAGGGAAATGAGCCACCGTCGGTGGACTTCTAAGAGAAAGAAGGGAAATCATGGGGAAAAGGAAATCATTGATCACCATCGAAGGAACGCAAAGTGCTGTCGGGAGAGGATTTTCAAGCCAATTTTGAGATTACGCAATTTTAAATTGAAATAACAAAAATACTCACCATCACACTTATTCTGTCCCTTCAGCGATCTCCAAACTGAAAAATACATTCTGAAATTGGATCCTTTCGGATAACTCTCGGACGATAAGAAAACAAGAATGAGTGAAGTGTGAGTGGGATGATCAAGTGGGGAGGCGATAGCATCAAGAGAGGAGGAGGGGAGACTCCCCCTCCCCCTCTGTCTCTAGTCTCCTCTATGATGGAGAGAGGCTTGAGATCAGTGAGGGAAGTGTCGAGATTCATTGAAGGGAACAGTTGGCAATCGTCTATTCGTCTGAGATTCGACAGAGAGAGAAAGAGAGAAGGGATGAGAAACAAAGAGTGGAGAGAGAGAGGCGGACGCTGAAGAATCAAGGCAGAGTGGAGATAGAGGGAGAGGACCGCCCCCCCCCCCCAACTTCACCCCTTCCTAATACCCTCTTCGGCTTCTTCTTCCTTGGTCCATGATCTACCGCCAACCCATTGAGGAGAAGAGAAATGCTCAGTCCATCCAATCTCCTTGCCCGCTCTTCCTCTTCTAAACCCCTGATTGAGGTTGGCAGGTTAATGGATGGGAAGAAGAAAGAGAAGTTGAGATTGTACGGTAGAAGGATGAGTCATCTAAATTATTGTTGAGGACTGAAGTGGGCGAGGAATAATAATGGAGAGGCGATGAAGGGAGAGAAGGGCTGTTGTTTAGTTGTTCCGCCTGCTTACACGAATGAAGAGAAGAGCTAATCCCTCTGGTGTTGCGGCTGAACTATGAACTGCTCCATGAATGTTGCCGAAGACTTCGCAATAAGGAGTGGCGAAGGAAAGGGAAAGGAAATAATAGCTGTGATGAAACCATTAATGGACACTAGCATTCTCCCGAAGGAACAATTCTCTTATGGCCCCTTTACGAAATAGTTATTTATTTACTCAGACGAAAAAATAGACCTCGTATTGTGAGTGGAAGGTATCAAGACTGTAATGAAAGCTGTCGGGTTGTCTAAATGTCTACGAAGATCAATCGAATCGAGAGGGACGAGTATGTACAGAAGGATCATTGACAAAGACCATGGAATCAGGGAAGACAAGTGGATTGACAATTGTCTGTATCAACGTCCTCCTAGGAAGTTATTGAGGAAGCCATGAGCGAATTCTCCGTTGACGAGATTGCCGATTTGATGCATCATTGAGATTGGGTTCTGAAAAATTGGCAAGTAATATATTTCACATGTGTTATCATACACTCATAAACAAATTTCGAAGTAATAGGTGATCCATTCAAACCTGATCGACAATTCCTGAGATTTCCTCGCATCTCTTCAGATTCCTCTGCAAGCTCGTCGCTACTTGCAACGAATCCATGATGTCGCAGTTGGAAATGGCCTGGAATTGATAAAGATAAGAACTGAGTAGTCGAACATGGGGACTAATATTAGATTCTCGTTTGTCAAATTAATAAACTAACAATTACCTGTCTCAACTGGTTGCACTGTTCCCTCTCAGCGCCGCGTTTACACGATTCCCGACTGAAATGCATACTTTCATTTTTAAACCATTTGAATCTGCAATTCCGATTCTATTCATAACAATGAGTTACACAGCAATGTTCTCTACAATTGTTTTCACTGTAGCATGCAGATCATCATTGGAATTTAATAATGATAAGTACTCATCTACCTCGCTTTGAGCAGATCCATCTTTCCCGAGAGAACAGCAGATTGCAACTCGCCCGACCAAGTGGAATAAGCTGCCTCGTCGGCGTCCTTCAATTAAAGAAAATAATAAAGATAACCATCATTCTTTGAGTTGTGTGAAGAAAAATTGAATGAAACGTGCAAACAACTGACCTTCACACAGTTTCCGTACGCAATCTGCATGAATTCTCCGAGGAAGGGAAGGCAACCTGGTATTGTCATTGACTGATTTCTAGGACATCATATATTTTGCGTGCCGTACAAATTTCAGATCTTCCAATCTTGTCATTCAGCTCATTACAATAATTCCTCACCCTGCCCTTTCGGAATGCCGAAGTTCTCGTTTGCCATGGGCAAGACCTCCTTGATAGAGGGAAGAGGTTGCTGACGAGTTGGGATACCCTCCAGACGGGCTGAAGAGATTATTCATCGTGTGATTTATGGTTATTCGATTTTAGTCATGCACTAGAGAATCCCATGTGAAAATACATATGATGCTTCGGACCACTTAATCAAAAAAAGAGAATGAAAAATAAAATAACCCACACGTTCCGACTCCTTCAGCGCGCGGCGCCGTTGCAGACGATCCTGAAATCAGATGTATTCAAAAGATTTTCCTTTGAATTTATTTGTATCCCAAATGTTGGGGTAGTCAGTGGTACCCATGTTGGCTTTTGCTCTTCTCCTACTAATCCTCCCGTTCATTTGCGATTGAAATCCCTTTTAAACGATCTCTTATCCTACCCGTTCCATTCGTGGAGATTACGTAATTCTCTTGATCTGGCGACCCATTTGAAACGGCTTTGCCATTCTTTCAAAAGTGCGCTCAAAGTATGCCAATCCCTCTTCTCGTCCATGATCCGCTCAAGGATACTTTCCTGCCTATTCAATGGACACAACTTTCACCCTATCGATACGCAGACGAGAGAGTGTGTGAAATGAGGAGAGTGCGCGCGCCCGCATCATTGCCAATGGCACTCAGTGTATTACTCATGTGATTGAAACCGGATAAGCGATGAAAGAGTGCGGGATTGAGAGAGAGCGACAGACAGATAGAGGAAGTGAGAAATCCCGGAGAGGGAGGAGGAGCGCATTGCGTAACAGTGTAATTATGATCGAGTGATGGAAAGGAATTTGACAAGATCATGATCGAATGAAATTTGATGCATCTCAGTACGTTTTCATAATACTTTAGATAAAAATGAATCTAAATTCGAACCTTTGAGGAAGGCGGAGGCCAGCTGCATCAATGGACTGACATCAGGAGCAGCTGCAGGAGCTGCAAATTGGGATCTATAAATTACAGCAGGAAAATGACCAACCTGCAGCTCTGACTGGTGCAGCAGCTGCAGCCACTTCGGGCTGGATAGGAGCGTTGCCCAGAGCGGAGAACTGGAGTACAATTTGATTGTCAAGCACCAGAGGGAGATACATTGGTATCCTCCGTAATTTGAAAAAGAAGTGAAACATACAATGGTGTCTCCATGCATTCTGTCTCGTCTGATTTCGATCTCTCCCACTCGCTCTTCCTTTGGGGAAGACTTGGGCATCACTACTGGAATAGGAATGAATTAAACTCAATAATCACTGGGAATGCTGTTCAGAGAGTATAATACATGGTAAAATGGCAATGACTGTACCTCCCATCAGGGCGCTCCCGCCGAACGCGCGGAACATATCAGTGAAGAGGTTTCCTAGAAATATCCCTCATTTATCAATAAATCATCAAGCAAAGAAACAGATCTCAGATAATAATGTAACTGACCAGTTCCACCAGAAGGTGCTTGCTGAATCGGCTCATCAATCGAAACTTCTGACTGAAATTCGATTTCATTTTTCACATTCTCAGAATTCGGAAATTCAATGAAACGAACCTTCAAGGGGACTATGGCAGCGGTCTTGGCTGCTGCTGCTAAACTGACACATTATTACATCATAATTTTGAATTCACTAGCAGTTCACTACAAATCATGCAAGCGTGATGCAATCAGTCACTCAATCAGCTAATCATTCGTTATCTCAGACAGCTCATCCAATACCTCTCGCATGCTCTTTCTCCCTCTTTTCCTTCTTCGATCTCTTCTTCTTCGGCTTCATCGTTGTCGTCGTCGTCTCTGCGTCGTCTTCGACCTCGTCGACCTCTGCAGCAGCTGCAGCACTCTTCTTCCTCCTCTCCAATTGCTCTCTCAACTCTCGAATCTCCTTCTCGAGATCGTCAATGCGTGTTAGATCATCCTCAATCTCCTTAGTCACACTCGCATTCTTTGGCTGAGAAGAGGTAAAAAGCGATGCATGCAGGGAGGCATCGGGGGAAGAAGCAGAAGGAAGGGATGGAGAGGGAGGAGATCGTCGTCGATCACCTTGGGGAGGAGTCAGAAGACGTTCCGGATGTTCCACTGTTTCGAAAGTCTGCATCTTGAGAGGACGAGCGAGGTTTGTGAAGGCCTGAACAAAAATATCTTCTTGGTAGTGTAAAACCTCTCGAATCACTTATCGCATGTGATTTCTGCATGGTCATCAGTTAAAATGAAAATATTGTGCGAGAAAGTGAAAATCGGACCTGTCCGAATATCTCCGATGGTCGTTGATCGAAAGTGATCGGTTTCACTTGAGGAGCTTCGTTTCGCATCCTATAATTGTATTTCGCTTGCTTTGACACCTCGTTTTCACAAGTTCCCAACCGGAAGCTCTATTACTTGATCCGGTGTGAGAATGACGATCAATCTGCTCGATATCACGCGTTGCACGTAAGGATTCACTGACCTCAGGACACACATTAGAGATAACCCCCCAATTTCTCCTCGGTTTTTGATAGTCCTTGGGTAGGCTTTCCCTGACCCCAAGTTAGAGAGGCGGTAGATCAAACATCTCTCCAGGAGGCCACGTCAAACTTCATCTTTGAGGCTTGGTTTTTCGCGATTATCTCGTTATAGAGTGGAGCTATAAAAATATGTTCAACTAATAAAATGTAGCTTTTCCCGAGACCTTTCAGAAAAGAATAATGGTGATGGGATTTATTTCATGATTGGGAGCTGTAGAAACGATCTCCTTTCACAGGCGCCGGACGGAAAAATGAACGGTTCCATTCGGTAGAGCTCGTCGAGAGCTTTCGAATGAGCTTCTAAAATCAAAAATCGATGGGGCTTTGGCTGAAAAACGCCTAAAACACGAATCCAAGACACGATTCCTCGAGTGATTCCCCCAATCTCGCGTGCCTTCGGCAGTTTTTCAGGCGTTTTTCAGCCAAAGCCCCATCGATTTTTGATTTTAGAAGCTCATTCGAATGCTCTCGACGAGCTCTACCGAATGGAACCGTTCATTTTTCCGTCCGGCGCCTGAGAAAGGAGATCCTCTCTACAGCTCCCAATCATGAAATAAATCCCATCACCATTATTCTTTTCTGAAAGGTCTCGGGAAAAGCTACATTTTATTAGTTGAACATATTTTTTATAGCTCCACTCTATAACGAGATAATCGCGAAAAACCAAGCCTCAAAGACGAAGTTTGACGTGGCCTCCTGGAGAGATGTTTGATCTACCGCCTCTCTAACTTGGGGTCAGGGAAGGCCTACCCAAGGACTATCAAAAACCGAGGATAAATTGGGGGGTCATCTCTAATGTGTGTTCTGAGGCTGTCCAATTCAGTGAATCCTTGGATGAAACGTGTGATATGCAGATTAACCCTGTTCGAGGGGCAAAGGGAGGGGAATAACCAGTCAGATCGAGCTCCGATCCGGCAGAAGTGTCAATTCTACGTTTCTTGTGTAAACATAAAACACCAACATAATCTCTTTCTCATTCTTGGCAGCTTGTCGGGCAGTTTGTTGAGAGAGTTGAGCAGCGACCTAAAAAATTGATTGAATGCATTCAATCCTCATCGTGCTCAAGAATCAGCACTATTTGATGGCAGCGATAGTCACCTGTGCCAACTGCATTACACTCTCTGAATTGAGCAGCTCGAGGAATGGAATGTTCTGAAATAACTTTGTAAATTCATTTCGAAAATACTTCCTCATGGCGATGACTAACCCCTATCGCTTCTCAGTTCTCTCCTACGACAATGAATGCCATTCGATGACTAATCGAACGAACGAAACGGCACAAGGACGTCACTATTATAATCTCAAATCTATAATACATTCGGTTCAAAAGTGCTAAAAGCGGCACATCGCAGGAACAACTCTCGCCTTTCCCAATCACGGATCTCGTTTTTGCGCAATCGCCACTGCAAACCCGCTCGAGATCTCGCGAGAGACTCATTTCTTCCATTTAGCTTCGTTTCGAATCTCGAAATGAGCAAGAAAAACGCGAAAATGATTGAATCCAATGATAATCAACAGCTAGCTGAAGACAGGGGCACAAAATGCTGAAAAGTAGAAACTGTTCGTACCTGTGCTGCATCACTCAGCGTTGAGCACATGAGGAGTGCGGCTATCAACCTCATGGTGCACTAGTGGGTCAAGAGGGGCCTGGCTACTGCAGGTCCGAACCCGGGAAGGGACTGGGTGAATGGGGGAGTGGAGGGGCAGGAGGGAGGAATAGTGAGACAGATCTGGTCTGGCTCTCCCCCTCTCCCTCTCTTTCCCTGGCATCTCCCCTCTCTCATACAGCTTGTAATCACGTTCTATTGTGGGAGAGAGGGAGATCAGGGGATGAGGGAAGGGAGAGATCGAGTCAGGCCTGACCAGAGATGATCGATCTATTAAGGCCTC
>LS554492.1:51714-64407 GCA_900490775.1 Pristionchus maxplancki
ACAAACAAAAACGCGTTTTGGGCAAAAATGGGGGGTGCCCCTCCTGGAGCGCGGAGGGGACATATTGCGAAATTGACCTCACCAGCGTGTTCCGGGTCAAAAATAACCCCTAGGGCCAACTTTTCAGACATCTCAATTTTTTGGCCTGTTCCAAACCCCCGTTGATCCTTGTTGATCCTAACGCAAACGGCCTCATATTGCGAATAATCAAATCTTAAAAAGATGAAAGTTAGATACTTTCATCCATTCATGCAATCGAAAAGTTTGATCAATATTTATCTAGTGCGATTGATGTAAATGGTCGTCGAATTACTATCGACAACGACGTTGCAAATTGGCTGGAATGTTCGAATAACATTTGGGTGGTTCGCTACTCTTGGAGAGGGCGCGATTTTCGTGCTCCGATCGTATCCGCCGTATGTGCCACTGCAGGTTTTCATTTTTTTATGAATCATTTTATAACCAAAACTCGTGTTAAGGTGCGAAAAAGTGCCCCTGCGAACAACCGTTCGGACATCTCACACTTACCCACATTAGTGCGGAAAATAATAAGAAAACATACAAAGCAGTGCCCAATGTCCTCAATCCCTGCCAAGCAGATGCATGGCTGCAGTATGATTCTCCTTCCTGTTCCTATTAGAAGTAATTTATTTCAGCTGGCAGATTTACAAGTTTCCGGAATACCATTGGCATGAAAAGCAAGATAATCCTCTCGTGAGTTCTTTTTCACTTGTATTCATGTAAGTTTAAATTAATTCCAGGCGGAAGTGGTCTGTCAAGCGGGAATGTGGATTCTGTGGACTCACGGAAAGAACAGCTGGGGAGTTGATGCCTTGTGTTGCTTCGTTTGGCCATGAACATTCACTCATTCATTATGGATAAACTACATTGAATCTATCTTTCATTGCGAATTTAGATTCCAGCCATGTCATATGAGGCCGTTTACCTAAGAATCGAGCAGATCCGAAGGAATCTGGCACAGCTCCAAAAGGTCGATTCTCTGAAACTCCGGGTTTTGGGGTTCTCGAGGGTGCTGATGACGATGGACATGGTCATTTTCCATATTGAGCCTCCGTTGGCTAAATTTCTCCGTCCCCGAGACGGCTAAAATTAAGTGAAAATGTTTCCCGGAGTAGAATTTAATGCTGATCACGCCTGTCTAATTCATTTTTTGCTAATTATCTTAATTAATTGCAAAAATAGAACTTTGCGCAGAAGCGAAAGTGGTCTGCGCCTTTGGCATAGATCGGACCGGAATCGCGTGAATATGCTAATCCTAAAAAATGGTGTCTCTAAATAGTCAGAGCTCTGAGAAATCGACTTATAGTGAAAATATCTTGTGAGTAAATCTACCCATTTTCCTCTTGATTATTGGCTTCCTTTGATCTACCCCTGTCTCCGCCGACGGGATGGGAAGAGAGTACATGGAAACGAGAGGGAACAGAGAGACAGACAGACGGGGAAGGGATCAATCGAGAGAGACTCGGGTAGATCAACGGATCGGAAAGAGATTGTCAGATTTACTTACAAGATATTTACACTATAAGTCGATTTTCTCAGAGCTCTGACTATTTAGAGACACCATTTTTTAGGATTAGCATATTCACGCGATTCCGGTCCGATCTATGCCAAAGGCGCAGACCACTTTCGCTTCTGCGCAAAGTTATATTTTTGCAATTAATTAAGATAATTAGCAAAAAATGAATTGGACAGGCGTGATCAGCATTAAATTCTACCTCGGGAAACATTTTTGCTTAATTTTAGCAGTCTAGGGGACGGAGAAATTTCACAAAAACCGTTTTCGACGTGACGTCATCTGGAGCCAACGGAGGCTCAATATGGAAAATGACCATGCCCATCGTCATCAGCACCCTCGAGAACCCCAAAACCGGGAGTTTCACAGAATCGACCTTCTGGAGCTGTGCCAGCCCTTGCTCGATTCTTAGGCAAACGCCCTCATATTCATCTCTCTTGAAATATCTTTATTTTATCTCAAGCAATCGTATCGACCATCTGACATTTGAAGGATTGTTCGAAGACTTTCTTCGTATTGTAATTTCCTTCAGCTACTTTTCCCACTTTCAGTCTCCGATACTGAAATTACTTTCCAGAATACAAAAGTAGTATTAATTCTGCTTACCACGTAGAACATAATTGTCAGAATGATAATAAGCCATAGAATTCCCATGATGATGAAGAATGGACCGGAAATTCGACAGTTTCGATGTATCTGATTATAAATTAACCTTTGATGCTGGTTGGATTCTCGATGTCAGAGGGAATGGAAGTTGGAGGATGAGCTTGATCCCACACTGGAGAGCATGATATTGTTTTTTTACAAATAATGAAAAGGATCATCGTAAAATAGCTCACGGATGTCCTTCATCTGCTCCCAAATCTCCTGCTCGCTGTACTTCGCCACAGTTTCGTTTATCTTCGTGTATCTCACTACAGAACCGTCGAAGATTGAAATGAGTGACTAAAATGGACGGGATTCAACTCAGTTAAGATTCCTTTGTCTCACTTGATTCAAACTGAGAGTGAAATTGGCCCTCGCAGCATGCTTCACTCTATCGTGAGTCTCCATCGGAATATCGATTTCTTCAACTTCCAACTATTTTTACATTTTTGTTTCGATTGTTTTCTCCATACCAATGGTGTCATTGAGAAGATGGAAGAGAGCAAGGGAAACATTAATAAATTCCAATCGATTCTCTCCAAATTCAAGAGCGGTTTCAGTGAAATCGCGGACAAAGATGTCAAAGTGCCAATCATTAGGACCTTCGGGCCTGAATTTTTTATAAGCTCACTGATGAAGCATCAGGAAATAACCTCATTTTGACAGCCACGTCAGTCCTTGCTTGATTAATTTTGTAAGACTTTTTGCATGTATCATCTAATTCCTGCCTACAAGCAACTAAGGAGATCTAAGATCAAAGAGCAATCCGACTTCTCTCGTACTGCAGTGAACGGTTCCTTGTCATGACAACGAGAAAACCACAGGCAAACTTCCTGCGGTTAGTAAAAAAGTTTTCCAAAAATATACAATAAACGTACATCATCATTGCAGTAGCCCGCCTGGCCAACTATAAGAGAAGCTGCTAACGGTAGAAAGGAAAGCCACATCTTCTCTCGAAGAGAGAAAATCAAGATTGAACTCCCTTTTGGATTGATCCAGTTGTTTCCCATGCTTGTCAATTGTATGATTCAATGTTTACATCCATAGGAAAACTCTTTATTATCTTTGCACCGATAAAATGCGCAAACCGAACGAATTGTGTAAGGGATGAGACCGGAGAGATCTATTACACCGGAGAGATAACAAGTAATCTGACGGGGCTAATAACACTAATAATTACTTTGCGATGATGATTTGCATCATCGAATGAATCGACAGAAGATCTGAAACGATTATTCATCCATTTCAAAAACAGCTGCGAAACCATACCATTTGGCCATCCAGTAATGAGCACCACTGGATCTCCAGTCTTCACGAATCCGCGCTTCTTGCCTAAAAAATCAGTTAGTGATTGCAGTATCTTTCGGCTACCGTAACTGATCATAAGAAAACCGACATTGATCGAGACCCATCTGCAGTGCCTGCTCGATCACATCCATCTTAGGACCCACTTTCGTCTCTGAAAAGTGAGATTTCACTGTTCATTGCGAGTGCAACGGATGCTCACCTGGTGCGTAGAAGGGCAAGACTCCTCTGAATAGATGGAGTTTCCTCGCTATGGCCTTGGATGAGCAGAGGGCGACGATGGGAACGGGAGGACGGAACTGGGCACAGATCTGAGCTGATCTGAAAAAGGAATTACGTTGTTTTGAGACTACATTTTGATAAATTCCTCTCACTTTCCAGAAGTCGTTATCATCACAATAGCCGATGCATTCATGCAGCTGACAGCAGTCGCAGCAGAGAGAGCCATCGTCTCCAGTTTGCTCAGCTTCCCACCCTTGTGACGTTGGAGGTCCTGAGGGGAAGTGAGGGATCACGATATGATCGATTGATAAACCAAACCTGCAGCAGCCATCGCTGGTAGTACGCAGTCTCCGCCTCGGCACAGATCTGGAATATTTCTCTTATGAATGAGATCGAATCGTAACAAAAACTGTCTTTGAAAATAGATATATCCGGTATACAAAGTATGAGGGCTCACATTGTTCATGACAGTCACAGCTCCGACGGGGAACTTTCCATGGGCAGTCTCTGCAGAGAGCATCACGCAGTCTGCGCCGTCCAACACTGCGTTGGCCACATCCGAACCTGAACGATGACTGAGTTACTTTTATACGAACATTTCGTGCCGTTTCTTATCAAGTGCTCTTTATTTTGGGTTGAATCGAAAACCCGCTTACACTCTGCTCTGGTGGCTCTCGGATTGAGTGTCATACTCTCGAGCATCTGCGTCGCGATGATGACGGGTTTGCAGTTGCGATTGCACTTCGAGACGATCATCTCAATAAAAATGAGTCTCGTTTGCCATTTCTAAACGTTGAAATGGATACCTTCTGGACGATGGCGACCTTTGCCGAGGGTGTCTCCACTCCGAGTGGACCACGGGCGATCACAATTCCGTCTGAAATTGACAATTTATTAAAAATTGAGAGGAAGAAAACTCCTTGCGAAATGGATCAAATTTTTTCTCACCAGCAGCATCGATAATCTCATCGATGTTCTTGAGTGAATCTTCATTCTCGATCTTGGCGATCACTGAGATTGGCTTAGCACTGAACAATTAGATTGGTTAAGTTTTTTTTGAATTAATTTGAATTATTAAACAGCCCTCCCGATCTTCCAGTAAAGAAATAAAACGAACCTATCACTGATCTCGTACTTGACAGTCTCCACTTCTCTTCTGTCTCTGATGTAAGAAGCGAAGACCATGTCGATGTGCTCCTTCAATTATTCCTTCTTATTCAATTGAATTCTCACGACGATTTGGAATTTATGGACATTTTATTCTGAGCAATAATGCAACAAATCTCCTCGGTTTCTAGTTATTATTTCATCGATCTCACCTCAATGCCCAATCTCAGATCCTCCTTGTCCTTCTCCGATAGAATGGGCAATTGCACCCGCACTGAGGGGAGATTCACTCCTGAAATGCCATTATCTTGTTTCAAGATTCTACTGTGCGAATACACGTGAACAACTGAACAAACGAGTGAGACACGTGTCCTAAACTAAACACTCATACATAACTGCTCTTCAATTTTCTTCTATTGCATGTGATAAAATTTTAAAAAGGTAAGGAATACGGACGTAGATCACACACCTTTGTGTGACCCGAGAAGTCCTCCAGTGATTACTTCGCAGTGAAGTCCATCCGCGTGCTTCGCCAGTACCTGCAACTCGATCGTTGGTTGATAACGCAATTTGGGGTATTGGCTAACCCTTAGACAGATGACTCCATCATCGACGAATAGATCCTTGCCTATCGCGAGTTGTTCAGCGATCAGAGGATAGTCAAGGTAGATCTGAAATTATTCGCCCAGAACTGACTATTTTCACTTTTATTTTTAGTTCGGCTAGCTGGCAGACTACTAATGCATTGCATGCTACAAAAGCAAAAGCGAGTCTCATGAAAAAATTGCCTACAAAAAGCAATGAAAATCCCCTTGCCTGTCCTTCAACACAATTTTTCGTTCCCGTCTCATCCACGGACACGTTGTATCCATCTCGCTCCTTCAACTTCAATGGCACGTGATCCTGCAAACAGAACTTGATCTTTGATCTCCAGGACCATTCCCTAACCTTCACCGGGCCGGTTCTAATCTCCGGTCCCTTCGTATCGAGAGCGATTGCTACGTAGTGGTCTGCAATTGCGTTATCACTAGGTAATCCGTGACTAGACTTTGAAAAATAACGTAACTAGTTATTCATTCCTCGTCACTTTCCGTTAGTAAAGCGGTCTCGTAACTAGTTACGAAAGAAGTAACTAGTTACGAACGTTTTTCGTAACTAGTTATTTAGCTCGTTTTTGTTCTACGAGTCCAAGAATTGTATAGCTCGACTCGTTTTGATCAACCCTGGTAAAGTGCTCAGCTCACTTTTTCTCGTAACTAGTTACGAAGTAAATAAATAACTAGTTACGAAACCGCTCTAATAAAGTGGGAGAGTGAAGAATGACTAGTTACAAAATTCTCTTCGTAACTAGTTACATCGTTATAAACCGTTATATTTCAAAGTCTATCCGTGACCGAATCGCATACCAGGAAACGCTTCTCTCGCTTCCTTGATCATGCGAATGCGTCGCTTGTGGGCCTGAAAACGGTGTTTTTTATTTCTTTTCGTTCTACATCTTCGTTCTCTTTCCATTTTCACTTATGATCGGTCAATCGTGAGTAATCCCCGCACAGATTATCCACGGATTTGCGCGTATTTCAGTCAGAAACGAGAACGAACAGAGAACGATCACGTTTGACACGTTTCAACAAACTTTTCCACTGCTTTTATGTATCGTAACTTCATCCGAATCCAGCATAAATCATGGGTGAATCCCACCTCTCTATCACCGTGTGACATGTTGACACGAGCGATGTTCATTCCATTCAGAATCATCTCTCGAATTAACTCCACCGAATCGCATGAGGGACCTGAAGAGAGTAATGAATCATTCATTAATTACTTTTTTCAGTGAAGCCTGCAATAATTCCCTTCGTCCCGGTGT
Organism: Pristionchus maxplancki; assembly: GCA_900490775.1. NCBI lineage: Eukaryota > Metazoa > Nematoda > Chromadorea > Rhabditida > Neodiplogasteridae > Pristionchus > Pristionchus maxplancki. The sequence goes on from LS554492.1 coordinate 58,392, forward strand.
CTGTGTAGACATTGCATACGTGCATAACCCTTCATTCCTTTTTTTAGCTCAAGGTCAAAAGATTGTTGGGCACGAAATCCTTGCAAAAGTAGTCGTAGACTTGTTGTCTCCCTTCTCTGCACTCATTCTTCTCCCTCTGGTCAACACTTTCTGTTCTCTGAGAGAAATGACGAAAATAGAAACTTCCTAGCCACATCCTTCGAAATATCTCAATCTGTGTTGACGAGTGGAAAGAAGGAAGGGGTGCCCCCTCTCTCTCTTCCTCTTTCTCTCCTCCTTTCGCAATGAGTCTCTTCCCTCTCTCCGCTCTTTTCTTTGGTCTCTGACAGATGCTAGAATGCAATAAGTAAAAAGTGCGTGCGGTTTGTGAAGAATTGCAAAGAACGTCCAGCAAAGACCATTGGAACCACAATACTTTAGTCGCAAACAATAATAACAACAACAACAAAAACAAACCGATGGTTCCGACAATTCCGGTCTTCCTCATTCTGGAAGCCGTATTATCAGTGGTGAGTCTCGTGAGATGCTCGATGTGCGTTGGAGCCTATAAATAGGTTATTTACAGTGAGAATAATGACGAAATGCAGGTATTCTCGTGCTTTTCTCCTGACCCTAACTTGAAAACAACACAGAATGTGACGCGAGAGTGGGAACTGTACAGATAGTCAACCCTCTGATGAAATTGTTCTGAATTCTTGACCAAGAGAAGAGAAATGGGATGAAATGCGTGCTTACATGATCCATTGCTGTGCCCGAAAACTGGACGGACCTGAAAATGAATGGGAGAATGAATGGAAGAAGGAAGGAACTCTGTCTCGAGAAGAGAGAACCTCGCGCAATTTTCTACTTGAGCAAACATCGATGAGATGAGTGGAAACGAAATGAATCAGCCAGAAGAAAAGGAGGATACGTACGACATTTGTGTCCTTCTTTCAGCCTCTTTCTCTCCTTTAGACCGACTTCCTTTCTCGTCTCTTCACTCTCCTTCTTCCCTTCAGTCTCTTCTCTCTTCTCTGTCCGAGGGACTACAAGTAATCGAATGAACGCGCGAACGAGAAGAATTCAAACTGTTGAGTAGGAATCGTGGCAATCCCGTGAGAGTTGGTTGAACAACTACTCGCCAGAGGAAAGAAATCAACAAGAGGGAGTGAAGGGGGATAGAGAGGGAGAGGAGAGAAGGGGGGAGGGGGGGGGGAGGGGGGAGGGGGAGAGCCCCCGATAACAGCAGATGACTGCAGTTGCTTCGTTGACTTCCGACCTCTTATCTTCCTCAAGATAACATCCTTTGTGCTACACAATGCCAGTGATCACCCCTTGCTTCTCTTCTTTCCTTGCTTTCGGGTTGAAACGAGGGGAAGCAACGAGAAATAATGTTACGAATGCAGCAAAAAATAATTTGAATAGGCATAATTGAAGCAAAAGAAATCAGCAATTGCCTGAAAAGGATCAATCTTGAATCTACAACCAAAGAGGAGGGAGGCAAAAGTTTTCTGGAGGTATGGGGAATCGAACCCCAGACTTCTCGCATGCAAAGCGAGCGCTCTACCCCTGAGCTATACCCCCGACACACTCCCTCTTCACAGAGTGGCTCTAGAGCGCTCGTGTGAGAGACAAAACAGTGGGTTGAGAAAGAGAGGGAAAGAGGGGGATTTCTGTTCGCCGTTTGTGTTGACTCTATAATTGGACGCCATGACGTGAGAACTCGATTTCATTCGATGCGATTAGTCGGTTATACCATTCGTTTATCATTGTAGAAGAAACGAGCGGGCCAGTAATCGACTTATTTTTTATCTTCCTTGTTTTGTCTGATTACAGCACTCAATTGCCCTGGATCGCCTTATCGATAATGAAGAAAGAAGCAACGATCAGAACTGAAATTAAGAATAATGAATAACTTAATTAATTAATTAATTACCGGCAGTGATAATGAAGAATACGATAACGAGTAGAGCAGCAAGAGTGAAATTCGATCGTTTGTCTCTCTCTGAAATTCCATTCTCATTTTAAATCTTGGCACGATGCCAACTTATTCTCTCCAATCGATCTTTCTCCTTCTGTTGTTTCTCCTTCTCGGATTCGTCGTCCTTTCGCTCCTACACACGATTTTATTACTTTCAGATATTACTGTATCCCTGGTATCGGATACTGTATCCAAGGGCACAGTGCCAAGTTCAGTATCCCAAGACTTGAATCGACATAGAGTACTGTATCTCTTGGCACCGTGCCAATAGATCCATTCATCGTAGATATACCGGGCAATCTTTCTCCGATTGGGGTTCATCTTCGAGTTTCGTTTTCTCGTCTTCATCTTCTTCAGTTTGTCCTTTCTTCTTTTTCTTCTTGTCTTTCTACAAAGATCAAAGATCAAACTTTGGATGAGAGATCAAAGATCAAACCTTAGCTGGTTTCGTGTCACTCTTTCCACTCTTACTCTTCTCATCCTCACCAGTTGTTCCCTTCTTACTTGCTTGACTATTCGCTGTTCTATTCGATTTCTTACTATCCTGTAATCAATATCTTCTTATTGATACCGTAATCCATCTACCGTACATTTCCTTTCTTCAACGACTTGGGATTCCCACCAACGGGATCTGCAATCGGTTGAGTTACAGTAACCCATTGGGTATACGGTATCTTCCATTCCTACAGTACTCCTACAGTAACGGACCAACTGATTCGTAGAGGTCGTCTCCTCCGGGTGGTTTGGGCGGGGCTGCAGCAGGGGGAGCAGCAGGTGCAGCTGCAGCAGGGGGCGGGGCTGCGGCTCCTCCTCCACCTCCTCCTACACCAAGGTCCTCGTAGAGATCCTATAAAGATCAAAGATCAACTGATGATCTCGAACACTCTAGTATTCCAAGAGACGACTACTGGCTAAGATCGAATTTGGAGGCGACAAGATCAAAGATCAATCAGCAAACTCACAGCCATTCTTCACTGAAGGGAGGATACTGGTCGGGTGAACCGGCCAGCAGCAAAGGGCGACTTAAGAATGGTGGAGAACGAAGGGAGAATGAGAGAACGAAGAATATGAACAATTATGTAAAGTTGTAATTGTAATTTTGCACGGTGCAGAAAGACGATGGAAATGTGTTTATCCACGAAATGTACAGAAATCAGGGGAGGAGAGGGTACTCGTAGAGGGAAAATGACAGAGATGAGAAAGGAAATGACTCGTGATAGCACCAGAATAGAGCAATAATTATTCGTACATAATGAGAACGTTTGGTTGCCGTGGTCAAGTCCAATATGGACGAATAACCACAATTAGAGATGGAAAGAATCAAATGGCGCCTAGACCAATGACAATCTTGCTTTCGGAGATGACTTTTCTCGATGCGGGAGGGGTCGGATCATCGTCTCCCGATGTATCGATAGAGAGAGGATGAAGAAGAGAAGTGGAGGTATCAGAACAATCGGAAGCTGCTGAGGAATACTCCGATCGCTGCAAGAAATTATCATTCGATGAGAGGCTCATTTCGATTTATCCTTGGGGAGAAAATAAAGTATCTATAAAACATACGGCAAAGATGGAAGCGAGACTGCTTCTTCCCGAATCCGAATGATTGCACAACGATGTCGTCTGAACACGTTTATCGTGCAGTAACTGGAAAGATTCATCCTTAATCATTCAAGAATAGTGGAATTAGTGACAGTAACCCCTACAATATCACTATTGGTCACTGACCCTCGGGCTCCGTTGCATCGTGATCACATGTTCGTGATGGGAATCAGAAGAATGCTCGGAGAGATCGGAGACCTGCAGAGATCAAAGGTCAACTCTGATCTATGGTCGAGTGACTTGTAAAACCACAATTAGCGGATTAAAGCTCATGCGATGGCTAAGGTTCAATAAAAAGGCGAGAAATTGGTAGAAGCAATAATCTACGAATGTGGTTAGATCGTGCAAGGAGTGCAAATGAGTGGGTTAGTATCACACCTCAGGAATTGCTGAGACCTTTTTGAGGATGGACGAGAATCTGCCGGCCTTCTCCGGTTTTTGATGAGTGCACTCGCAATCCGTCCCGAAACCCGTGTCCATCGATTGGAACGACACCCGGGGAGTCGATCTGAAAAGCGGTTCTGGTCATCGCGATTCTGTCTATTAGCCGGTCTCACCTTCTCCTGTTCCGATCCCATCCCTCCGGTTGTCCCAGAAGTGCCGTGCTCTCTGCGGAACCTCGAGGAGTTCCACTACTTGCCTCTCCATTCAACCAGGATGACTTGGTGGTGGTTGTGTCCTGGAAATAAGAAATGGTTGAAATCAATAGAAAGTAAAGATATCCAACCTGATACTGAGGATGAGGTGAGTGTTGAGAGTGGGAGTTCTGGTTGACGGACATCAATTTGGCCGAGTCATTGCTCTTCCTCCTTCGATCTTCTGGTCCGTGCATGTGATAGAGGGCGGAGAGGGAACTGAAAAATAGAGATTATTAGATCTTGATTCTTCTCTTTTGAGAACGCTTTGAATGACAACCCTGAACAACCGATGGGGGGGGAATAATATTGACTGACTGAATGGTATGTCTGGGAGTGTTGACGAGTCTCTTGAAGATGGGCACAGCACGCTTCTTCACTTTGCTTCGGATCACCTCAATGATTTGTTTCGTTCAAGTTATTGTGAATGAGATCTAACCTTAGTAAGGAACACATAGAGGAATGGATTGGTGAATGTGTTCAGAGGGAAGAAACAGATGATGAAGATCTTTGCTGTACTGATATCGATCAGAGGGTAGCCAAGAGCCGCTGAGAGACCTGAAATCAGGGGATTTATTTATTTCTGTGGCATATACCGCAATCGTTCTCACCCAGTATACAGGAAGGCATCCAACACAGCATATCTGTGATGATCAGAGCGAGCATCTTCATGATGATGTGATGATCTTCGGGACTGCAAGAAGCGACGTTTAGGAAAGGGCGGAAGGATGCACACCACTCACCGAGAAGGAGTGTTGGGGTCCATGAGGATCTTGAAGATCATTCCATAGCAGACGACCATTCCAATGAATGCAACGATGAGGATGGAAAGACCGAAGATGAGGTAGAACTTAAAATTATTTTGTAATGTTTCGAAATGTGATTTCCCCTGCGAAAAAATCGCAAATGTGCCCGATTTGTGAAACATTAGTGAAAATGCACCGTTATTCACAACTTTAGAATATTAGTGATGTTCTATCGCTCACCCTATCGATGTGATCCTCGACGAAGAGTGGAAGACAGGTGGAAGTCTTTGTGTAGTCACTCACTCCCATCAGAGGAAGAGCCGCCATCACGAATGAGAAGACGTATCTGTAGAAATTCCGATTAGCGACGTTTCATAAATCACACCACCACACGAGGGAAACTCACGAGAAGACGACGCAGACGATGCAAGTGCGGAAGGAAAGATGACGACCGAAGATGGCCTGACGGGTGGAATAAGCGATCTCGAAGGCTATGAAGAACATGGAGAGAATGGAGAGAGAAGAGGAGAAGACACAGAGGAATCTGAAGGATCGATAATCGAGTGAGAATATAGTCAGTAATCGATCGGTGGTGCTACTACCGTACCCCGCAGCTCTGCACCACACTCCAGTCTGCCATCCGACGGCGAATCGGAAGTATTCATCCTGTGTGTCCTTGTCTTCCAGAGCGAGTAGACCGAGATAGATCGCTGAAAATTTTCGATTTATTGATTGTGTTATTTTTTATACATTTTCCTCGAATTTTACGTATTTCCTCAACACTTCGTCCTATGGGTGCGGTCGCAATAAACAAGATGGCTGCAAATATTGTTTCCGGTATAACTCTGTCACTGACACGACCTCTCGCGGTGCGCATAAACATATTGTCATCTAGATCTCTTTCGTCCCTTCAGATCGGATTAACCATTGACGAAGGCCCTTTCTCTTCTTCTCGAATTATCTGACGCAACCGATTTGTCGTTGACAAGAAGAAGAACCCGACACGTGGTTACACTCAATCGACGCACCCGAAATAGCCCCCTCTTCCTCCTTCACTTTCCTCCCTTTTCACTCCC
>LS554492.1:64985-80069 GCA_900490775.1 Pristionchus maxplancki
AAACATATTGTCATCTAGATCTCTTTCGTCCCTTCAGATCGGATTAACCATTGACGAAGGCCCTTTCTCTTCTTCTCGAATTATCTGACGCAACCGATTTGTCGTTGACAAGAAGAAGAACCCGACACGTGGTTACACTCAATCGACGCACCCGAAATAGCCCCCTCTTCCTCCTTCACTTTCCTCCCTTTTCACTCCCTTTTTCCATCGGTATTCGCCTTTCAAGATCGTCTCTCCATCTCTCGTGATTGATTGCAAACGCCGCGCTTTTTGACAGACCAAATTAGTCGGAAGCCATCGAACGACCAGAAACTAGGAATCTTTCCCCGTTCCTTCGACCAAAAATAGATCGATCTGAGATGTGTGAAATGGTTCGATCGGTGAACGATGAGAGACAATGGAGATCATTGCTCTCACTACGCAGCAGCACTAAGAGGAGTTCCGGTCGAGTGTGACTTCCCCTCTTCTTCCCCTCTTCTTCCATCCACTGTTGTCTCTATCGTTTCCGGCCACTGTTTTCCCTGTCATTTTACACTATCCAATCGAGTTTTCCAATCCAAGGAGTGGCGCGTGGGTCGAGAGGGAGAGATAGTCACGTTGTGGTCGTTATCGGATTAGAAAGGAAGGATGGGAGAGGTCGGATGACGATCAACGATGGAGACGTCAATCGACAACATATTTGTGCAACCAATGAGGATCATGGCCGTTTTCTGGATGGATTACCCCAAACCGATCAACAAGCTGCCATCTAAACGCTATGTGCAAAATAGTGCCGAGTTGTAACAGTTTCTCTCACCAGAAAGGGCATTGGCGAAGCTTAGATTGAACATGAAGATGTAGTGGGATCTCTTCCTCGCTTCATAGGCCATCGCCAGAATGAACCACACGATCAGGTTCAGAATCACTGCAAATATCAAACTATTTTTGAAATTGGTCTAAAATCGTACCCGACGAGATCCAGAAGAACCAAATGGCGTATCGGAGCACTGGGTATCTGGAGAGTACGTGGTGTAATGGATGGTGTGATTTGGGAAACGTCGCCGCTACTCACCCTACAATGCTCTCGCAGGGGTTCATCGCATCCGGTTCGGGAGTGCATTTGACGTCGTCGTAGTGCTCGCGAATCGACTCCAGCTCTTCTACCTCAAATTAAATTCATAATTTGCTAAATTATGAAATAAAGTACCTCCAAGCAACGAGAAGCTCCCAGTTCATCGTCCCCGAATGCTGAAAGATTTAGATCAATTCAAACTTCAAACTTCAGAGATACAACACGGAACTGAACAAAATGACTAGTCACGACACCGTAACTCACTCTCGTTTATGAAGTCGAATACTGTAACATTTCCATTTTTTGATTATTTTTGTCACGAAATATGATAAATACTCACGCGGAAGTTCACTGCTGTCCTCCTGCGGCTCATCAGGCCAATCGGGCCAAAGCAGCGCCTAAAATTCAATTTCTTTGTCGTTTTCTGAGAATCATTTCAATACAATTGTTCAACTTTGTGCGAACTGGCGAAGAAGATCTCGTGAAACGAAACTCGCTCTCACTACAATAGACACAAATGGAACGACGTACTGAAACGGACCAGAATGTTCTCAGTTCCATTCGAGAATCTCTTCCTTCGACTCTGCTTCACGTGATTCTCCTTCAATCGATCCTTCTTCTCGTCTTCCATTCGCTTCCTGGGAAACAATTGGATGCAGATAGAGATCAAAGATCAATAGACTCACTTGCATATTCTCTTGCGGTACTCGCGAGTCTCGTTTCCGACAAGATCCAGCTTGGAAACATGCTGCAACATAACAATTCTTGAGATCGATTTGGACAGCAAATAAGATACCTTGAAGAGGCAACAGTGATGGGGGTAAGTGAAGACGGCCTTCTTTAGAGATGTGAATGCAAGCACTGATGGGAGTTGCTGAAGGAGGGAGAATATGAGAGATCAAAGATCAATTATCTAGATACCTTGAGTGTTTCAACGGCTTGTAGAATGAGTACTCGTACACTTTCCATTCCTACTGAAGGAAGCGAAGAGATCGAAGTATGGGAGAGATCACTGAAGGAGGATTCAGCTTTGTTATTGATACTTTGACTTACATATTATTCAACACATTCATATGGGCGAAAGCATCAGGGGAGATGTGAGTGAGATCGTTGTTACTGTAGAGTTCTCTGCAACGATGCGGTGATCTTTGATCTCAGCTTGGATTGACTCACAAGTTGTGAATGGAGCTATTAGCGAAGGCTTCCGCCTCGATTCTCTTCAGGTTATTCTTAATGATCTTGAACGAGCGAAGACGGAGATTTCTGAAATACAATCACAGTAATCGAAAAATGAATGTGCAGAGCTTACCGTAATCTTCCCGTCGGGATCACCTCGATTTCGTTTTCGGAGAGATCAACCTCGGCGTCCACCTGGAAAGGAATACGGTAGAGAAAGTTACGGTAATTGGCTACGGTACCTTGTGGGCGGAGCTCATCTCGATAGCTGGAAGAACACGCAGTGCATTGTAGCGAAGATCTCTGAGAATGGAATACGTCGAACAATTACACACAGTGAGATATTTAGAACTATCACAAATTCAGTAAAAGTCGTCCTCACATTTTCCTGATTTTGAGATGCGGAAGCATGAGCGTTCCCTCGACTTCCGTGAGACTTTCGCAGTTCTTGATGATTCTGAAAGATTATTATTATATTTTATTCTTTCAATTGGATCCAATCAATGACTCACAACTTCTTCAACTGCGTATGATTGGCGAGTGAAGCATAATCGAAAGAAGTGAGAGGAGCAGAGATGATCTCTCTGGAAGATTTTAATATCCCACTCTGATTCATTTCGCTGAGTGATGATCAGGATAAAATAGATAATTGCTTACAATTCCTCAAGGAATTCGTATCTCTTGAATGCATTCACTCCGATTGTCTTGATCCCCGTTCGGAAAAGCATCCTCAAATTAGTTTTTAGTATGAAAACAGCATAATCTCGCTCAGTTTCCTGCTCAAGTCAACACGAATCCCCCTAATCCTTCGACAGTTCCACTACTCGGAATGCAATGCGCATGTTTTCCATCGTGTCTCATCCCTCGAAAGCCAGCTAAGGAGGGAAGGGAGGAGAACCCACAGGCTGTGGAGATTGGCAGTCATATTCTGAGGGATTGAGAGGACTGAGTCACCCACGCAGCAGCATTCCGCCTCGATCTGAGAACATTTATTTTCGAAAATAAATCAAATAATCTTACCTCCTTGCGGACACGAGTGATGCACTTGCACGTTTCCGTCTCGTTCGAAAGTGGACATGACTGGAATTACTGATTTACGAAAATCAATCGAGCGTTTGTATTTTGGAGTTTATAGTATGCATTCTTGAAAGATTTATTACGAGCTTACTAACCCTACATGAAACTACAAAAGGTTATGCTCGAGATGAGTAACCTCAGGAATGCTTCCATTTGACTAACACCTCTGCTATTTTCTGACTAAATCGAGAGCGAACTCAAAGGAATGTCACAGTTTACTTCTTAAGGATACAATGGCTAATAAGTAACGAAATGAATATCTCACCTTTCTATTGATAGTGGCCATAATGGGGAAGGTTGCGTCGCTTCTCTGACTGCTGCATGGACGGAAGTCGTGGAGGAGGAAGAACAAGACCAGTCGAACGAAGAACGACCAACCCATTCCATTTAGTTCACGAATTTTGGAATCTACAATCGGCATTACTCACACAGACAACAACGACAACACGCAAAAGGAGTCGAGTTCCGATAAATGAGAAGAATACGTCTAGTGAACTCTCCCTTCCCTTTTCAGATTCTAGACGGGGCAAAACGAGACAACGGAGGGAGAATAATGGTTGTTATCATTCCCGAAATAGAAATGTCACATGAGGTGACATTCTCTTAGGAAGCGCGCGCTAATCTAGCTAACGCGCACATTTGTCTATCCTTGCAACGAAGGAATTTCCGTTCTCTGGAAGGTAAGAACAATGGACGAAAACAGATGGCTCGCGACTGAATCGATCGAGAGGAGGAGACAGCAACTACTGATAAGGTGATAGGGCTATTCTGATAGAGAAGAGAGGGAGGGAGAAGCGAATGGAAGAGACCATCGACCTCCTGATCTACTCATGAGAGGGAGGAATGATAAGCAAGTGATTAGCGAGACGACCGGAAATATGTCGACCTCTCTCTCAATGCAATTCGTCGAGTTCACACGAGGAGAGATGAATAAGTGTTATCAGAGGAATTGGAAGGGGAAGGGGAAGGAGAAGGAGAAGGAGGCATCGTGGACAGAGGAGGAGAGGCTTCTTTGTGATCTCCCGACGGAATGAATCCAAGAGGAGATTCCATGAGTGTACTCAACCATAAGAGGAAGCCGCCCCTCCCTTATCACCTTCCTCTTACCTATGGCTAACCCCAACCGGTTAGGAGGGAGTTAACCCCTCGAGGCGCAACACTTGATTGCTAATTGAACGGATAGGCGTAGTAATGAGCCGAGAGGAGCTTTATCCGAACGGAAGAGAGAAGGGAACGGGAGAATGAACAATCGGGCAACGCCTAAATACAATCCCAATGCGAGAGGAAGGCTAAATACGTGGGTAATAAAATTGTGGCACACGGAAATAGTATGAAGTCGCTTTTTACTGTGCATAGAAGGTGTTGATCAAGAGGTGAGCGAATTAGAGAGGGGAGGAGAGATGAGAACCGGGAATTTGGACGGGGCCGCTAAATGGTCACGCCCCCTTCCGGTCATAGAAGAAGAAGAGTAATCTATGAAGATCAGTGCGTAGAGACAACGAAGGGAAGAAAGGAGAGGAGGAGGAACGGAAAACCGATACGATTGGTCGAATGGTGAGAGTGTGGGTGTATATCGTGTGTATGAAAGACCCGCAACGATGAGCGGAACAATGCAATCGATAATCGAGGAGAGTACGGTAGCAGAGGAGTACGGTAGGAAGGGTAGATCATTCGCCTGCAGCCAATGGCTTCTGTTCCGAAGGGGAGAATTGCTGCTGGAACTGAGCTGGGCAAAGACCGGCTGGAGCCATTTCAGCGTGACCTGAGGAGAGGAGATTGGTCTTGGATCTTTGATCTCTGATCTTACCGATGGAAAGTCGGGCGTGTCTCTTTCTGTACTCGCTTACGTACCCGTTCTTCATGATATCTACCTGTAAGAGAGTATGCTTATTCCATGAGAGTACTCTGCAATGATGCTCAGTTCAAGTCACTGGTGCACCTTCTGACTATTTGATCCCTTATCGTCCATGATTTATCTCCTCTCTGGGTTCACCGTTTGATTTCGTGGTGCAATAGTGTTGTGACGCATTCGCACTCGAATGATTTCACTCTGCTCTCCTTGAACCACCCTCGTCAGTGGTCTCCCCTCTCCTCCTCTCCCATAGCTCCTCCTCTCCTACTCCATCGTTGTTTCACCTCTCAGTCTACGCGCGATTTAGCAGCGTCATTGATCTTATCAGCAAGTGAGACGACCACTCACTCATCACTCTATTTATATCTCCTCCCCTCCCTTCTCTTCCTTTTTAGTCCTCTTAGCTTCCCTATCTCTCCTATTTCCCTTCTTCTCATTATGAAAATGGGCGACGGAAAGTCATAAAATGCCTCCGAGGCCCTATAAATCAGTGGCTGGAGCTATTTCGAGAGGGATGGCAGTCCAAAAGCGGCTTAGAGGGGAGCTCATCTTAGATCCGACCGATGCAGTCATCGTTAGGTGGAAATGAGAAGGAGGGGAAGAGAATGAAGGAAGCGGAAACAGGGAGAGGGATGGGCTGATGCTAAGGAGAAAATGGACAATGAAAGCATTCAGAGAAAGGACACGTGCAAGAGAATCTGCGGACTGGGAATATTCGAAATGGTTTGTACTGGAATGAGTAACTCGCATTTGGTGATTGTATACGGGTATATTATACAGTATTTAAAGAAGGAGTCCCACGAGACGAAAGGGTGGGCTCCCACCACGACTGACGTGCAGAATCAATGAAGATACTGTAAGGAAGAGGGTGAGAGAGCGAGAGAGTCAGACAAACAGAGTGCTCCCCCCTCCCCTATCCCTTCCCGTCTCCCTCTCACCCCTTCCCTTTGCACCGCGCATCTTGATTTTTCCTGCATTATCGGGAAACGTTACGCGCGAATAGCTCGCTTCAAAGTTGAGCTAGAGACTTCAAATTTTGGATTTGCACTAGGATTCAAGGGATAAACACGACTGCGCTTCCAGGTTTTCTACGAAAAAACTCGTGGGACGGCTTCTTTAAATTTATTTCAAAAAATTTCAAACACTTTTTTCTCGAATAAAAATAAAGCCATACCAGATAAGAGATGAGACCGATCCATCCCTTCACGGCTTCTCTCTTCTGTCGGACACAGTCGTTCCGAGTTATAACCTACAATTATTATTATTATTACTATGCTGTAAAAATATTGTAGTGATTCCAGACAAGGAATAAAATGCTTTATTGTATTTTCCCGCAAAGTTCAAAAGGATTATGTTTCGGTATGAACAAAAATGTAATTCCAGAGCGTTTACATTGATAGTTTGAAGGTGCACGATGATTACAAATAATAATAAATATTCATTCGTTATGAGTCATAATTCATGTCTTTATGGCCTATCTCCCACTCCTATTCGCATTCCTTATTCTCATTCATCAATCAATTGCGTCGCAAGACCATGGCGAGAACGAGAAGATCAAACCTCCGTGAGCATTTCTCCGAGGTTTTCCCATATATTCCCCGCACACTTCTCCGTCATATTGTAGTGAGCAACTCCGATCTCGTAGCAACGAGTCTGCAAGTTACACAATTATTGATTATTGATTATGAATTTTGTGGTTGTATTTGTGCAGTGTGTTACAGTTGCATTCTAATTTGCTTTAGATGCTAAGAAATGAACATGGTGCGATCTACCGTACCTCAGCCTGCTTCGCGGGTTGATTCAAATCAGCGAAGAGTGCATCGAACAGCTCGGTGAGGTACCTGCACATCACGGATTAGTAACTGTCGCAAGTCAAAATTCCAACAGCGCGTGTGATAATCGTCGTACTCACTTTAGATGAGCTGCGAGATCGCAGGAAGATTGTCTCTTGAATCCTTCGACGATGGACATCTTCTGGAAGATCTCACGAGCGGTTGGCGATTTGAACGTCAGCATTCTGAAATTTTGTTGTATATTATCTATTATTATCCAACAACTAAAAAAACAGATAAAATGTGATCTCACTTGAATGCTTGAGTGAAGGCCGAATTATTTGCTTTGATTCGTGGCCAACTTTGAATGAGAAGAGTGCATTGGTACCTGAAGAGAACGCAATGAGTTCTTTGTTTTGTCATTTCGTTAGAAAAAGAGTAGTACAAATAACAAACGGTGTCAATTTCGCGGCTTCCGCCAAACTTCCATTCGACGTCTTCCCGTTCTCCTGAAATACACGTTTTTATTTTCTGTAAATAAATGACAACGACGTTTGGAAAATAATGCAACGAGCGTTATTGTACCTGGGCAAGTCCAACAGCACTGCTTCTTCGTGAATTCCTCCTGCTTCCAGCCTGGCCCATTTCGTCTGCAATTATTCTCAAATATTGATTTCATTTTCGAAAAGAATTCAAAATCTCTAGTTAGTGTTAAATTGTTCATGTAGTCGCTCTGATCTGTAATTTTTCATGAGATGTTACTTGAGGCTAGGAATGAGAGTGGTACAAAAAGAGGCTTGAAGATACCTGAGGTCGTCGACAATTTGTTGTTGTTCCTGCACGACGGACGGCGATCGAGTCTGCAAGTTATTTATTCATTAATCAAAGCAATCACTTGATGTTATTCATCAGTCGCGAACAGGTGGTATTTGCAGTTTGGATAACAGAGGCGACGCTCGATCGATAAGGGTAACTGTCAGGGGGGGGGGGGAGGTGCCAGAAGAGACGATGGTTTTCGTTCGTCACTCCTTCCTTTCTTTCTTCTCCTCAGATATTCCATCATTCTCAAGTGGTTATGAGACTCGTCGATCGTCATGTCCATGTATACTAAGGTAGGAAGGGGAGAGGAAGAGACTGTTCGAGGAGAAGAAAGGAGAAGAGAACAGTCCGTGAAGCACGTATCAGAGTACTGAAGAGAATGAGCACAACTCAATTGTAGCTATTTATCATTATTACTGAACTAAATCTAATCGAAGACCGGCAGAAAGAAGCAATGACGCTAAGGTGGCGAAAGAGGATAAAAGAGAGCCGAAGGGCAATATAAATGAGAAGTGAACGGACCACTTTGTAGTGCTTGACTACTGAGATTCACGAGAATCAGAGAAACAGAGAAACGGAGTTCGGGTTCAACTCATCTCTATTTCATGCACACGTTGGAACCATCTGGATTCGATTGGATTCATCCTTGGAAAGAGATCAAAGAGAGGGACGACCATTGGAAGGAAGGAAGGTGTGTACAGAAGAAGAGACTGACGTGAGGGTTCACGGTCCGATGCCTTCGAAGGAATGGAGAGGAGGAAGAGGAAGACCATCGAACAGAGAAGAACGAATGAAGAAGAGATCGAACAGGTGACCAAGGATGTTGATCGAAGGAGGACAGGAGTGTCACTACTGTAGCTCTCTCTCTCTCTCTCTCTCTCGAAACAAGGAAATGGAGTGGACTGACGATTTCCCCTTCATTCGTCCTTCTTGTATTCATGGCTGCACTTTCGCCGGATTTCGAAGCAGAATGGGAGATTGGAGAAGCAAAGTTGGTTTGGGAGGATTTCATCCATTTCAGATCGAGTGTTTACGACGGATTTGAGAAGGGAAGGGCAAAGTTCGAGAGGAATGAGGAGAAGCGTTGTCTGATCTACTGAAGACACTTCCTATCGATTATGCGCATCTTTTCGGTTCGTTGAACTTTCTTGACTTCCTTCTAGAAGACAGACATGAGAAGAGTAGACAGACAAAGATGAGGAGATCAATGAAAGAATGACGAATTGTCGTTTACCGTATCCTACCCCTCTACCGTACCTTGGTGTGCAATCTCCATGTGTCTGCACGAATGCTTCGTCGATTCGAGGAGGAACCAATTGTGGTGTACCGGATGACGATCGACAGCGTTTATCCTGCAGGAAATGATTGATTTTTGAGATCTCGTCGTGTAGCAAGACGCCCTTTCCCATTCCTCACCCTCTCTCCTCCGATGGATGCACGTGAGCTCTTCTTCAACGGCGGCGTCGATTGCTCGTTGCCCATGATTTTCGAAAATCTGCAAATTTAACAAGATTTAGAAGTGACTCTAAAGTGTAGGCAGATACGAGGAAACAGTGGCAGACGCGTGAAAGGAGGCGGAAGAAATGACGACTCCTTCGAATTTCTCCGTGCAGCGCGAAAAAGGCGCAAGCGAGGGAATTTGCGAGAGTCTACGATTTGAGATGTTGACCGGATGGATGAGAATGGAATGATGTTCAGAGAGAGAGTGGGACTGAAATGACTGGGCTGAACAGCTGAATATGCTCAGTTGAATCAGTCCATCCATCATCAGACAGACGGAAATGTGATGTGGGTGTATGGTCTCAACTGAGATTCTCCTCTTCTTCCCTCGACAGGCCGAATACGGTCTCCCTCCCGTGGACAATACCACCGGAAAACAATGGATCTATCCCTCACGCAGGCGAGATTTCGGTGGTGGTTGGGGTCGTGAATATTTCACTTTGCGCCATTCGGAAAACAGACAGTAAAAGAGACGGAAACGAGGAAATGGAAGGAAGAGAGAAGCAGGCTGAATAATGGATAGTTCACTCTTGCACCATTGGATGGGTTGGAAGAGTGGATGATGTCACGAGGAGGAGAAGCAACTAAAGGGAGTGAATGGGCATTGAGACTCACTGAGAATAACAGTCGATGAGGGCGACTGGACTGAGAAGGAGAAGGAAAAGCATGGAGAGTAGAAAACAATCCACTCATTCACCGCACTTGTCTACTAAGAACTGCTGGGTTGTGTTTCGCTCGATGTCTAGTAAGGATCGCCACTGATCGCGAAGGATTCAGTGACGAATTGGATCATGAAATACAGATATAATGTACAAATAAGAGAAAGACCACACTAGCAGACTATGAGAAGTGTGGTACGAAATAGAGGGGTGGAACTTGCGAGCCAACCATTTCGCTCACTAAATCCTTTCGTCCTTCCTTCTTCCTCGGTAGTTCGCAATACGGGTAAAGGCTCAATTCGTTCCGCACGTCCTTTTTGTCTTCCCGAATGAACGACTCGCATGGAGCCCTCCCCTTACTCACAACTAGATGAGAGGTTCCAGAGTGCGAATCATCGAGAGAGGGGGGAGGAAGAAAAGGGTGAACTATGGTATTTCAGACATTCTACGAATAGAACGAATGATGGTATACGCCTCACACTTATTATTGTCGCGCGCGTTCCATTGCACTACAGCAACACTTGAGAGATACAAAACATACTCGGAATGGAGTCCAATTGTGTAAGTAAAATGGACCATAAACCAGAATAAGCAGAAAGGGCGAACTCAATTGTCGATAGTGCTACCTTCGCAATCTGCCCATTCCTTCCAGACTGCAACCTAACCCTTCCCTCCTCCTTCTTCTCACGATTCTCTTCTTCTTCTCCATTCGTCGCTGCGAAATTCACTCGTCTCTCCGTGCTTTGTAGCCACGATTTCCCCCTTCTCGCCGTTCCCTTAGAAGGGAGATCTGAATCTCCCCTTAGGGAGGAATGACAATAACCACCCCAACACAGAGGATGACATCATACCGTAATCGCGTGAGGCCGTTATTTGTATCAGCGCGTTTGCTATAAAAGAAGCAAAGGACGGAAATAGAAGGAAGTGAGACTGAGATGAATGGGAAATGGCCCTCAGCTGCATGGGAGACCTTTCTGGAGACAGAGAACACCTGTCTCGAAATAGACCGGTATTTCGAAAGTTATGATGCTATTTCGTAGATGGAAGAGGGAAAAGAGGGACAGAAATGAGTGGCGAGCGGTGCTTAGAGAGGGTGAGTGAGGGCGCGGGTTGTTGTCTCGAGTCGCGACTCCGTTTCGAGAATAGCGAGGAAATAATAGGGAGACAGGCACTGATTCTTCCTCTTCCCTTCCCTTCTCTCCCAGTCTCAACCACGTCAACTGAGATGGACAAAAGTTGCCATGACTGGAGGGAGGAAGGAGGCGACTTGATCAGGTGAGGGATGTTTGTGTTTAGGCCATTGTGGGGGTGGGAGTAGTGGAGCCTTGTTAGTTTCACGCACTTCACACAAAAAATAGGGAAATGTAGATAGCGAATCAAAGCATTCTCGCAGAAGGAAAACTAACATCATGCGACTGGATGATTCTAGGGGAGAGAAATGAGTGAGAGAAGAGGAGGAGCAGATGGAATGAACACGAGGGAATAGAAACATCTGATAAACAATTAGTGGTCGGAAATCTCGCCTACATTGAATCTGTTTGATGATTAATCAGTGAAGAGGACTGAAGTGATAGAGTGCAAATGAGTGGTGATAGGGGAATAAAGGGGGGAAGGTGATAGAAGGGACAGCTGGGACAGTCTACTCGACAATTCCCATCTTGTGAATGAGTGGTCTCTTCATCGTGGAACAAGTCTTCCTTTGTGCTGGATTCTCCTCTGCTTCTTTGTTGCAGATCAAATTTCCGGTTGTCCGTTGCTTTCTCAGTCCTTTCTTCCGAAGAAATGATGCGACTCCGTGTGATAGTAAGGATTAAGCCATTGCTGCACTTTGAGAGTTAGAGGAAGAACAAAGAACACGTCACTGACGATTGGGAGTAATCACAAATCTACTGAGATTTACGAGTACGGGACAAATTCGTACTCGAATAGGCAAAGTCCGCAGCGTTATCTCTACGTCCAAAAGCATGATATCACTGTGATAAAGTGGAACAAAAGTCATCGGGCTGCGAAAATGAAGGAAGGAAGTGATGGGTATGAATAGAAGATTAGTGAGAAGGAACGAGGAAGATCTCTTCCGCATTCTCAGAACATTTCGATTCGTCTCAGAGGGGAGAACGACTACTTCTCATCTCTACGCAATACAAGGTTATAATAAATTCAGGAGCCTCAAATTCCGCAGTGAGATCTTCACTCCCCTCTCCTCTTCCATCCCCTCTCCTCTTCTCTCCCCCCATTTTTTACATGAGCATTTCAATTATATGACGTGCTCGAGGAGAAGGAGTGGATCCCTTCACAAAGTGTGCTGCAGTGAGGACTATCACTTGAAGATGAGGACGAGGCAAATGATATGTCAAGGACCGAGGGGGCTGAGAGGGGAAAGAGAGGTCAGAACCGAGATTCCGAAGGTGATTGCAAATGCATAGAACAGATCGGTCTGAGAGGAGAGGCAAAGAACGAGATTGAGGAGACACCGCGAGTCTTTGTGGTGTGTCTCCACAATGGGGAAAGTGATGCCAGAGACTGCGCTAACCACTTTGTCTTATTAGCTTTACTCGCTTTTCCCGACAAAGAGACGAGATGCGCGGAATGATGATAGATACTCATCATCCAATCTGATTTCACTTTTCTCTGACCTACGAGAGATCATGCGGAATGGAGATAGCACTTCTTGGTGTGAACTAACGAGTTGAATGAGATGCGGCAAGTGGAGACATAATCGAGATCCAGACTCTCAAAATTACTCTTGGCGAAGGGGCTAAATGGAGAAAGAGAAGGGAGCGATCAAACATGTGATGGAAGGATGTTGTTTGTCTCCATTGTCATAATGAGATCATTACTGAAAGCAAATAGGAGGACGGGCAGTGAAGGAGAAGGGAGTCTCTAACTGTAATCAGGTAAGGACTCAGCCATCCTTCCATCTCCTCCGATTCCTTCTTCTTCCTCCCACAATTCGCAGTCTACGAAGACGAATGAACGTTCTCGCTCTGAGACGAAGACTGCTGCTCTAATGAATGTTCTGCCTCTTTCTCCCTTCTTCCCCTTCAGACCCCTTCTCAGTCTGGATACCATTAACAGCCCTTCTTTATGGGGGTCCAAACTGCTCTGATGCACCCACAAAACAAATCTCGAGAGCTCCGACTCACTTGACATGCAATTCGACTAGAAGCGAGGGGACTCAAAGGACGAATAGATTCTGAGAAAGTGAGAGAAAGGACTGATTAAATCTGAAGGCTCAAAGTCAACGGCGTCAATCGGATAAATGGGTGCAGTGACAATGGAAGTTTCGACCAGTCACTTGTTAGAGAAGAATTCAGAGGGAGGAAAGAATGAAGACGAGGATGAAGAAGAAGACGAAGACCGGATGGAAGAGAACGTCATCGATAGAGAAGAGGAGGCAGTTCCTTGTTGGAGGAAGAGGGTGGAGAAACTATTCAATGGGTATACATCATACGATTGCACAACGATATCAGACGAAAATGGATGTACGAATACCAGGAAAGGTCCAATGGAGACTTTGCTACTTCTCTTGATTATAAATTCTTCCAAAGAACCGGTTGCATAATGTGCCATATTCTCAATAATAAATCGATGATAAGCAAATTGTACAAAGCAACGCAAAAATAGATCGATGGCTCAACGGAATAAAGAGAGCTGAAAATGCAGGCGACGTTTTCATTGAAAAAATAGTTGTGAAAACGAACAGATGGGAATAGAAGTGAGGAAAGGCGGAAGAGAGAAGATCAAAGGGATAGATAGAATGTGAGAAGAGATACTGCGAAGAAGCGTGAAGATTTGAACAAAAAATACAATGCAGATTTAAAGAAGCCGTCCCACGAGTTTTTTCGTAGAAAACCTGGAAGCGCAGTCGTGTTTATCCCTTGAATCCTAGTGCAAATCCAAAATTTGAAGTCTCTAGCTCAACTTTGAAGCGAGCTATTCGCGCGTAACGTTTCCCGATAATGCAGGAAAAATCAAGATGCGCGGTGCAAAGGGAAGGGGTGAGAGGGAGACGGGAAGGGATAGGGGAGGGGGAGCACTCTGTTTGTCTGACTCTCTCGCTCTCTCACCCTCTTCCTTACAGTATCTTCATTGATTCTGCACGTCAGTCGTGGTGGGAGCCCACCCTTTCGTCTCGTGGGACTCCTTCTTTAACTGCTAACCCTTGGAATGAAGTTTGGAAAGGCAACAAAAATTATGAAAGACGAGGAAGGAATAAAGGACGAGAACGATGGCAGATTAGCAAGATTCCATATATTATAGTCGAAGGGACGGGGTAAGAGAGGGGCATTCTTCCAGGATGGAAGTTCATAGCTGGATTGGCCATTGTAGGAGCGAGAAGGCCCTGTAATGATTGAGATTCGAATTAGATTTTATCTAATTCTGTCATCTATTAATTATTCTCTTTTTTCGTTCAACTCTTCGTTGCTTACCTGCATCATCAATTGCTGCTTCACTAGTTCAATGAATTGGTGTATATCAACGCCCTTCGGAATAGTTTCAGGGAGAAGATTTGGGTCGATATTGTCGGGAAGGCCGAGAGAAGCAGGAGTGAATGCCTGGAAAGGATTATGACTCTTACTCTAAACCATTTTGAAGGGAATTCAATGAAAGACACCTCTGGCACAATTTGATGCGTGACTGGTTCATTCTGCCCGGTTGTTCTTCCGGGGGAGGAGAGAGAATCGGCCGCAGCTGTCTCGACTCTCGCTCTTTTGAGAGGAGGACCAGCTGCAGTTGCTGCATGGGTCGCTCTTGCTGCGGGAGGCTGAGGAGGCATCGATTCAACTGTTTTATTCGTAATCCCATCCATGTTGAACGAAGGTCGAGGAGGGACGACTGCATGAGAATTCGAAGAAAAAGGTATCTCGAAAATGAAGAAGTGTTTAAATTTGGACTGAAATATTATAGATACCTTCTCATTTGAATAAGTAATTTCAAAAAATCGATTCCAGAACAATTTGATTGGAAATGTATTCAACTTGTCCAGATGCAATGAATTCTATCAAAATATAATTGTTTCTCTGGAAACACTAGCCTGAATGTGAGATAGAATTGTGTCCTCTATTGATTTTCCCATCGCATCCTCCTGGTCATTTCCTTTCACTTCTCCTTCTTCTTTTTCTTCTTCATTGAGTGAAGATTCGAGCTACAAAACAAGCGAGTTATGGAGAGTGAAGC
>LS554492.1:90565-105784 GCA_900490775.1 Pristionchus maxplancki
TGATTAATAAATAACAGTTAAGTTCATTTTGACATGTAGATAGTGTGCAACTCATTTCAGTATGCTCATTGTGTTTCAAATGAGAACATTATTCAAGAAATATTTTAGCTATTTGAATGATACATCCATAATCAAAGCATAAAATAAAACAGAGAGATTCTCTGGTTGATTTCCTTTCAAGCTCGTCATGTTCCATTTATCTGTCCAATCTTTCCTCGGATCTCAGCCTTATTCGAGCCGATGGACTATCTTATGCGCAGATCGAATCAGCGACTCTCTCCATCGCACAAAAGACTAAAAACAGCGCATGATCCCACGCAAAAGACGTAATTCTTCCCATCTCAAGCTTAGTCATTTGTTTCATCCATTGTTGCATTCCCGTGTGTTTCGAATTCTTTGTTGAGACAGTTTTTCGTTCCTCGTCAACCTCACTCGTGATTTATTATTTAACTTGGCTGATTATAACAGAGTGATCAAGTTGAGGGAGGAACATTTCTGTGATCTGATATCAATATCGATGACGTCTGCAGATGAATACATCGAACTCCACGAGCATCCCACTCCACGTAAACCCAAAATGGTTAGTTTCGAGGACGTCATTTTTCATGCATCCCTTTAAAACTATTCCACCGATTTTGAAGAAAAAAATGTTATGAATACGAGTTTGTAAAAAGATGTGACCCATTTCAGTGTGATCATCGATTGAAGTTTCCATCGCTCCAGATGACTCGCAAATGGTTCGCCATCTCCATTTTCACTTTGCTGTTCATCTTTTATGTCTTCCTGAAGATCGAGGTGATTCACCTCTATTGATCTTCTCATTCACTTGATATTCAGTTGCAACAGTTGAACATTGACTTTCCATCAATCACTGGTCAACATTCCTTATTGATGCTGATGGTTTATGGATGGGATCCCATGCAGGTTGTAAACTCCAGAGATTTCAATTGTAAGTTCTTGTTTAGGATTGGACCAATTGCATGTCGGAGAGACTGTTGAATAGGAGAAAGGATTGGGTAAGATCGAGCTTTGGATTGAGAGAAACATCACTCTTTTTTAGGAATGGAACGACTTCGACAGTGCAGTGAAGAATTGTGTAGACAAGACACCCGTGTCGAAAATCAAAGTGAAAAGGTACCGCGAATGTGAAAATCGATGATGAACTTTCCATCTTATAGATTCGGATCAGAAGAATATTTCCGCTTCGGAGTAACGACTGATGCACAACAGGTTGGGATAAGAAAATGAATTGAGTGTGAATAATGATTTAGCCAACTCTCGTCTCTCTTGGTGCGATAAATACTGTCGCTGAAGAAGGATTGAAGGAATCTCAGATGGGGGTGGTATTCCATGGAGTGAATTCGAGTAACTTACATGTAATGCTGATTACTCATCAGAACAGGTAAATAGAAAGTTCAGATAAATGCTTCATTCTACAACCTCGGAAGGATTAATCAGATCGATTTCCAAGAAACACCTGTATTCACTTTGGAGAAACTCAGTCATAGTGAGGATTTGGGTTGTTTCATAGGCCCAACAGTGTTACAGATCAGATGGAGTTCATTTCTCTTCTGCATACAAAAGTTCAGAAGAGCTTCATTGACTATCTGTGGATTAATGCAGGTACATGCTATGTAGAAAGTAATGTTTTGCATGAGCCGCAATATCCATCTAATCTTGTTGTGTCTTTCTTACTTGTTCACTTTCAGGATCATTCGGTCACGAATTCCTTCCTATCATGCACAGAGGTGGACCACTCGACACTCAAAACATTGAGATCTGTCAAGTGAATTTCGAGGTTCGGAAAGACGTTATCTATGTTTCATTCACTTCTGTCCTTCAGATGCATAGTCCATCCATTGAACAAATGGACGAATTTGTCAGTTTTGTAGTCAAATCACTACAACAACAGCGTTTCTTTTTCTTAGGAAGTGCATTGAAAGATGGTAAGATATTCCACTTAGTATGCCGTAACCTTCTGTTTTCAGACCGTTATCTTGCTTATTATGTCAACATGGAGAATGCTGCATGTATAACCAAATATTTTCTTAGATTCTTCTAGAATTATTCTAAATTTGAAAAAAAATTACAATACTACCAAAAATAAATAATTATTACTGGGAAAAAAATCAGTTTGGTTAGCATCGAACCGTGACCGGATAAAAGTATTTTCTGACCCCTTCGTTCTCGCTCTGCTCACGTTCAGCTTGCTTGTTTCACTCCTTTTTCGTCCCTTTTTGTGAGAGTTTTCATTCAATCGATGTGCTTGTGTGACCGGACAACATCGTTTGGCCACGATGTTTCATTCTTGAGAGAAGATGTTGCTCAAAATACTTTGTTTATTGCTTAATTTGCGGTGTACGTCTTTAATTTCTCTTATTTAAGATGCTCTCAAAGACACTGGGCGTCGTGGTGGCACGGCGTATCGTCGGCGCCACATCAGAGGTTGTTTGTGGCAACCAGCATCGTGAGATGAGCCACGCACCGAAAGCAGGAAGGTACATTATTGCAAGTATTCCTCTTGTGTTCAAGTAGATGCATCTTTGGATAGTCCATTCGTTCAATTAACCTCGTTATTACTGATCTATTTTATTTGCAGTGCTCCGTTGGCCTTCGATGTTGTCGTCGTTGGTGGAGGAATCGTCGGATGCGCGACGGCACGTCAACTATCCATCGCCAAGCCCCATCTCAAGATTGCAGTGGTAGAGAAGGAGGAGAAACTTGGTGAGTACCATGTTCAATTGTTTAACCTCTTTTCGGTTAAGAACACTATAATTATCAATCTGACACAATCTATTCATGGAAATGGATGCTGTGGGCATGTGGTTACGTATCAATCACTTTCCAGCTCCCCATCAGTCTGGTCACAACAGCGGGGTGATCCATGCAGGGATCTACTACACGCCCGGCAGTCTCAAGGCGAAGTTGTGTGTGGAAGGTACGGTAATATTGACCATCTTTATTATGTAGTCTACTCAACGTCGTCCAGCAATAATTGTTGTAGGAATGGACCTCGCCTACAAATACTTCGATCAGCGAAAGATTCCGTACAAGAAGACGGGGAAATTGATTGTGGCTGTGGAACAAGAAGAGCTGCCGAGACTAGATGTCAGTCAGTATTCGAGATCTTTTCGAGCATCTTCGCTGATCTCGCTGATCATAGTTGTTAGGCTATATTTTCGACATTTATCATCCATTTAATTTTGACAACTCTGGATTCCTGTCATCATTTCAGAATCTGTTCGATCGCGCTAAACAGAATGGATGTCGAGACATCGAAATGATCGATGGCGCTAAGATAAAAGAGATCGAACCACACTGCAGGGTGAGTAGTACGTTCTCTCTGTCTGCTGGCCAAGATCTCTTCACGAATCACTAGATTCTCACTTCCTGTCGGTTATCATCACACCGTACTTTCAGGGTCTTCGTGCGCTCTGGTCGCCTCACACGGGAATTGTCGACTGGGCAGTAGTGACGAGAGCGTATGCAGAAGACTTCCAAAAGGCTGGTAAGTGCAAGCAACATAATGGGTTCCGAGAGAAAGCTATAAACTAAATTAACTGTTCTTGTCAATTTCATAATGTGAATGGAACTAATTAGAATTTCTCTAGTTATGGCACTCTTTCAGGCGGAAAAGTGTTCATCGGATATCCGTTGGAATCGTTCTCCTTCGACACAGCAACCAATGACTTCCCCGTCACCATCAGATCCAAGCCCAATTTAGTGAGTCCGCTTTCCAATGTCTTGATTACACGTTGCGCAATTTCACGCACGCTTCACAATGTTTATTCGACGCTCTTGATTTTAAACTTATTCTCTTGAGGCTCCACTCCGTTGCAAATACGTGATCACCTGTGCTGGTCTGCACGCCGATCGAGTCGCCGGTCTATCGGGATGTTCGCCTGATCCCAAGATTGTACCATTCCGGTTATACTTATACTTATACTTATACTTATCTTAAGTTTCAAGTTCTTAGTTAGTTTAAGTTTCTGACTGGTTGACCTTGTCACTGAGATTTGGAGATAGCGGCGTAGCTAACTAACTAATCCATTGCAGAGGCGAGTACCTCCTGCTCAAACCAGAGAAGAGACATCTCGTCAAGACCAATATTTATCCCGTGAGTACCTTTTGACCATATTTTTTCCAAAATTAGTTATCGAATTAAAAAGGTCGTGAAACAAACATTCATTGAGTATTATCTGTAGATCCACTGTTCCCTACTTTTTTCAATTGAGTAATACCTCACGTGAATGCCTTTCCTTGCAGGTTCCCGATCCCCGTTTCCCCTTCCTCGGTGTACACTTCACTCCCCGAATGAATGGAGATATCTGGCTGGGTCCAAATGCAGTTCTCGCATACAAGAGAGAGGGATACGGGTGAGTATGAGAGGGGATCAGAAGCTTAGGGTTGGAGAAACTGTTCAATATTTTTGTAATGAACCGCAATATTTTGATGCGCTATGATTTAGCATTAAATTTTTACTTGGGACATACATGGGCAACATTGTTGGCAGCAGCAATACCCACCCGGTTTAGGGGAATCCATCCCACCCGATTCGGAAAGATTTCCAGTCAAACTGTATTTTTGAGCTATTTTTAGACCAATTTTGCTACATACCCACCCGATATCAATATCCCTCCAGCAATCCCTCCCCATCTATGCCTTGGGATGACCAAGACAAATATTGCAGGTATCTCCAATGGTCGCCCTCGGATCTCTACGATGCGCTGAGCTACAAGTGAGTACACTTGAAATACAGGACATGGTTTTGTTCCTCAAATTTTTCATTCAATCGTAATTTCGGTATTCTCTTCTTTCAGGGGAATGCACAAACTGGTGGGGAAGTATTTCTCCTTCGGAATGCAGGAGATGTATCGAGGAATCTTCATCGGAGGACAAGTGAGTGGGAGAGGAGTGGGGTATCCTACATGCTTGAACGAGGAATCTTCATCGGAGGACAAGTGAGTGGGAGAGGAGTGGGGTATCCTACATGCTTGAACGAGGAATCTTCATCGGAGGACAAGTGAGTGGGAGAGGAGTGGGGTATCCTACATGCTTGAACGAATTGTATCCTTACCATTGTCCTGCTCCACCTAATTTAACCTTCTTTTCTCTGCAGGTCAAACAGCTGCAGCGATTCATCCCCGAGCTGCAATTGAGTGATGTCACGAGGTACGGTACTGATTAGAGATGCCGGACCAAGTCCAAATTCCTAGTACTTGTACCCGCTGGCACAAGAGACGTGCTCTCTCACTCCAACTTGGGAAGAGAGGGGTGAGAGACCCAAGTACTTGAGAGAGTCACCCAAGTACTTGGGTGAGAAGGGAGAGGGATGGGGATGAGGGGAGGGAGGTGAGAGAGTGCGGAAAATGGAGAGAGTGGGGAGAGAGGAGAGGGCACAGTTGAAAAGGGTGCCCAAAATCAAGGCATGGAGCCGTGGCCGAGTGGTCTAAGGCGCACCTAAGGTATGATCGAGAGGTCGCTGGTTCGAATCCCGGCCCTTGCTAACTCTTTTGCCAAGATTTTAGGAAATCAGAAAATTCTTGGAAATTGGGCAAAAGTTGGCGGGTGTTAGGATTCGAACTTGCGACCTCGCGATCATACCTTAGGTGCGCCTTAGACCACTCGGCCACGGCTCCATGCCTTGGTTTTAGGCACCCTTTTCAACTGTGGGAGAGGGGTAATGGAGGCAATCCGAGAGGGAGAATCGCACGTATAACCAAGTACTTGGGGGTGTTCCTCCCCCCGCTCTCTCCCTCTACCCAAGTACTTGGGTGAGAGTATACCCTCTGGCATACATTTGGTTTCGGGTCAAGGTACAAGCACTCGCAAGCACAACATTTGGGATTTGGTCCGGCATCTCTAGTCCTGATTAAAGGAATATCAAATACGGTATCCGAATATGATCCGTTTGATGTCAATGGACTATGTAGTGAGGTCAAACATGTTCATGTTCATTGCTTGCCACATGTTAGCATCTTATTGTGAGCGGACAAAATTACAAATCACACGCGTCTTCTGAGAGATTGCAGGACCCTGAGGCACTAGAAACCAAAAGTTTGAGCAATTTCGATGAGATGTTTATGGTAGAGTATAGTGAAGAAGAGAAAACTTTTAGCGCTTTCTGTTTGTCCGAAAACCGGCTTTTAGGTATTTTCCGGTTCTGGATCCGGCTCTACCATATCTCAGCTCCCAGGTAAGCTATAAAGTTCTACCCGGGCTTAAAAAATCCGGAAAATTATTCTGAACAACTTTTCTGTTGACATGGAAGAGAATGGACATCTTTCACCTTTTGAAAAAATTGAAAAACCGTTTTCAAAATCAGAAAATTAATTTTCCTGGATCGGGTACCCCACCCTTCCCCCCCCATTTAAAATTCACAAAAGTAATCTGTACACTGATGTTAGTCTTTAAAAAATTTGACCCAGGGGCCTAGGCCGTGACAATCGACCTTCCGGACCCGAAAACCACCTCAGAATCGCGATTTTTCAGAAAATATCAAAGTTTGAATGCTCAGATTTTTCCAATTTCTGCTTCAATATGGGTCTAATCGACTGAGAACTATTTACTTGGAAGTAAAAAACATTATCTGAAAGTTTGGAGCTATTCCGATGAAAAAAATTTTGACGAAATTTTTCGATTTTCGGATCAAAACTCGAAAAAAATGAAATTTCAAAAAAATTCGCAATCGGGCTCAAACTTCCAGGAAACATTTTCCACGTCTAACAACTATATTTTCCATCAATTAGACCCATGTTGAAGCAGAAATTGGAAAAATCTGAGCCTTCAAACTTTGACATTGTCTGAAAAATCTCGATTCCGAGGTTGTTTTCGAGTCCGGAAGGTCGATTGTCACGGCCTTGGCCCTTGGGTCAAATTTTTTATAGAGTAACATAAGTGTACAGATTACTTTTCTGCATTTTAAATGGGGGGAAGGGTGGGGTCCCCGATCCAGGAAAATTAATTTTCTGATTTTGAAAACGGTTTTTCAATTTTTCAAAACGTGAAAGTTGTCCATTCTCCTCCATGTCAACAGAAAAGTTGTTACGAATAATTTTCCGGATTTTTTAAGCCCGCGTAGAACTTTATAGCTCACCTGGGAGCTGAGATATGGTAGAGCCGGATCCAGAACCGGAAAATACCTAAAAGCCGGTTTTCGGACAAACGGAAAGCGCTAAAAGTTTTCTCTTCATCACTATACTCTACCATAAAGATCTCCTCGATATTGCTCAAACTTTTGGCTTCTAGTGCCTGGGGGTGTCCGTTTTCATGCAATCTCTCAGAAGACGCGTGATCAATATTTCTTTTTCCAATTCTATTCATCACTTGCAGAGGTCCATCGGGCGTCCGTGCACAGGCGATGGATTCGAACGGCGCCCTCGTCGATGATTTCGTATTCGATGGAGGAGAGGGGAAACTGGGATCGAGGTAGTGCTCACCATATTTTCATAGCTTATTTCGCTTTGAACGGCAATAGGGTTATGCTGGTGGGGAGATATCTTGTCTAAAAGGATCCTATTTCCTTTGTCCTGGAGATTTTGAGCTTCACATTCAGTTCATAGTGACAACTATCCTTTTCCTACTTTTCTGGAATTGACGTTTCCGAAAATAAAACTCATAGCTCATGTGAATCACAATGAGTATGTGTAGAGACCGCAAGCTCCGCCCACTTTGTGTGGAGGGAGAATGGGCGAAAACCTGCGCAGGGGCTAGACTATGCGAATTCTAAACCGATCTTGATGCGGTAAAGAAGATTCTGTAGCTATCCCAATTCTTCACAACTGGTCCGAGAGGCATCTCGATCGGACTATTTTGAGTAGGTCAAAAATAATAAAACGAGGTCCACAATAACCGTTTTACCAGTTTCTAGGCATCGGACACAGATGCCTCTCTCGCAAGTTGTTCCCTCTATTTTTTGAGGATTTTTAGTGAAGAAAGATCAACGATTAGACGTTAAACTAAATAGTCTATCGTGTTTGAAGTTTTCCGCCGTTACTCCCGTTAGCAGCGCGATCACTCTCTGACCCCCGATCGCTCGTCCCTCCCCCCCCTCTCCCTCCCTCCCCCTCCGCCCGCTGTTTCTAACCCGGCGTGACTAGCGCGCACGCGGGAGCGGCCTCACCTCGCTCCCCTCTCCAACCGTCGCACAGCTCACAGCTCGACTGGCGGAAGCTATGGCCTTTTAATTGTGCGCTATGGCTAGAAATTGGCTCCGCCACTTTTGCCTCGTCCTGGGTTCTACCCCTTCCCCGCTGTGCTCCGCGAGCGTGGTTTTTGATCCATAACTCGGCCTAGAGATGAGATTTTGCCAATCGGTAAAAAGCATAGTCTTATTCAGTGTTGGAGCTACACATTAGGCAAGAAAATCAGACTCCTAGATTACTTTGGTGAATGACGTTGTGGTCTCTAAGTATGTGGAATTGAATCTCCCTCATTCAGACTCCTCCATGTCCGCAATGCTCCCTCTCCCTCATTCAGACTCCTCCATGTCCGCAATGCTCCCTCTCCCGGTGCCACCTCCTCACTCGCCATCGCCAGAATGATCACTGAGGAAGCATCCAAGAAGTTCGACTTGTAGTTTGTTGTTTGTAGTTTTTAATTTCTACTTTGTAGTTTGATCACGACCTGATTACGGTATTGTACATGTAGGCATTGTGTTAGACACACCAGTGTATTGATGGTATTGTATACTGTAGAGTTGTATTATCGACCTTGTTATTGCTGCCATTTCCTGCCACATTCAGAGATGAAGAAATAATTTATCTGCTTTATGTCAATGAGATGGGTGAGAGAATGATTGTCACAGGTTCCTTTTGTTTGATGATTGCAAGTATCTAAAAATGCTTCTGTACAATCGATTTCTCAAATTCATTATCGTCATTGAAAAATTTATTTCATTGAAGAATAATGACGCATAACCAAAAGAATATCTCTGAACGTTAATAGTGAAGTTACGGTTCAGATTGGAAGCGACAGAGAGAGTGTCTCTTCCTCGCTCTCTCCCCGATTTTTCTAAACCGTCGTGACTAGATTGTTCCGTACTTCCGATGAAAATGATTGTCTTTTGAACACTGGATCCTCTGCAGTTGCTCGAGAAAATCTTTTGCCTTTTACTAAAGATTTCCGTGCAGAGGATCAAACTATCAGTATTCTCATTTTTTGGAGTCCCCTCGAAAGAGCGGGATACAATCCAACGACGGTTTCAACCCATTTTTCTTGCTTCTGTTGCTGCATCTTTCAAAGACTGGTGTCAGATAATAATCGCACATCGAAACTCCAATTCTTCTAATTCACAATTGAATCGATATGTTTATCAACACAAATTCTCTCACGCCGCAGAATCGAAAATAACGATAGTTTATGATGAATCAGCTCAATTTCACCGGGGATGATCAAAGGGAGGGAAGAGGTGATTCCCCTTCCGAATGAATTCTCAATCTCAAAGTGCTTCCGTCCTTCTCAATCTCCACGTAAATCAGTGTCCTCTCCTCCCATCATCTTCTCTTTGTTACTTCATCCAATCCCTGTTAAACTCTCCGTCTCTTCTCTTCCCCTTCTCTCTCCTCCTTCTCTGACTCTCTTCGCTCTCCTCCATCTCCACACTCTCTCTCTCCATCCTGAGTATAACCTTTCTCCTCAGTCTTCTCGATGAGTCTGTCTCAAAGTCCTTCCGTCCATCTTCCCTTCCCCTTCCTCTTTCTCCCTCCAATTCAATTGTGTCTCGACCGGAGATGCAGCCGTTCTTTCTTTCTCACTGACATGCATTGTCCTAGCTTTGATCTACCCCTCACTCTTTTTCTCTTCTCACAATCCGTCCTCTCTCCATCCTCATCTCATCTCGACTGATCTACCCTCTTCCCTTCTCTGGTCTCCTCTCCCAATCAATTCGTTCGTCCAATTCCAAGCTAGAAACATGAGATTCCCTTCACTCTCACCCCATTTGTCTTCTTCGTTCTTGTTCGTTTTCTTCTTCTGGCCCATCAAGCTCATCTCGATACTCCTATCCTTTCCCCTGATTCTACCGTAATCTCAATCAATCCCTTCGAGACACTCACTCATCTTCCTTCTGCCCTCTTTCCTCATCTACTATGCAATGGAATCCCCGTTGTCTTTCTATCTCCATTCCATTCCCTGCCCCCTCTCTCCTTTCTTTCTTCATCCCATTAGTTTTGATCCATCCGAGACAGTATCCTTGTCTCATCACTTCCTCTTCCACCGTAATTCCTCTCTTCCATCTGGGATCCTCAAGTACCTTGGTCGTGTTTCCCATCCATCTTGCTCCATCTTCTTCTCCTGCCCCATAGCCACCACCCATAACTCATGTTCTCCTCTCGTCTCCTCTACTCGGACTCCATTCCATCCCTTTCTCCTCTCCTTCTCCTTTCCTCCCTTCCGAGTGCTTCTCAGTCCTCATTTGAACACACTTTCTGCAGCTGTGTTCTCCTCCTTTCCTCCTTCCCCTCTCCTCCATTCTCCATTTCCCCCGAGAGAGTCTCGTCCCATCCTTTCCTTACTTCTACAGCAGTACCGCAAGGCACAAAACTATTCCTCTCATTTCGACTAACGGCTGTATTTCTGTCACCTTTTGACTCATTCCAATATGCTCCAACTCAGGGACGAGATGGGTTTCCTCCCTACTTTGTCGAGGTACGATGTCAACTACTGCATCATCATTCTCACAGTTGTCTGTGTCATCGGGACGGTATTCGCCTTCGCCTCCCTTTTCATCGTCAGCAGCATCAAGAAGTTTGCTAGCAATTAGAGCCAACCCTACTTGAATATTACAGATCGCGAAGTGAAAGAAAGAACAAGACTACTAATCCACCTACTGCACCCATTCCTCCCGTCTCAGCTACCGTATCATCGACGGACAAGTAGGATGAAATCAAGAAATTTAAAATTATCAATGCATTACAGAAATCAAGTATCAATCAAGATCGGCGAAGAGATGGAATACATCGACGACCGCAACACCAATGTGGTTTCATCCACAGTCCAGATAGCATCAATCCATAACTCCCCTGCTCCTGCCAATCTATGAAAATATCAAAATACTACAGGTTCTGTTCCTCCAGGTGCTTTCACTATGTTACGTTTGTAGCTTGCTATGATAAATTGTCCCATGCAAACACTAGTGGCTTCCACAACATTACGATTTACAGAACATACTGAAAACACAAGACTTGCCTGATTGTACAGAATGCAAATTTAACTACAAAAATATTTCGACCCAACCCACTAGCTTGAACCCAGTCTAGTGCCATTGTCTCGGAGAAGATGTAATGTGCCAACAACCAATAGAATAATATCAACAACTTTAATAACAAGAAGTTGCACAAACAACGTTTTACACGGTCTCCTCCTTGGACTTCTTCTCGGGCTTTCCTCCGCGAATACGTCCAGTTCTGCGAGCAGCGATGAGACCGATCTATAATAAAATAGATTAAAATACAATTTTTAAAATGGTTCCCTGCAACGGCCAGAAAATGAAAAGTGAAGCAAAGCAATCATGCAAATTGGTTTTAAATGTTTCTGTCTATCCAAGTATTCGCAAATATATAAAGCACCTTCTGTCCGGGACAAGCCGATCGCGAGACGGTGGAAGGGTGTCCAATATGCTGGTGGTTACCTCCTCCATGGGGATGCTCAACGGGGTTCATGGCAACTCCTCTGACGCGAGGCCAGCTGTTGCGCTTAGCCTTGTACTTGTGGTAAGCACGGCCAGCCTTGAGCATGGGCTTGTCGGTACGTCCACCACCGGCGACGATTCCTGAAAAACATATTAAATAATATTTCTCGTCATATGAATTTCATGCTTACCGATCATGGCGCGGTTGTGCGACTGCACGACCTTCTTGGCTCCGGAAGGAAGACGGATACGGGTCTTCTTGGTGTCGGGGTTGTGCGCGATGACGGTGGCGTAGTTGCCGGAAGTACGGGCAAGACGTCCGCGGTCTCCGACCTTCTCCTCGACGTTGCAGATGGCAGTTCCTTCGGGAAGCTCTCCGACGGGGAGAAC
This sequence comes from Pristionchus maxplancki, assembly GCA_900490775.1. Classification (NCBI taxonomy): domain Eukaryota; kingdom Metazoa; phylum Nematoda; class Chromadorea; order Rhabditida; family Neodiplogasteridae; genus Pristionchus; species Pristionchus maxplancki. The sequence continues at coordinate 102,585 of LS554492.1, forward strand.
GTTTCCGATCTGCATCTGGGCTGAAAATAAATACTTTGAATAACATTAATTACCAACTGTGGCCCCGGAACAACTGAACGACAAAAAATGGTAAAACACATACCCTTCTTTCCGCAGTAGACGAACTGTCCAGTGTGCATGCCCTCGCAAGCGATCATGGTGCTCTTCAGCTTCTTGTACTTGTAGGGGCAACGGAACTCGACGATGGCGAGGGGAGCTCCTCTTCCGGGGTCATGGATGATGTCCTGTAACAATGATCACATAAAACAAGCACATAAAACAGACAATCGTATCCAAAAGAAAGGGAAAAGCAAGCAACAAAGACAATTTTAAACGGGAATTTACCTTGACGAGTCCCTTCAGGTAGCCGTGACGCTCGGCGAAGTCGATGGGACGGAACTTGGCAGGCCCCTTGCGGTGCTTGTTGTGGGCCTTGAAGATTCCTCCAGGTCCCTTACGCTGGACGCGGATTCTACGTCCCATCTTACCCTGCAAAACGAGTATAAACTTGAGATTCACGTCAATATTCACGCAACAAATCATTTTAAACATGGTAATTTATATCAAAGGTTAAAGAAAACGCTTTAAAGAGAAACATCCTCTATAAGCAAGAAATGGATGATACTCAAGCAAAAACGTCACATTGACCACAATTTCCTGCCCTATAATAACTTCGCGCAAGTGCCTCTTGAACAGGAGCCTATTCCACAAACGTTATATGCAAAAAGAACAAAAAGACGCATGGACATAGTAGAAAAAGGAAAAGTGGGAAAAAGAAAAATCGCAAATTTCGCCGGCTCGGGATTACGGTAGTTTTGATGTGCAGCAAGTTTGCAAGTTTTTTGAATTGTATTACCCGCTCTTTTCACTTGACTAGTGTGATTTTGGAGATCTTGCGCTGTTTCGATTTTTATGCCTCGTCGTCTTCTTTGTTTCGTGGCTCCAGTTTTGCCTTTTTTTGTTTTTCTAATCATGTTCAACGTGCACGTTTAATTATAAAATATATTTTTTCCATCGATTCTTCCGTACCGACCTCTTCTCTTTAATTTTAATTTTAATTAAAGGTTTAGATGAGATCGTAGGATTGATCCTTGACAAATTCCAATGATTCAGGTGAACGAGGGCTCTGTTACACCATGAGCTCGAATGACTTCTTCACCCCAAATGATGAGGTTTGTTTTATTTTTAAAGTTATTTTGGCTGAACAATTTCACTGGTTCTGACTTGTTCAAGCCTTCTTCATCAATGACTGTTTTGTTTACTTTCAGGTTATGACAACTATAGTTTTCCCAACCATCGCCTTCTGTGTTGGACTCATAGTGGCTATGTTGATTGGAATCAACAAATGCAAGCAATGGGAACTGGATAAGGTTTGAATATCTTTTAAAAAAATTTGTCCTCTCAAGATCAGATGTTCTCTTCGCCTTGTTAAGGAAATTATATATCAGCTGTATTTTTAATTTGCGTTTTATTTAAAAAATTTTTTTTACACATTTGAGGCCGGTTGCGTACGAATCGAGCAATCGTCTGTATTGGCTGGCACAACAAAATTTCGGGAATTTCTGAATAATTGGTGAAATAGTTTCTCGAGGGTGGTGAACATTTCTGTCAAGTTCATTTTGCTCCAACTCGATCGGTGCGGCCATGCTGCATCCATGCTGCATGGTACCATTACTTTGTGACTCGACTCTCTGCTGTAGAAATATTACGAAAATTTTACAGGGTATGTAATCGACTATGTCGAGTCGAACCATGACGTCGACACGCCTCTCCGAAAAGTCGCTTCAAAAAAGGAATGAAGCGAGGCTGCAAGGCATCCCACATATGTGGCGGAGCTTGCAGCTCGCCGCAAACTAATCACCGCGAAACAACTTTATTCAAAAAATATGCAATGTTCAACTATCGTATTGATCAGGCACAACTATCGTAGTGAGAGCTGATCTATCGTAGTTAACCACACATTTTGTATACATTTCGACCGCTAAATTTAAAATTGGTTCTTGTACGGAAAGATCTTTGCGCTTTGGGCAAGGTTTTAGGCGACTAAATTTCAGGCGTTAGAAGGCCGTGCGTCCATGTTCCTCTAAAAAAAAGCGTTCGCCTTTTTTGAAAACTATTCTTTAATACGGGGACTCATTGGTCGAAGAATTTTAGATAGGCGCATGCGCCTCATCGAGAGGATCATTTTTCTTATATAGGGTATGGGGTTAAAAATGGTCGTATTTTGATGAAAGATTCTCAGCGTTGTAGTACAGATGTTTTATGGCCTATCTCTCTTCATTTATTTATTGACAACTCATGGTCTTCCATAATCGATTAATCCTTGGATACTTTCCATATCAGGCGCTAGAGAGTGTATGTACCGAGGAGGCCGAAAGGGCGTCAACTCAAACGCTTTGTGGGACTTCATATCACATTTTTTCAAATTATAATCGAGAATAGTTAAGGCTTAAAACTGAACCAATACAATGGACAATGATTATACTTGTCAAAAATGGTTCTGTCGTTTTGCCAACGAAGGATTCAAAATACACACAAATTCCTTTGACACGGACTCTATGAACGAAAGAGTTGAACGAAAATATGCAAATATAGATACTCCCGAATTGAATTAGTCTCGAATACTATTGTTATCATCTTCATCAATTCTTCTTTTTCTATGCGAACCAGTATTCCTTGCAACAACCCTACCAAAAAATAGTTAGAACTAGGAAATCACGAAAAATATGAGGCAGTTTTCCTAAGAATCGAGCATGGACTGGCACAGCCAAAAAATGTAGATTCTCTGAAAATCTAGGTTTTTGGGTTCTCGAGGGTGCTGATGACGATGGTCATGCTCATTTTCCATATTGAGCCTCCGTTGGCTCCAGATGGCGTCACGTCGAAATTGTTTTTTGTGGAATTTCTCCGCCCACGTGGTCGCTAAAATTAAGTGAAAATGCTTCCCGGGGTAGAATTCGATGCTGATCACGCCTGTCTAATTCATTTTTCAATAAAATTATTAATTATTTTGTAAAATGGATCTTTTCTCAGAGTCAAGTGAGAGCTTAGCAACATGCCTATATCGGATCGGAATGAGGAGACGATTCTAAATCTATATTTTCATCCTATTGCATCATGGGATCTCCGAGAAAATCAACTTATAGTGTAACTGCCTTGTAAGTAAATCTGGCGATCGTTTCCTTGATTATCGGCTTCCT
>LS554627.1:7384-27222 GCA_900490775.1 Pristionchus maxplancki
CATTGAAATGAGGTTTTCGAGTGTTCGCCACTTTTTTAAGTACCATGTTCAGCATACCATTCGAATCGTCTCGATGAGCTCTGTCGAATGCGCCCAAAAAAATTTCTGGCCCGAAAATGTGGTGAACACACAGAGTTTTAATCGGTTTAGAAAAAAATGAATAAAAATATCAATGGGCCATTGGCACAGGCGTGTTCTCCTGGAAATTTGGAGCATTTTATCTCTTGACGTCTAAGCCCCATTGTTATTTTACGAGGAGCTACAGGCCTCCAAAGTTGGCCAATTTTAGCATCCGTCAAGTTTGAAGACGTCTGACATCGTTGAAAACGAAAATATGAAACAAAGCTCGACGCTATCTTGTCAGGGACCCTATGGAGTATCCAAAAATGCATAGAAACATATGGGTCAGTTTGTGTGCACAACATCCCCAGATTTTATTCGATTCTTAGGTGTCACGCGTGTTATACAATAAAAAAAATGATCGGTGATCTGACCCCTGGCGCGGAAAACACTCGAACCCGCTGTGCAAACACACTTGACCAACCACGAGGGTTGTTGTTTCAGAACTATCAGATAGTAACTGTGCTAGACCATCTCACCGTGGAATACAGGACTTTTTTTTGGATCAAAACCACAAAAATCACCAAAAAAACACATGAACCCGCTATGCAAACATACTCGCGTGCCCACGAGGACGATTGTTGTTTCAGGAGCTCTACATAGTGACGTCGAGCGACATCTTTCTAATGGAACCAGGCCTCTTTTTAGATCACAGCTACCAAAATTGCACGGGAAAATGCAGTTTCAGACCCGCTTGATAATGCCTTTGATCGTCTCTTCCCTGATAATACGAGCTCGGAGCACGACCATCACTCTCAAAATGCACTGAGCACAACGGAGTTTCAAGTCTTCCTCAATAGCTCGAAGCGTTCATTTTTGCCCAAGCGACGTTTTCGAAACCACACCATCGCACTACACCACTACCGTACCTTGTAATCCCTGATGTCCTCCTCGACGATGGACGCCAGCCAGCGCAGGAAGACGCTCTCCTGCACCTCGAGCTTCTCATCTGCGAAAATCGATAATCAATAGTAGATCAAAGCTACTGTAATTGTAACCCTGAGAACTTAAACAGTGATAAAATCAATAACACGGTGGTAGATCAAAGCTACCGTATCCTACAGATCTGCTAATCGATAATCTCCGCAATCACAATACATTAACCAAATCTCATCTAGACATCAGAAACCCGGATCAGAGACTCCTATTTTGCTGCTACATCAATAGTTCACTATCTATTATTGTCGGTAAGAACCGAATCGTGATAGACTCTCAACCTTCAACCTCAATCATCCCGGTCCCCACCTCCTCCTCTCATTAACAAGCAATTAATCAGACCCGGGGCCGCTAATTAGTCTAGACCCTCTCCATCTCTCGCAGTCTCTCCCCTGTCAGACAGGGCGAGAGAGCACGCGGAATCGAGAGAGTCACTCACCTCGATCGCTCTTCTTTTCTTTCTTGACCTCGCGCTTCGAGGGAATGGCGGTGGAGCCGGAGAATAGCATCTTCCGGCTCTGGTCACGGTTCTGGAATGCGGAAGGTCACTCAATGAACCCGCACTTGTACAGTTTCCAATATCAAATATCTCCAATCAGATCAACTTCTAGCGTTGTTTCTCTCGATTACGGTCCAAATTGAATCTATTTGAGTAATCTACCAAGGAATCACTATAAACAAGCTTTAACTCACCTCTGTCCGGCTCCGGCTCTCCTATACTCCGGTCGTCGTCGTGCTCCCGGCTCCTCGTCGAAGAGAGACTGGCACGCCAGGTGGACAGCTGCCCCTGAGTGAAATGCCTCCTCTCTCCCTACTCTCTCTGATCTTCCTGCTCTCTCGCCTTCTCTGACCGGCGAGAGAGTGTGTCAAATGGAGAGAGCGACAGCGATCAAAGGGTCAACACTGCCCCCATTCAACAATTGTTACGCAGGCACTAGAGCCGGGCCAGGGGGATTCGGAGGCAATAAGGCAACGTGGTTCACACCAGGAATGCCGCTTTCTAGAGGAAAAACACGATTTTGAGGAAAATAACAGGTTCAGGGTGCGATTTGGAGCAGAAAAACGCCATATTTAGGACCAAATAACGCGATTTACGGGGCAATTCGAGTGATTTGGAAGCGTGAACAGGGACGAAAGTGTCATTTCGCTGCATTATTCACGATTTGGTGCAGTAAATCGTTAGAAAAACAGTGGAAAAGGCGCGAAAGGCGAGTGATTTGGCATGGAGTAGTTGCGATAGCTGACGGGGGCAGAGTGCGCCCATAGATTAGAGAGCGGGAAGCGATTCAAGGTGAAAGGATAAGAAGCTGGGCAAAGAAGGAGGCGAGAGACGCTAGAGGGGACAAGAGACGGAGCCGGTGATCAGAACCGGGAAGAAGCAGTGGGAAAGGGCGCGGAAGTGATCGACGCGATCGGAACGATTTAATACCTCGAGCAACGATTGTGCGGGAAACCCCAGTGGGTAGAGCCATGATGTGTGAACGGTCAAAAGTTAATCGTGAGACGCGTGCCAAAAATATACGCATTGTTTTTAAAAAAACCCCTATGGAACAAGAATCAAACCGGTGTTCAGCATAATTTTAGAAGTTTCATATTTAAATAATAATAAATATACTCACATAGTCCCGTCAGCAGCACTGCTACGGCCGCGAAGTGCCTCATATCGGAGAGATCCTGACGTGGAATTCCCATTGATATTCATTGATCGGCCCACAATTGCAAAGAGAATCAATTAGTAGATTAAGAAACAGCCTAGCAATTAGGTTTGCTTCGTAATTAAATATGTAGCGTTATTGAGTTTTAAAAAATACTTAGATTTATCTAAGGATCCCATTTGACTAATGTTTATATTTATATGAGCTACTCTCGCAATAATGTTTACCGTGAACCGACTATCGTTTTATAGATACAGAGTTCTGGAAATAAAGTGAAGCGGTCGTGGGGCACAAACTAAAGGGGAACGACAACGCAAGTGAACTTACCTCGTATCATTCGATCTCGTCCTTCTCAGTCGATGCGAATCGCCGACCGAACGGGCTATCTTGAAGACCCAGCTACTGCGAGGTGTAAATCATAACGTAAGTCATACAAAACAAGGAAATAAGCGCGCCACAAACGATAATGTAGTGATGAAATTCGCACGATGTGATTCAAGCGGAGAGGAACACGTGTATTCGTCGGCGGCAGGCCTATTAAGCGCTATTAGGCAAGCATAGAGCAAAAAGGAGATTATTTGGAATAAATGAATCGAGTAATATGCGGAAAACGCGAGTAAAGTGTGTTGAAAGTTGCAACATCTCTGTCGATCGAGTTGGAAATACCGTAACACAATTTCAGGCTACAGTATAAAAATTATGCGTTCTGCTTTTTCATGTAAATGTTTAAGCTCCTTCAACAAGACAGCACTAAAGAATAATTATTCCGACTATTAGAAATAATTAATATATCAAGTTTCGAAAATTTCGAAATGGTAGATCAAAATAAAATCAGTTCCTGATCCAACAAAATTACAGTAATTTCAATTATTTCATGACGCAACACGTATGTATCTAGAAAACTCTGCGGCAGTGATAGTTTTCTCACGTTTGTTACTGTTCGTTCGTTGCCCAATCCCTTTGATTGACCATTGCTCAGGACCTCTCGAATGTGTTTTTGCTGAAGTAACTGCGATAGTTTCAATACATAGATAGGTACTTTGCCACTTGTGGGTGTGGAATTTCTTGGCATGTTTTTACTTTGATTTCAAGAGGGTTTTTTCGTCCGTGACGTTTTGAATTTGCTCCGACAATAATCAACCAATTCTCAGATGAGTCCCCGAGAGAAGTACACTGAGTCCCACGTCTGCATTTTAATGGAACACATCTATGCGTGAGTATGCTTTCATGGATTTCATAGTTTTATTGGATTTATTGAACAGTCTATTAATTCAAAACACACTCTTTCGACAGGATTATTTGGAAGACTAACCGGAGAAATATAAAGAGATTGCCGGTTTCCCTACCTTTTTCTCTCTCCCCTACTGCACTGAACAAAAATTCGACGATTTGCTGACACAATTAAATTTTAAGATTATGGATAAAGATTATTCTTTAAATAGTTAATTAATTTCAGTTGCCTCACTTCGAGCTACCCTCACGTGAGGGACATGGCGAAGTATCCTTTCGGAGACACGGTATGATCAGCAAGTTAACATAATTATGAGCTCCCAGTTGAAAATAGTATTGAGCTGGGTTTTCCTGTTTCAGTCGATTTGGCTGTAAGATATTTATACAATTCTTAAAAAAATATATTACTAGAAGAAAAATATAGCACGCAAAGTTGCTGCGACCTCGGATCCCGTATTTATTCAATATATACACAAATACATACGAGATCCGTTTTTTAGATTTTAAGTCAGCGTGCTCATTTATCCGAGTAGGCCGTTGATTTTTTATGCACCTCTTTTCAGGTGTGGAAGGTACTGTATCAGGAGCAGCAACTGCTCCCACTACAACAACGTTGCCCTCACAGCGCGATCAGCATGAGAGATAAGTGAGTGAGGGGGGGGTGCAGTTATGTTGAGGGCGCGGGCTAGAGGCGGAATATTAGAAACTGCGACAAAAATACATGCCGACTAGAGCTTCCTTTATTTTTGTATGATTTTTGACAAGCGGACAACGTGGAAGTATCGAGCCTTCCTGGCAGGAAGGCGGAAGTTCCTGCGTGTTCGATTCGTGCACCAACTCTAAATCTGACATGTTTCAGATTCAAGAGGTTCCTTCCCAAGATGCATTCGGTCTCAGGAATGGATCCGGAGAAAGTGATTGTTTTGCCCTTGGAATATTTATTGATTGATAATGATACGGTATTTATGTCGCTGGAACTTACCTCTCTCAGATTCTCATCGTCTACCAGACGTACAGCGTCCGCCTTGCGGTCGAGCAGCGGGACTGGTAGGTTTTATTTTTCCTTTTGGAACCTCTCCATTGCCTTTGCTCTCTAGCCGGTTAAGCCAAGGCTGAGCATGCTAATTTGTTTTTTTTCTTAAATAAGTATTTATTCATTCTATTCAGGATTGTGCTGAAATACGACCTCTTCGAGATCAACTTCGACGCTGACGGTAGTATTGCGAACTGGAGACGACGGTAAGAAGTTAATAATTGTAATATTTCTGATATTTAAAAAAAATGGCGTGAGGCGTAGTAACACCTCAGTCAATTGAATAATTATTTTATTAATTAACAATGCTGCAGCGTCGCGGCTCCTGCCGCTCAGCCTCGTCCACCGCCGCCGCCCCCTCCTCCCGGCCCGGCTCCAGCACCGCAAGCCGATGCTGACGGAGAAGGTGGGTACCGTATGCAAGTATAGTTCGGTAGGCAGAGGGGATACGGTACTGATTAATCGATTTGCAGAGCCGCAGGGCGCGAATGGGCAGCCGCTGCAGCCTGCTGCGGGCGAAATCAGAAGAGATCCTCGAGGTGAGGGATTGTTTTAGATTGTGCATCATAACTAATTGCTAGTATAAATGCGTTCGTTTTAGTGCAATATGCTCATTGCAGACGCCCCGATGGCGCCAGGCGGACAGGCGGCAGCGGTCGCGGCGCCTCCGACTCCGCCCGACTCGACGCCGCGCCTGCCACCGCGTCAGTCGTCTCGCGGCCTCCGCCCACTCGAGACGATGTCGCAAGAGGAGGATATCCAGAGGCAAGGGAATGAGGGTGAGTGTTTTTTTGTTGTTGTTGTTGTTTTCAAGTTATGATTCGGTGCTTGTTTGTGGCTTCAGAGAGTGCATTTGCATGCAAACATTTTCAGAGTGGCCTGCCATTCACTCGCAGAGACCTACTACCTCCTACGAGCCTGCAACTTTTCCGGATGCAGCAGCTGCTGCTGCGACTCGCGCAACCATGGTCGGTGCTGCTGGTGGTTAAATCGTATCATCGAAGTTTGCAGACTCCCGCGCCGTCCGTCGGCCGCAACAACACCGCTAGCGACTCGCTCCTGCAGCCTTCTGAGGATGAGAAGCAGTTGAGGCGACTCCTACTCGATGCGGCAGCTGTTGCCAAGAGAATGAACGAAAACGGAGGTGAGAGGGGAAGGGTGATGGCTCGAGCAGAGGGATTTAGATCGGGTTTTGGATATTGAACTGGTTCATTTGCATTTTATGCGCTGTTCTTCTGTTTGTAAGCCCGTTAAATCGTGCAGAAAAATTAATATATTTCCAGCCCGCGTCTCTCCCCTTCTCACCCCTGTCGCCGAGGTGTTGTTGCGTGTGGAGTGGGAAGGTTCGTTTAGATAATTATTAATTGATTATTAATAATTGCTGCTCCAGCGGTGTCGGTCGGTGCTGCGGGAGGCGAGTGTTTTAGAGGGGAAAATTGATTAAAAATATCGAGCACCAGCTGGAGGTTAGGGGCTTGTTAGTTATAGCTGTACTGAGGTAATAGCTTGAATTTTTGTTTGCAGCGGCCTCCGGTTCGCGTCGCGGCCTGGCTTCTGTGTCGCGGCGGCGGCGCATGGATGATGCAGCCAGACAGAGGGAGGAGGAGGCAGACAGACGCGACGAGGAGGAGGCGCGTCAAGCGGAGCTCTTTGCACAGAGGAGAGCGGCGCGACGGCGAGAAGAGGAGCAGCAGCAGGAGAGGGAGAGGGAGGAGAGAAGAGCGCAGCGTCAGGGAGGAGAGATGAATGGTGAGTCTTGTTTGTTCTAAAAAAAACAGATTGTTTGTTGAAAATTAGACCGAAAAAACACATGGTGGGAGAATTTTGGTATTTTCCGTCGAAAATCACATGGTAGATAGCTGTTGACGACTATAAACACGTGGTAAGAGTTATTGCATTGCTGGTTTTTTTGCTACTCTGCTTGTTCGGCTTTCGATTCGTGAACCGGGCGAATTTACGTTTCAAAAAGCAGATTTGTTATGCATTATCTGCAGGCGCCTTCCGCGAGAGGGCTGGTGCAGGTGCAGGAGGAGCTGTGGCTGCGGCTGCGAGTGGTGCAGCAGCGACGGTCGGTGCTGCGGGAGCTGGAGGTGAGGGATGTTTAGTAGAGTGCGAAATACGGGTGATCGTCAGTGATGAGTACCATTCCCCAACTTTAGGGTTTGCGCGGGTTCCACTGCTTGCATCCGCTCTGATAAAGTCACTTTTCGCGGTTTCGGGTCTACAGAAACGGATCCCGTTTGCGCGGGTACAGCCCAACATTGGGGAGGTCGCTCATCACTGGTGATCGTCTCTTTGCGCGCTATCTCGTATGAATGAAGAGGCGATTACCCGTATTTCGGACTCTAGTATTTAGGAGGAATGGGAAGATAGAGAAAAATGGAGCTAATTTCGAGCTTTGCTGAAAATTCGAGCTAAAAAGAGCTATTCGAGCTAAAAATGGAGCTTTGCTCTAATTTCGCGGTTATTTCGTGAGAATTGTAGGCTCATGACTCGGTATGAAACGTGGACGCACCTGCTTTTTTCACTGATGGCATATTTATTTGCAGCCCCCAAGAGAGCTGTTGCAGCTGCTGCAGACGCCGTGACTGCATCTCCGGCGAGCAAGAGGCGTTCTACAGGAAGACTCGAAGGTGGTGACGTCATCGAGAGCGAGGTTGGATTCAAGGGGTTATTTATTCTTATGGGGCTCCGATGCAACATGATTGGCTAATAGGAATTCGAAACTAGGAAGACCGCATTTCTTCGATATATGAGGCCGTCCGCCTAAGGTTCAACAAGATCCAACGGGGGTCGGGAACAGGTAAAAAATCGAAGCCCCCGGGGAACCCCCTCTTCAACATCTGCACATGTCTGAAAAGTCGGCCCTAGGGGTTATTTTTGACCCTCTACACGCTGGTGAGGTCGATTTCGCAATATGTCCCCTCCGCGCTCCAGGGGGAGCACCCCCCATTTTGGCCAAAAACGCGTTTTTTTTATGTTTTTTTCGCCGGGGAGTAGCCAAAATGGCCTGAAAACAACACGTCCTGGTCAGAATTTCGAGCTCTATCAAATGGAACTATTGCCACATGATAAAAAATTTTCGTTTTCGAGAAAAAGTCGATTTTTGAACTAATTCGCATGCAAGGCAAATGTGTTCAGATGTTGAAGAGGGGGTTCCCCTGATCATTTTGAGCTATCGAATATAAAAATCTACTGTGCATTTTTTAAAGGTTTTTTGCAACTTTTTGTGGATGACCGAAAAATAAATTTTTCTGAATACCCTCGTTGTGGTGCTCATTTTGTAGAGCTCGTCGAGCTGATCATTGTGAAGACCATATGCCGTTAAAACTATTTCTTGAGACGTTACAACTGTTAGAACAGTGTTCGTTGGTCTTCAGCATGGAGTCTCGCGAAATTGGCCGCTTTGATTGGTCGTAGATTTTTATGTTCGATAGCTCAAAATGATCGGGGAACCCCCTCTTCAACATCTGCAAATATTTGCCTTGCATGCGAATTGGTTCAAAACTCGACTTTTTCTCGAAAACGAAAAATTTTTATCATGTGGCAATAGTTCCATTTGATAGAGCTCGAAATTCTGATCTGGACGTGTTGTTTCCAGGCCATTTTGGCTACTCCCCGACAAAACGCGTTTTTGGCCAAAATGGGGGTGCCCCCCCTGGAGCGCGGAGGGGACATATTGCGAAATCGACCTCACCAGCGTGTAGAGGGTCAAAAATAACCCCTAGGGCCGACTTTTCAGACATTTCGATTATTTACCTGTTCCAGCCATTTGTTGAACCTAAGGCGAACGGCCTCATATCGATTGACATTTGTGCTGGAGTTCATTATTTTTTTAGCCATATGAAAACATAATTGTAATTTTCAGGATCCCGTGCCGTCGACTGGAGAGAATGATGAAGAGAACAACAACAATGAAGAGAATGAGGTCGAAGAAGAGGAAAGAGAAGGAGAGGAACAGCAGGAGGACCAGCATGGCCAGTAGGTATATTATGTGAATTTTTGTTGATACCGTATTCCCTTCCGAGTTGAATTTTCCTAGTTCATTTGATCTAGTTAGCACCCGTTGAAGTAATCGCAACCTGTTTTTTGTTAGCAACCCATTTCCGGATCGTTTCCATTCTTGAAAGTTTTCTCCTATCGCCCCAAATTTCAATCTGTCTCTTCATGTTCTGTATCTGTCATGTGTATCTGTTACATGTAAATCGCTAATGTTGTCTTGAAGGTTAGTGTTCCCTTTTACTCGATTGCGAGTTCAATTATTACTGTATTTGATCCGTCGGATTCCCGCGCTAGGCATTTACTGTAATCCTTCACGATTTCGTTCCATTCTTCCCTGTGGTCTCCATGTTTCCATTTTTCCTGTGAACTGACTAGTCGATTAGATGACTTGCACACTTCAGATCTGATCTGATAGTTAATAAAGAAGTTTTTTACAGCCTTGCTTGCTTTTCAGTATTGTTCGAGTTAGAAGAGGGGGCGAATCAGTTTCGTAACTACCGTAACCCAGATTCCCTGCGAGACCACACATGCCTGATCCTCATCGATCTTTATTCGGTTTCTACAACACAGCTCGTTGGGCACGGGAGCGGAGAATACCGTATTAACCAATAGTAGAGACATTGATTGGTGTCGATTTAGCTCCTCTATGGTTTCATCAAAAATAGGAAAAAAGGGGCGGAGCTAGGGAGGAATTGGGGGAGGGGGCGGGGTTAGGGGGTAGAGGTTGAGGGAGGGGCATCGACACCCGATCGATCCATCGATTACAGCTTGAGGGTTGGTGCGTCCTCTTGTCTGGAAGAGGCGGGGTTACGGTAGATCGATTGCCGATTAACTCACTCGTCCAACTTGCTCTTGGTCGGCTCCTTCGACTTGCCTGGAATTGATTGATCAGTACCGTAACCATTTTGTCTGCCCTGCATCAACCCGTCTACAGTTAGATTCCACCGCATCGATACTACAGTACCCAGTTCTACAGTACCCCATTCTACCGTACCCTATCACTCACCAAGTTCCGATGCGTTTGACGACTTGCCGCTCGTCTTCATCACGTTGGCCGTCGTGTACTTCTTCGTGACTCCTGGAATTTATTGATTTATTTCTACCGTACCATCTACCGTACCCCCACCTACCGTACCATCTACCGTACCCCATCTACCGTATCCCCCGCCTCACCTCTCTCCTTCTTCTTCTCCCTCTCAGACAGCTGCTTGCGCATGCGCAACTGCAAGATCAAAGATCAGTCAGCTACCGTAACCTCCAAAAAACTAATAAAATCGATAAACCCACATAGATCACGACACAACTGATGGCCATTCCTCCAATCAATAGAGCACCAATGCCGATAACAACGTAAGCCATCGTCTTCAGCTGCAAATATTCCGAAATTTAAGGAAAATCGATAAATCGATAATCATCCTCGCCTTCGTGTCCTTCGGCGCCTTGCGGGCTGCAATAAGATTGTTTAGTGGATACCGTAATCTACCGACAGTTCGGCGGGTCATATCCCCAACTCACAAGTAAACTTCATCACTTCGGGTCCAGCTTCTTCCTTCCCCTCCTTGTTTATTTGCACCCTATACCATTTGGCTTTATTATCGTCATAGCGCGTGCAAATGATTTCTGAATTTAAATATTGTTAATTGGTTAATTAATGAATTGATTACTGTCGACTTTCTCATTATTGTCGCCCACAATCAAAGAGTATTCGACATCTTTTCCGTCCACTTTGATGGTCTTGGGCTGCAAATATTCGAGTCATTCTGGGCATCTTGTCAAGGGAACGGCGAGAGAGCGTGCAGAATGAGGAGACCCGTGATCAATCTGGGCGGTCTCACCGTCATAATGCATTCGTCCTTGCCGTCCTTAGCCGGATTGAGATCAACTTCGGTGGAGTTGCACGTGGTACAATCCGTTTTTGTCGGAAGGTGCTTCTTGCACAACTCGCAAACTGAATTTTACATTATCGTTCATACTAGGAGTTTCGCTGTTTCTTGCGTTTGTTTGCCCTCTCTGATTTCCACACGGCACTCTCCTTGGTGCGCTTGGTATTCTAATTCAGCCGAACTCACTCTCCTCTGGCGGCGCCGGCGTGGTAGTCGTCGTGGTTGTGGTCGGCTTCAAATTCGGGTTGTAGTTGGCGCAGTAGAATGTATTATCGTCAACGGACTCGATTTCGTACTGCAAATATCAATGTATTAAAAAAGATATGGCACATGGTGATTTCATGGCTTGACAATAAATGACTCATCATTCTGCACGAACTCTCGCTTTTCTGATTGGTGAGAGATCGCGTGAAAAGATGAGACAATTGTTACGAAGCCATCCCTAATTTGTAAAGGAACTAGAGGGGCACATGATCTCCCTTAGCAAGCATACTTTTGAATCATCTTCAGCCTTCTTGCCATCCCATTTTCCGGTCGACGTGCCGCATCTCATGCTGGCATCCTTCAGTTCGATCCAATAGCCTTCTATACCCTGGACACTGAAAAAGACTAGAGATGCGAAGCCTTTTAGTGGTGATCGTTTAGAAAATCGCGATGCTTAGGACCTTTTGAGGCAGTTGAGGAGACGTTGGGGAAGGAGTTCCTAACCGTCCCATCACCCTGCCAATTAAGCGACGCGAAAGCGAAACCCACAACATCTTCTTTCCATTTTCGCAGCTCAGTTCATCATAGGCCTCCTGCCCTGTTGGCACTGGATCCGAGTACTTGTGCACTTTAACCTGCAATGAAAATTAGAGTAACAAGTGTTCGAGTAACGTTCCCGGGAATTGATAGTTGAGTAAGCAAACGAACATTTTCGCAGCCGGCTGCAAGAAATTTCGGATCGGTGGTCGGGCAAGCCTCCGTTGTTTTAGCTTGTTTAAAACGATCAACAAGGCAATACACTGCAATTCAAAAATTAATTCCAACTAAATAAGTCTACATTTCTACAGTTGATGGGCTTTGCTAGATTCGTAAAAAAAGATAAAAAAAACATACTTCGCTGAGTACACGTCATTTGTTTTACAGGTTTTAGCTTCTTCCCTATCGTCCATTCATCCCCTTGAACACAGGTTACCTGAACGACAACCAAACATGCTTTCGAAGTCTATTGATCATTTCAGGAATACTTTCTTCACTTACCGCTTCAGTAGAATAAAAATACATATTATCTCCATCTTCATCTTTAACAGCGTATTTTGATTCACTTGACCCGCACTGAAATTCGGGTTGAATGAGATTGGGAGATGAGACTAGGGATGGCTTCGCAAGAAATCCTCTCTTCATTTCGCGCACTCTCTCACCGGCCAGAGAGGCGAGAGAGCGTGCAAAATGAGAAGAGTCATTTCTTGCCAATTCATCCCTAGATGAGACTCTTGCTTACCCCCATCGTAGCGCAAGCGCCCGACCGTCTTATTTCGTTTGCAATACTGTTCAGTACAGTAAATCCTTCAATTGGTTTGACTTCAGCGCACGAGAGGCATTCTGGAAAGAATCAATACTTTGTGGAAAAAATAAGCTAGTAAGAAAAAAATGCTTACTTTTAATTCCGCACGCAATTTTATCTTTAAAATCCTCATATGAAGCTTGAATTGGGTCTCCAGCTGCCGGTTGTACCGGAAGCGATCTAGGTCTTTCCCAGTGGCCAG
Source organism: Pristionchus maxplancki (assembly GCA_900490775.1). Taxonomy (NCBI): domain Eukaryota; kingdom Metazoa; phylum Nematoda; class Chromadorea; order Rhabditida; family Neodiplogasteridae; genus Pristionchus; species Pristionchus maxplancki. The sequence goes on from LS554627.1 coordinate 19,992, forward strand.
ATTGGGAGCACACAGGCACGACGTTATTCGTCAGTTGCTCCTTTTTCGAATCCGAGCTTCTAGAATATCAAGCCATTAACGGACGAATTGTGATCTGCGAACTCACATGAATTCATGCAATGGTGACTTGCATCCGGCAAGCATGCCAACTGGTACGCCGAGAGCCGTATCCGTATTCGGTTCTTTCATTTTCTGTTCAAGATATAGCATTACCGCCGTTTTCAATGACACTCAAACCTCTAAAGCATAGCCAGTCGGAGTGTGCCCGTTAGAACGATATTCGCACACTGAAAAGCGTTATCAATTACTCGCTTTTAACTATCAGAAACCTTTGGGTTCCGGATTCGACAAGGCGCAGAAAACGCGATCATCCTTCCCCAATTCCTGAGAGCGTAGCCATTATTTCCGTCATCGGTCAGTCTAACTTACCACTGTCAGCGTATTCAATCCGTATTTGTACTCGGCATCCCACTTTCCGGTCACGGTATTGCACTTTACAGATTTCGCTTGCCGGTAGTGGTTAGGGTCGGGGTCACTCATGCGCTTGAAACTGAAACAACGTGAGTAGAGTAGAGTATAGAGTGGGATTGCGAACGCATGTTCAATATTGGAATAAGGCACTACTTTACTTTACCGGACCAAAGGACCGACCGATAGTTTCCCTCGTGAGCACAGAATGAAACGAGTCCCACTCTGTACCCTTTGGTCCGGTAAAGTAAAGCAGTGCCTGGAATAAATATTGAATTGGCATACTAGTGCTTAGTCTTCGGGGTCCAGTCCGCGGGACGGATAGTAGGAGCAGTAGCGTCATCCGCAGCGGGACACTTAAGCTCGGGCGCTTTCGGGTCGACGACCTGCAAAGAAATTGAACTAGATGAGCTCGAGATTCGGGCCGTCTCTTCATTTCGCACGCTCTCTCACCAGTCTAGTAGAAGACGTACCGGCACGCAGGCAATTCCTGCAGCAACATCAACCAGGTGCGTGGCCTCGCAAGCGACATCCAGATCAGGGCATTCCACTGCAATGTGTGCAAATACTAGTGCCCCATCACAAAGATCATCGCTAGACGCACCTTGCATTTTCAAGAAAAATCAAGAAATCCTAATGCCCCGCAAAGTTCAAACATCAGTGATCAAAGATCAATATTCTACCCTCACTCGGACAAGGTAGTTTTCTAGAGAAATTCTACAATCCTAATGCCCGCAAAGTTCAAACATCAGAGATCAAAGATCAATATTCCGCCCTCAGACGCACCTGGCAGTTTGGTGGCGCAGACGACAGTGTCCTGGGCCGTCATCGGCAGTGCAGCCTGCAATTCGAATCTTCTATGCTTGCCAATTAGACCTCGAAATACGAGTCACCGTCTCGAAAGAGTGTGCAAAATGAAGAGACGTTGACTCGCATTTGCACCTCAATGGTACCCCCAAATTGCATCATCATTTTGAGCAAAAAAACATCCTGCCACCACGACAGCTCTATAATGCCGAGTTACTCGCAGGCCGTAGTTCGAAACAACAGAATATTTCCAGTTCCTTCATGTCTCAGCACTCGATGACGTGTTGACCTACATCTTTGGTGGCGCCCCGCTTCCACTCTCCAGTGTGCGCATCGCAGAAGAGCACGGGTGCCTCCTCCCAGACGGAGCCACCAGTGGACTTGACGCTGCAAGAGCGCGAGATTTGGACTGGAGAATAACAATGTTAAAACGCGGTCTCTGTAAGAACGCAGGTGGCATGGCACAACTCCGGCAAAGTGATTAGCTCAAATTTGGGGAGCATGACCTCTATTAAAATACTGAATGAATCAGCCATAGAGCAAAATTAGTAGAAAGTGAAATAGGAAGTGAAACGTACTACAACTTGTGAGTGGCGGGATCGGCGCAGGCGAGGTCGTCTGGCATGAAATCGGCAATCTGAAATCGAGTCATGAACATACATCGAATCTATGCAGACCGAAGCTGCGAATCATCTTAGCCAAGGGGCGGAGCATGGCACCAAGCTCCAAACGCACCACTTCACATCCCGTAGCTTCGATGCCGTCGCAGAGCGTTTTCAGGGGCATTTTCTTCTGGCAGACGACTGAAAAGTGAGGGGATTGACATCTCGTAGTCGCTTTTGAAAGAAAAATTATGTGATTTATTGATGATTTCCCACATTTCTCGACACAGACAGCATCCGTCACCGCTGTTTCAGCCACTAATTCCCATGTTTTTGAGGCGCTGCACGTCATCTGAATAAGATATATTAGAGCTCGAAATCACCGTCTCTTCATTTCACACACTCTCTCTCGCTCAGACGGCGGACGAGAGAGCGTGGAACGAATTAGAGTCGGATTCCGACCAGAGGCGAGTGCAGAATGATGACTGGTCTTATCGCAGCAATTCACCTTCGCATCAACGGCCGCTATCTTGTCCGTGTTGTAGAGGAAGAACTGGCCGGTGGCGCACTGAAATGAGCAATTCACCATATTCTTCCATCAGAAACGAACATTTTTGTCTCATTTCTAGTGAGATGTATAGACTAAAATAAACTGCAGAATAGTTCCACGTCTAGATCTGTGGAGCAATGCCCCTCGTGCCCAAGACTAGACTTTGAGAAGCAACTAAACAACACGTTGTATAACAGGGAAATCACTCCTCGCCCTCCTCATTCTACGTTCTCTCTCGCGAATTTTTGCATTTCAAAGTCTGCCCAAGACTGACCGTCAGCTCCAGACAGCCCGTGGCCGGGTCCGCCGATTGGGCCTGCAGTGCGCCGGCGGTGCATCCGGCCGCCGCGTCGCACAGCGTAGCCGTCTCGGTGAAGGCAGGACACGCCGTGCACGGCACTGCAATGGGAATTGGTTAGTGTTTCTTCCAGATCGTCCTCTGTCGGCCTCTTTGATGTTCCCGGCACTTCGTCACTTTAGGCGCAAGAACCACGCTCCAGTTTAGAGATGACAATTTGGCATGCGCCTCTCTCGTTTCGAATGATCTTGCGCCGCTCAGAGAGACGAGAGAGCACCGAAATGAGGAGAGACGAGCGCCGATTTGTCACCACTACTCTAGTTGATGGATAGCGAGAAATGAGAGACGAAGGAGATAGTCAGGGATGAAATCTCGCCGTGGAACGTGAGTAGCAGAGTTTGAAATACGGGTAATAGTCTCTTCATTTCACACAGTCCCTCGCCCGGTCGACTGGTGAGAAAGCGTGGGATATGAAGAGACGGCGACTCTGAAGCCCCGACTCACCTGTGGGATCATCCTCGGCGCAGATCGCCCGTGTAATTGCAGCATCCTGAAGGGATTTGCTAAATTACAGACAATCGTCTCTCCATTTCCCTTTTTTTATTTTTTAAACTCAAATGTGAAAAAAACGTAAAATGAAGAGAAGACATCCGTTTTGGCATAGATCAACCCAGGATTGAGAATGAATATTTCCCATGCTCTCTCACCGGCTAGAGTGGCGATCGACCGTATTGGAACCCTCGAATCGACAAGTTCGCTCACCCCTCCGTTCAGCTTCCACTTGCCCGTGCCCTTATCGCATTGAACAGCGCCCTTGACCCAGCCAGCGGCCTCTCTGATGCTGCAATTGATCACTTTAGTGAACTTAAGTGAACAGTCGTCTGACTCTCTCAACTTTTCCATGCTATCTCGCTTCATCTGACTGACGAGAGAGCATGCGAAAGCGAGAGAGGGGCAGACGATTGCTCACTTTAGCACCACATCCTTATTTCATTTTCTGTTCACCGCTCTTCAATTCGCACGCTCTCTGGCCTCTCTGACCGACGAGAGAGTACGCGAAATGAAGAGACTAGTCCAACTTACTACAAATCAGCCGGGGTCGTGCATGGCAGGGCAGCGTCGTCGGTCAGCGTCGTCTGAGTGGTAAAGATCAAAGATCAATCTCAGCATTTTTGATGTGCTCACCTCAGCACAGTTCACGTCAGAAGCAGTGCTGACGTCCGCCTTAGTGCACACAGTATCAATCGCCGGGCTCGCGACCGTACAGAGCACTGAAAAGCGCCTCTCAGAGTCTCTTCATTTCACACGCTCTCTCGCTACTCTGACCGCCGGAGAGTGTGGGAAAGGAAGAGACGATTCCCCGTATTTTCCACATCCATGAGTGATTGGTCAATTCTTCGGCACTCCCAAACTTTTGTGAATTCGACACTTCTCTACTTTAGATGCCATGGCAAGAACGATATATTGTCCCCTTTTCTATCTCTCATTTGTTGCTATGTATCAAGCGCGGTCATATTTTTTGCCATGACGCCTAAAGTAAAGAAGTGCGGTGATATCACTAACCGGGTGCAGACGAGGTCGACGGCTCCGTCGCAGCGCACAGCACTTCGTCGCCAGCTTTCAGGGCAGTCTGGAAATGTATTTTATTCATTTGTTTTTATTATTTTCATTTTTTTATATTTTTTATTTAATTTCACCGTATCGATCTTCCAAATTCCCGTGGCGCTGTCGCACGTGACCTTCTTGCCGTCTTGTTTGACCCAACTGGCGCCGTTCTTGTAGCTGAAAAGAAATTGAGATTAGTCGACTCTCCTCATTTCGCGTGCTCTCTCGTCGCTCGGACCGGCGAGAATTCGAGCTTCGAGAGAGCTTTCGTCGATTTCAGAATCAGAATCCGACGAACTGCGTTCATCAACTTACTACAGCTTCTTGTTGGCGTTGCACTCTTTGTCGGCATCGTTGTTGAGCGGAATCTGCAGTTATTCATATTATTTTATTTCTGTTTTTATTTGGCAGTAGTGATGACAAATCGGCACGCGCCTCTCTCGTTTCTAATGATCTCTCGCCGGTCAGAGAGACGAGAGAGCACGCGAAATGAGGAGACGAGCGCCGATTTGTCAACACTATTTGGCAGTACCGTTTCGCACGTAGGAGTGCTTGGCATGTAAGCTGTGCACTCTGATTTCAACTTCGTCTTCTTATGACATTCAACTGCAATTATTTGACCTCATCAAGCAGTCTTCCATAACTCGACGTGTCGGTCACCGTCTCTTCATTTTGCACACTATCTCGCTCGGTCGACTGACGAGAGAGCGTGTAGAATGAAGAGACGGCCCGTATTTCGAGCTCTACAGCACGGGGATGGCTTCGCTACTCACTGTTCTTGATGCAGCTCGCCTTATTGAGTGCAATCCCGCCCCACTTTTTGTTAGCATCGCAGGTTAGCTGAATGAGAGAATTCACTTTCAAATACCAGTAGCCGTCTCTTCATCTCACACACTCTCTCGCCACTCTGACCAGAAAGAGAGTATGGGAAATGAAGAGACGATTGCTCTTCTGTCAGTTCGTCTCTTCATCTCGCACACCCTCTCGATACTCTGATCGATGAGAGAGTATGGGAAATGAAGAGACACGTATTCACTCTTTTCTGTACCTTATCAATAGCCGTCGTCGACTCGGGATCAGTCTTGAGCCACTCGCCCGCTACTTTGCACTGCAAAATTAGACTCAATCCTGGGTGGATCGATGCCAAAACGGATGCCTTCTCTTCATTTTTTTTCACATTAGAGCTACGATAGAGCATGCAAAACGAAGAGAGTGGACTCATATTCGCATTGACCTACACGCACCTTCATAATCAGGCAGCCGGCAGCAGCAGGATCAGCTGCGACTAGGACCTCACCGCCCACCACGCATCCATCAGTGTCCTTGCACTCGGCCGGACCCCGCTTGCGACACCACTCACACGGGCCTGCAATGATTTGCATCGACTAGGGTTGCCAGATCAATTCCAATACCCAATTAATTGACTTTGCGGCCGCTAAATCCATCGAAAAATGGGGAATAAAAGTCAATTAATTGGGTCAACACAATACCAATTACCCAATTAATTGTCCCGTTCTATTGGTATTGGGTATTGAATTGACATCCCTAGTATCGACTCTACTAATGAGAACCGGGTCATTCGGAAAGTAAGGAAGGCCCGCCGATCTCGTCCGGTGGTCTTACCTGAATCGGGCTTGAATGCGGCGCACACCATGTTGTCGGCGGCAGTCAGTATCTTCTCCTGAAACAGCGAATGGATTAGAACAGTTGCAATGAATCATCTTATCTATCGTTTCTCCGTTATCTATCGCTTCTCTGAACGGCGAGTACTATGAAATGAGAGAGTCAGACTATTCCTCAACGGTTGCAATGTTCACTCAGTCTTCAGTCTGGTATTCTCAGACAGCCCAACACTTGCTTTCGACCATTTCAGGCAGTTCCAGCTACACTAGGGTACACAGTGAAGAAACCCTCTTCATTTCTCGTGCTCTCTCACCGGTCAACGATATCACGGGAACGAAGAGACGCATTCTTCAAAAGCCGACCACCCAGCCCAAATGCCCAAACGACCTACCGCAGAGTCGCCGAACACCTTGACCTTCCAGCCAGGAGGCGCCGCGCTGCAGCCGACGGCCACACTTAGGGCTTTCCACGGGCCCGTATTGCCGAGTCGGATGCTGCAATGGTCGACTAAGCCAATCTCACGCCAATTCACTGATTGATTGGATGCCAGATGGGGCGCTCCGTATTTGGTAGTAGATTAGAGCTCGAAATACGAGCCGCAGTCTCTTCATTTTGCGAGAGAGCGTCGGGAATGAAGAGACGGCGACTCGTGTTTCGAACTCTATATTGGATATTCAAAAGGGACAGTGAAGAGACGGCAAAAATTCGAAATCAGTGAATCCGTGACTGCCAAGAGCGAACGACAATGAATTGTGATTGAGATAGGTGCGAGACATGACAAAAACCGACAAGTTCTTGAATCCAGTAGCGCAGCCCTCGCTAGGAAAGTTAGGAGTGGTGAGCTTCTGAAAAGTACTGTATATAACCTATTCTACAGTGGACTACAGTACCGTGCAGCCGATGGTGGGGTCGAGGCCGGCGTCGCAGTCACTTTTGGGATTCGTCGCCCCCGCACACGCTGAAGAAAATGAGTTGAAATGAAGACAATTTCAGCAATGAAGCGTAACTAGGCTAGATTATGCAGATGGTGGGGCTCATTTCATACTGCGCGCGCGAGGGAAAACTATCGGTCTAGTCTGCACAGCGTGTCAGAGTGGATCGAAAACCTCATTTGCGTGGCGGACGGCCATCTCTCCCCTCTATCTATCTGGTCCTTTTTCCGTCCTCTTATTTTGCTCGCTGATCTGCTCATCGATGGGTCGGTGTAGAGAAATGAGAGAGGTATTGATATTAAATGATGTGAAGTGATGTATGACCAGTGAAGCATATCTCGATTTT
>LS554627.1:45691-74778 GCA_900490775.1 Pristionchus maxplancki
CACAGCGTTCTGACCCCCTTTGTTCTCTCCAGATAAGGGTGAACAAGGGGATTAATTTTTGAATTTTCCCGCGTTACCGTATTCGAACTGCAAATCACTTTCGCAATTTGAGATATCTCTGAAACATATCGCGAATACGGCAACGCGGGAAAATTCAAAAATTAATCCCCTTGTTCAGAATGAGGATTGCGATATGTTTCAGCAACCTGTCAAGTTTTGAGTTTGCAGTTCGATATGTAAAGTGATCCCCCCTTGTCTGTAGGGGCAGAATGCTGTGGAACACACGTGACTGTTGGAGTTGAGTGGATTATTGAGTGGTGATCGATTATTGATCTGTAGGAATCAAAAAGAAACCAAGCAGGATTCTCAACCCATATGTAACAGAAACCGAAAATTGCTGAGAACGACAATTGCACACGTAATTGTTGCTGTTGAGTGGATTATTGAGTGGTTGAAAGGCAGTCGATAATCGATGTATTGTTACAGTAAGAAAAGGGGTAGATCGATAAAGAATCAAAACGAGGTTGGGCGAAACCTCAGTAGATCAGAAGCAATGACATCATACTACAGTGTGGAATGTAGAAAAACGTCAGAAAGTGGCGCTTTCAGATGAAAACTTTCGATCAGCTGCTCTCCCTTTCTTCTGAACTTTCCCTATCATTCGCTCCAAACCAAACATCGAGCGCTCTTCAGTTCTGAATCACAACAGAAAGGGAGAGAAAGAATGATAAGCCAGTTCTCGATTGATTGGGAACTCGCCACAGTACCCTATCGTATCCGGCTACAGTACCCAGCGATCGCTAACTGAGCGACCGTGCTCAATTTGCTACCGCTAACTGACTAGCGGACCAGCGTTCAGCTGGGCTATGAACGCTCTAACGGTCCAGTCAGGTGACTAAACTGGCTAAAATTGCGTAAAAACTAAGCAAGAAACTCGGTACCGTAACCAGGCGCTCCGGTCTAGCGAGACAATATACAGTAAACCTGGTAAGCTACCGTAACTAGGCTGTTATCGCGAACTGAAATTGAGACAATGATCGTAACCGCCAATTGTTATCACAAACTGACTGACCCGGGACAATGGTTCATGCTGCTTATGAACACTTCTTGCGCGCTGGTCACCTGACTTTACTGTACCGCTACTGAGAAAGACAGCGAGAAGGAAAGAGGAACAAAGCTAGCAAGAGAGAAAGAGCTCAACATCTCTGTCTGACATACGAGGGACTGTGCTGAAAGAGGAGAGTGAGCAAGAGAAAGCACAACTTTGAATGTTTTACTGCTTGTACCGCATGATCTGTGCAGGCAAACCTAGGGAGCAGGCTAAACGAGGAGACCCTGCTCCCTAGCCTAGAGGCAAAGCGCGCAGCGCGCTCGCTCTGCTAGACAATAGCCTTTGCCCTCCGCCCGCCCTATCTCACGCTCCCCCCGCCCTGCCCCCTGGGAGTCGCGTGACTCCTGTGCGATGCCATTGCGAATTGCTGAAAATTGAGGGCGAGAGAGCGGGAGGAGGGAGAGAGCGCAGACAGGCAGACAACTGGATTGTTTTCAGAAGCGATCCAAGGGCGGTTCTGGATTTATATACGCCGATGGAGTGCCCTGAACTTTGGTCTCTCCATTTCGCACAGTCTACCGCACTGTCAGACCTCCTAGAGAGCACCCAAAATGAGGAGAGCTATTGTTCCAAATAGGATTACCGTCTCTCTGTTTCGCACCATCTCTTGTACTCTCTAACCGGCGAGAGAGCACGCAAAATGAAGTGAGCGCGAGCATTACTCACTTCCCTGTCCTATAATCTACATGAGATCTGACCTTCTGCTGAAAAATAGACAATTTGATGTTCAAGTGGTGTCTAGATCAGATAAGTTAGCACGGAAACTTCTATGTGTCAGAAGTTCGTCTCTCCTTTCGACGCACTCTCTCATCGGTTAGAGCAACAGACACGAAAAACTGATGCGAACTTGCAGTGTCCTTCGAGTTTTTCGCACTTAAAAGCGATTTGATCTACCTTTTTCTGAATTGCGAAAATTGTGTCCTTATATGAAATAACAATGACATCAACGCAACAAGCACAATCATTTTCTTGCGTCCTGCAGCGAATTTCAATGCGATCGACCCTGAATTTGCGGCCCTGACGCTTGAATAAATTGGTGTGCTTTACCCCCAGTTTATGTTCGTCTCAATTCGTCAAGATCGAGCGAGCGAGAGCGAACGATGGCACAAAAGTATCGGCACTCTCTCACTTTTGCATGCGCTCTAGCTAGTCAGAGTGACAAGAGAGCGTGCGAAAAGAGGAGAGCACCTGCCTTCGCTCACCATCTCCACGCAAGAACTGGTAGGAGCTAACGTCATGAGATGGCGAGAGAGCGCGCAGATGGGAGAGAAGGGCAGAGAAAGAGAGAGGCGAGAGAGCATGGAGAACTGAGAGAGTGCAGAGGGCTAGAGAAAGAGAGGAAGACGAGAGAGTAGGCGAAATCGAGAGAGCGCAGACAGTAGATCAATGGCCTTGATCAAACAAGGAAAAGAGTGCAGCTGTTTGAGCGGGGGTTCAACTGTTCACTGTCCTTTCTAGGGTTTGGCTTTTTTTTTGTGTTTTTTCAGTTTCGTAAGAAGAACCAATGACTGAGCGAGGATTTCGGGACAACGAAGAATCTGTGAAACGTAATCAAAATAACGAAACACGAGTAGGGTTACCAGGATGAAGAATGCGTTTCTACATTTTCGTGGGCAATCAATATTCTAGTGTTAACTTCTGTGGGAATGCTCAGGTGACATTCGACGCTTTTTTTTGTCTGGCCTTACATCATCAAATGGCTGAGCAGAATTGACACGATGAAGAGATTGTGAAACGTATTCGCATGATATCTGTCAAATAGAAAAACGCACGTACAAAACAAGAAATGCGGTAAGATAAGAACAAGAAGCGAAGACAGTTATAGTTCGAGTTTAGTGAGAAAGAGTAGGACGGAGGAGCAGGTTCTTGTCTAAATTCGATAGGATCGTACTACGCAGCTCTACTAGAAAAGATCCCTCCTCTGTATCAAAGCAGATCGCGTGAAACATATTCAAATGTCTGAGATGCGGTACATCTTTAATGAAAAATCAATTAAACAAAAGTGAAGAAGCGAAGACAGTTATAGTTCGCGTACTTCAAACGAGTAGAGGAGCAGGTTCTTATCTCTTATCTTTGATTAGTTTTCTGATGGAAAGTTTTTTTGATTTCTCATCTCCAATGGAAAGAACCTAGAGATTATGAGCAAATGAGTGGCACAGTTATAGTTCGCGTACTTCAAACGAGTAGCGAGTAGGAGTTAACAGATGGAGAAGGTGGAGAGAAGTAAGAGGTGAAGAAGAGGGTGAAGAAGCTTCCGCCCTCTCGAGACAGGTTTAGGAGAGGTGCTCTCTTCATTGCACATTATCTCTCAAGCTGAATAAAATAGCGTGCATCAGAAAGTGTTAATAATCTGGGTGACAAATTCGGAATTGTGTGAATATCATGAGTGTTAGATGAAGAAGAAGCTTCCGCCCTCTCGAGACAGGTTTAGGAGCAATGCTCTGAGGAATGGTCTGACTCTCTCATTTCGCAGCGCGCTCTCGTCAGTTATAGATGCGAGAGAGTACGGGAAAGTGAGAGGGTCAGACGATTACTCAATGCTCGAGACTTTCCTCGCGCTCTTTCGTGACTTAGTTTCTGAGTTCAGTTTTGCTCGAAAACAGAAACTTCATGAAGATGCGTAGTGAACTGACGTTATTGCATTCGAAAGTAACAAAATGTGAGTGTTCAATGAAAGTAAATGCGAATGATCACAATACTTTCGAAAAGACTCGATTGAATTCTATCACAATACACAATGAATGCAATCATCTAACATCAGAGAACTCTCACTCTCGAAATGTTTGTGTGTTGATGTAAGAATGACGCGAAGGCATAATTCGAGAGAGAGAAATTCAAAGAGAGGGAAAACGACGAGAATAACAATAACAACAAGAACAATAGACCTGATAAGATGCGATACTGAATGTTCGTCTGTTGTTGCCCAGGAGTGACGTGAATGGAGAAAGGGAAAACGAAAAGAATAATAGAGAAAACGTGATCTCTCTGTTGCAAGAACTGTCCCATTGACGCAAATATTCGCCGGTTGTCTCGAGGGAACAACTAGGAAAGGCAAAAAACGATAGGTTAGGAGAAGCTCGCCTTTACTCAGTGCTCGAAAACGTAACAGTTGAGCGTGATTAACGACGCATCTCTCTGCAGGTTATCTCAAGAGAATGCAACAAAAAGCGTGGAGCGAGCCGATTCAAAAAAGTTGAAGCGTGACCTGCCTCACATCTGTTGCAATATCAGCCTGGCGCACTAAACAACACATAACCAGAGTTTTTCTCTCTGAGAACTAGATGAAAAATGCTTTAGAGAAGTACTTCAGAGTTCGCTTGAGCATTCGAGAAAAAACACATCGAGTACTTCTATCAGACACACAGAAAAGTGCCGAAAGATCGAAAGAGAAGCATAAGAACAAGAGTGAAAGCAGAATCAGACTCTTCTATGAAATGTTCAGTCGAAAGCAGCATTTTCTGTATCAACAGAACGTAGCACATCAAGTATGCAATCTAACTATGTAGATAGAAAGAATAAGCAGAATCAGACGTTTTTCTTCTCTTGCTTCTGCTTCTATCTATCGTCTAACTGAATCGTCGCCTCCCTCTCTATCTCCCCGTCTCATCTACTGGTTTTGGTGGGGAGATCTAGTAGGGATGACGATGGAAGATCCCTAACACGTGAGTACATCTTATTTCACAAATGTTTCACGTCCGCTACTTACAATCTCTGCTCTGCTATTCAACAATTCAGATGACTCATGCTCATAATACAATCCATCTAACAGAAACTAATTAGTCTGAAGAGGAGTGAATGCACAGCGAAAGAGTAGCGGAAGGCTTATTGTTAGATTTATTTTTCGCCTCTTCTCTCTTACTTCTCTTCTACCCCTCCCCCAGGTCACGCGCTGCCCAGTCTAGGCGCAATTCGTCTTCTCTCTTTTTTCTCTGCTCTCTACTCTCTCGCTTCTACATGCTCTCTCGTCGGTCAGATGGAGTTGGCGATTCTCTATTCCCTCTTTTTCTCCGTTTTTCTCTTCGTTTCTCCCATCTCACAGAGAGTTGGCAGCACACTCGACAATGGATAAGAGAGGGAAAAAAGAGTCGAGAACATGAGAGGAGACGAAGCAAAGAATAGCACTGCATGAATTGTTCAGTGATTAGAGATCAAATGTGGAATGAAAGGACAAGGACGAAGAGTAGAATACAGTTTAGGCATTTTCCCATTCTTCGCCAGTTAAGCTCCAGATCAGCTGAAGAGTAGGGTAGCAGTCACTCGGAGTAGGGAAAGTTGTAGCGTGAAAGGGATTGAAATGGAAGCATTCAGAGAGTGGAGGTGTGTCATGTGAGGCGGGGTGTCAGATGTAGTGCACTTCATTTGAATAGATTCAGGGAGGGCATTCGAGTAACTGCGAGGGACGAGGATATTCGAATAGGGCAAGAATCACGCTTGTCTCGTAAGAATCAAAAGGTCCCTGGCACAAAACGCGTACATCCGTAGATGAAATATATGTTTGTTTCCTAGAAAACAATCACATCAACGGTAGGGCGTCAAAATACCGAGTCGGCACTTCACAGGGGCATTCGATTGCTTGCGAGAGCCGGTGAGACGAGGGAGAGAAGGGGAAAACAAAGAATGAAATGGAACAGGGGAAAATACACTAACTGTCCGTCAACAATCGCGTTTCTGTAGGGGAAAACGATAAGGGTTGAAAATCTCTAGAAATTCATTGAGATTCCGGAGAAAAGGATGGCAGAAAGAGAAAGAAAGAAGACGAGCAGTACAGAGAGGAAAGTCATCCGACAAACAAGCATTGGAATAACATCTACGACGACCTAAGTGCACTTTTCAGTAATTGATAATTTATTTCGCACAGCAACTGGACGAACATTGAATGAGGCAGTTTCTTCACAATGTGAGATGATTCTGAAACAGGACCTAGATACTAAGAAAAACGGATAAAAAAGGCCCAGGCGATTGAAGAGAGTGCAGAGAAAAAAACAAAGACGACAAGCTATTGGAATAACACCTACGATGACTACTGAACTCGTTTCAGTTTTTGATTATTTGCACAAAGTTGGCGTCATGAAGGAATTGATTTGTGTGCATTTACCCAAATATGACGCGTTTCTGAAACTCAACCGAGATTGAACTCAGCCCAATTAAGAATGGAAGATTCTTGGAATGGCGTCCAAAGAAAGATAGGAAAGAGGAAGAATGGGGGGGCAAGGGGCAAAATATGGGAGCGAAAGAGGAGGAGGAGCGAGAGGAACAACAATGACCTACCGCAATCAATATTTGACTCTTTCTCGAAGGGGTAAGTGGATAAATAGCTCAGAGGTGGATGGAACACACGTGAAATACACTGGGATTTCACAGATACTGACGACTACCTCGAGCTGACAAAAGAGAACAGGAAAGAACTAGAGACCGCACAAAACTAAGAGGTTCAGACTCTTCCGAAAATAATTGGGAGGTATTTTCGTGCATCTTTCAGTCTCTCGGGGAGGAAACGAGACAACACAGCTGGCTTTGTAACAATGGGGGGGAGTCCAGATCAGATGTCCGAGCGCGAGGGGGAGGAGATGAGGAGAGGAGGAGGAAGGGAAGGGAAGAGAGCTCGACAATTTTCGAAGATTGTTTCGAAGATTATGTTGATTGCTGTTATTTTCCAAAAGCGGAGATTCGAACTCAAAAAGTCAACAAAAGAAGGGTAGTTCTCATTCAGATGTCATAGAAGTCAAAGATGGGAATAATGGAATCTAGACCCTCTACTTCTCTCACAATCTCTCCCCATCTGATGTCCAATACGACAAAGGGGGGAAGAGAAAGAACAAGAAAAGAGGGAGCAATGGGCAGCTAAGACCGAGGAAAAGAAGCTGCATCAATCGAGGGAGAGAAAGGAGTCTCTTCATTCCTCATGATCTCTTGCCAGTTAGACAATACAAGATAGCATGGAGAGAAGGTCTTGGGAGAAGAAAAGTCCTGTTGATAGAGACTTGTTGTGGCGATACATAGAGAGGTAGAGAAAGAGAGAAAAGCAGAAAAAGAGGAAAAGAGTTCGCGATACGCAATGGCAAAACAAGCCAATGGTCGTTCGACGCACATATTGATGTGCCATTGCTGCATGATCGAACTAAACACAAGCGTAGGAATTTTTATTAATTTTCACCACGAGCAAGAGATGCAGTGGCTAATCAACTAAGGCACGGCCTTTGAGGCAATCGTGAAACCTACATCATCATCCTAAAATAATAACTAGGTGTCGCTTTTGTCCTCATCTCTCATCTCTCATCTCTCCACAGGAAGATGACTCGCAGAAGAACAAGAAGATGCTCTCTCCATTCCGCGCGCTCTCTCGCAGTCAGACGAAGCGAGAGACAAGGCGGAATGGCGAGAGGCAGAGCAAGAAAGACCAGGCTGGCTTAGTTGTGAGACAGGGTGGGAGAAGAGGGCAGATAAGAGCAATGAACTGGTGAGAGAACGTGTGAAATGGAGAGAGGCAGAGAAGAGCAAGGAAAAAGAAAGGGATAAAATAGATTGAGAAATGAGACAATTAGGAGACGAGGAGGCGAGGGTGATTCTAGATTGAACAGGGCCTAAATGTATTCTCTACGCTCAAGATGTCTGAACAGATAGCACAGTGCCACAAGAATGCGATGAAGAAAGTAAAAGGATTGCCGTTCAGATATGTTTCAGGGAGATTGCATAGACTGGCTGAGGGTTAACACGGGTATTATTGCAATCCCAGGTCCATTCATAAATTCAATGAGAATTTCCCCCCGTGCTTGCGAGAAACGTAGGATGTAAGGAAGAAGGGGGCTTAATCCCGCTTCCAATACACTTCCTGACATTCATCCCGATTGATAATCCGCAGATATCTAATAGTGTTGGCGAATCGGCACTCGTCTCTCCTCATTTTGCGTACTCTCTCGTCTCTCGGACCGGTGAGAGATCATTCTAAATGAGAGAGTCAGACCATTCCTCTTCATCCCGATTGATAATCCGCGGATCTCTAATTCCCCTCACCAGGCACACATGGCTGATTAGATCCTCCAATAAGCGTCGAATCTCAACTTTGAGAGATCTCCGGTGGATTCTCCACCAAAAGCTAAGTACTTCGAAAGTCACTTCACTGTCTCCAAGTCAATGAATGACCGGAGTGACGGCGGTTCTAAATCGAAAAAGACGATATATGTCTAGAGAAACATGAGAAAGTACGAAGGACTCTAGGAAAGGGGACCTAATGGAACCGAAGAACCCGGGAGGTTCTCGATTGAAATACACATTCCAATGAAATTTTCCAATACTTCCAATATAAATGAACAAATTAAATGGACTGAAAAGGAGTAGAAAGAGCTTGAGAAGTATGGAAAGGACTCCCTTCAAGATAGTGGAACCTAATGGAACTGAAGG
This sequence comes from Pristionchus maxplancki, assembly GCA_900490775.1. Lineage (NCBI taxonomy): Eukaryota > Metazoa > Nematoda > Chromadorea > Rhabditida > Neodiplogasteridae > Pristionchus > Pristionchus maxplancki. The sequence continues at coordinate 54,201 of LS554627.1, forward strand.
ACTCACAAGGTTCTCAATCCCTTCTACTCTCGAGTAGGCGAAATCCTATCTGCCTGGACAGGAAACGACTTGGCTCGCTCCATTCCGCGTGCTCTCTAGCACTGTCTGACTGGCGAGAGAGCACGCAGATCTCCATCTTTCTTGCAGGTCAGAGAAGACGAGGGTACAAGCAGATGTGAGAGAGTGCAGATTCGTACAAACAGTGGCAAATCCTGTTGGTAACGTCAACTGGACTACAATTTCGACTACGATTGTGGAGGGATTGCGAGAAAAAGTTGACTGATTGTGACCAGGAAATACGAAAATCATGGAAGCACGTAGGTAGTCCATCATTCCACTCGAAGATGGCATGAAACGTGCATTTTCGAAAACATAAAGATTATGAAAATGCCAATATCGTTCGGAAAACTCAAAAATCTCGTGATAATCCACTGTACTCGCTTCTTTTTGCCCTATTTTAATTTATTTCGCTGATCAATCATCAAACGATGTTTGATACAGTATAAATGGATTTGGAAATCAAGGAGGGTTATGCAAAATGTTTCTGCTTCTTCTCTACAGTCTCCTTTCCAATGCAGCAGGATTCAATCTCTTTCAGCCGGAACAGTTCATGGGACCGGTAAGCGTTTAGAGGAGGGATCCATTGTTGTAGGGGAAGATAGTATGATCGAATTAGTGTATAAGCAAAATTAATATGAAATACAGCCCGTGACGCAAAACCTTTCTTATTGGGCAATTGCTGTGCATATCCTGCAAGCAACATGAATTTCAGAGATTCTTATTCGATAATCATTCATCTTCAGTTGGATATAATAACGCACAACGGTTTCCCTGCCGAGGCTCACAAAGTGACGACAAAGGATGGATACATTCTCACCATGCATAGGATCCCGAGTGGAACCAACGGTTTGTCAATTTGCTGCACGATATCATGGATTGCAGTAGAGCAGTCATAATAGCTCTTAGTACAGGATTTAGACATTTCTACAGTTTGAGAAGTATAATTAAGGCAAGAGAGGCGCCCGTCCGGTCCTGCTCCTGCCCGGCTTGGTCTGTACCAGCTTCGAATTTCTCTCACAGGTGCCTGCAAAGTCGCTGAGTGAGTACAGCCTAAATATCGTAATTCTAAATATCTTATCGTAACATTCAACCGCGTTTCCTTAGGAAGTCTTCCTTTTATTAGATTCTTTAGCAGTCTTTCCAAATCCCCAAATTGTAAACCAAGATTTCATTAATTCGTTATTCATTCAAGTATTTTATGTTACTCACTCGCTAACGAGGGCTACGATGTTTGGCTGGGCAACAATAGAGGTAAGCTCGAAATATGAGTCGCCGTCTCTTCATTTTGTACACTCTATCATCAGTCGACCGGGCGAGAGAGATGAAGAGACGTATACTCGAATCTCAAGCTCATGGTCGTAGAGCTAGTACATTCAGGAAACATCTACGCCGCGGATCACAAAACCTTCTCCCCGCTCGAGCCGCGCTTCTGGGACTTCTCGTGAGTGATTAACCTTGATGAGTCACATGATAAAAAGATCGATTTTGTTGTTTCTATTATTATAATTGTATGGAGGAGGGCATTAGGAACAACAGATTTGAATAAATTTCACTGCAAATTATTACTTAAGTTGTTCTCCATTCGATACAGATCACTAATTGCAGATGGGACGAGATGAGCCAGTACGACGCGCCTGCAATGATCGACTACGTACTCTCCGTCACTAATCATTCGTACTTGTACTTCGTTGGGTACTCGCAGGTAATTTTAATTAACCCCAGTGAACCCCCAGTCTCCTCATAAATCTGACGATAGGAGAAGGTAAAAATTAGTAGTCTTTGTTCAAAAATGATCGACTACATACTCTCCGTGACTTTCGGACTTGTACTTCGTTGGGTTTTCGCAGATTTTTAATTGTGATTCCAGGAGATCTCAGTGCATCACTGTCTTAAAGAGATTCAATTAATAATAATGAGCGTGAAACCTATGTGACTTTCAATTTTAAAATCGAATAAATCAGGGCTCACTAACGCTCTTTGCCGCTGCTGCACTACAACCGGAGATGCAGTCAAAGGTGAGGTTGAAGGGTCGGAGCTCAAACTTTGAATATACAAAATCTTCCTTCTCGACACTTCCATTCCACTAACTCCCCTCAGGTGAAGCACCACTTCGCGCTCGCTCCAGGCATGGCCCTGACCCATCTCGACTCGCCACTGTACAAACTGGCCGAGTTTATTCCTGGAATCGCTCAGGTAGATACTTCAGCTCGTTCTTATTCGCACTCAATTCAACCATGAAAGGAGTTTTAATCCATCATTTCAACTCAGGGCGTCCTGTCCCTCGTTCCCAGCCAAGTCCTCTCCCTGCCCTATCTCTTTCCCTTCTGCGGCAGGAGTATTCTACTGAACGTGTGCAAGTTCATCATCGGAGGAGTCGTCGGACCGATGGATCAGATTGAAGAGGTCCTTCCTTTCTTGTTCTGTTCAACAAAATATATTTGATGAGAGTTGTTGCATCATTACTGCTCGTAATCCTAGACAAAATGAAAGGAAATTCCTTATTATTTCCTATAATAATAAGGTGGTCGGACCTTGGATCAAAATGAAGAAGTTGTTGTGCTTTCACAGCGGTTATGATGCTATTCGATACCCTTCGAGAATGATTTGTTTTATTTTTGCGACTCGACAGCAGGTCCAGATTAGTGAACAATCAATGTGGGAATAATGACAAGCACGTGAAACCTACTTGAGCTATTTGCAACATAGTTCGATCCGACATTTTCACAATTCAAGTCTTTCAGAGTCGCCTCGCTGTCTTCACCGCTCACTTCCCTGGAGGAACCTCGAATACGAATCTGAGACACTGGCTGCAGGTTAGTGTTACTACAGATACATCAGGCAAAGGGCCTGCAGGATGGCAACTTTACGGAGGGGATTAGGATCTTCGTACTCAAGATGTCGGATGGTCAAGGGTGGAGAGGAAGTGGGTGGCAGTAGAAGTGTTACTACTGCCGCAGAACTCGGGATGTCTAGAGATGCGGAGGTGTGAGAATACGGATTTATAAAATCTACTGCAGACGATGAAGGGAACGGCCCACTTCGATTATGGAGAGGAGGGGAATCTGAGGGAGTACGGAACGGTACGATATTACCGGAACGACATATTCGAAAAGTCGAATATATCGTTCCGGTAATATCATACCTCTTCCAGACATTCCCCCGTCCCTACAACTTCTCCTCCTACCGCATCCCCACATCCCTGTACTACTCTCCATCGGACAAATTGCAAAACCCGGAGAATAGGAAGGTGCATATTGAAACTAATTAGTGACTGATTATTAACCAATTAGACTGATTAAGATCGCACTCGACCTCCTCCCCGCCTCTTCCATCACTCGCAACAGGAACCTGCAGGGATTTAGCCACCTCGATTTCGTTTGGGGGAATCGAGCCAAGGCGGAGATCTATGACGAGATTATCGCAGATATCAACATAATGGAGGGGAAGTAATGCATACATACAAAATTGTCTGTATTCGTATTATTCCACAATAAAGTTATCAACATATTATTCGCGTTCAGCATAAAAAGAAACCAGAGCAGACCAACCAGAGGTAGGGCTGGCTTGTACTGTTGCAACGAAAACGTAGACACATGTTCCGGTGATCTCGATTATGTGACCGGTGCCTTGGATTTTATACTGAAAAGCATGGTTTCGAGATTTACCTTGTTCACACACTCGCGCCCAATCCCAAAGTGGTACTGTGTAGAGCTCGTAATACGAGTCACCGTCTCTTCATTTTGCACGCTCTCTCTCTTGCCCGGTCTACTGACGAGGGAGCGCGGCGAATAAAGAGACGGTGACTCGTATTTCGAGCTCTAGTACTGTGTAGTGAGCTATTCTGCTACTCCAGTGCTAAACTAATACAAGGTAAAAAACGAGGTACATTTAGAAAGTCTTTTCCACGCAAAGCGGGCTGTGCCACCCCTTCGCTTGTGAGGAACTAAGACCTATCCTGGTCTTAGTTTACCTTCTACTTTATTAATTTCTTCGTATCTGATGAGAAATTGATTGAAATTAAAAGTTAAATGTAAAATTGATTGTTTCTTATAGTACCTCCATGCCCGGTTCCCTCGATTTCCGTACGATCAATGTGTCGACTACATTGGGGAAGGATTACGAGAAAAAGTAATGACGCTATCACTTGTTTGGCTGATTTGTGACCACCAAAATCATGGAACGCACGTAGGTAGTCCATCATTCCACACAAAAAAATATCATGAAGCGTGTGTTTTCGAAAACAAAAAGATTATGAAAATGCCAATAAAGTTCGGAAAACTCAAAAATCTCGTGATAATCCACTGTACTCGCTGCGTTTGCCCTATTTTAATTTATTTCGCTGATCAATCATCAAACGATGTTTGATACAGTATAAATGGATTTGGAAATCAAGGAGGGTTATGAGAGATGAATCTCCTTCTCAGCCTTCTCTACAGTCTTATCTCCGATGGATCTGCGTTCAGTCTCTTTCAGCCCGAGCAGTTCATGAATCCGGTAAGTCATCGTCTCTTCATTCCCCACGCTCTCTCGTTAGTCGACCGGGCGAGAGACTTTGTGAAATAACGAGTCTGTGACTCGTATTTCGAGGTCTAGTTTAGAGGAAGGATCCGTTGTTGTATAAGAAAAGAAAAGGGCAAGAATTAGCGCGGAGGCAAAATTGATAATGAAATACTGGCCGTGAAGCATAACCCACCTATCTCGACTACTCTACGATCTACCAACTATCATATTTTTATGTGCTTTTCAGGCACAACGAAATAAAAAGAACGATCATTAATTTTATTTAGTTGGAAATCATCACCCACAACGGGTTCCCTGCCGAGGCTCATGAAGTGACGACAGAGGATGGATACATTCTCACAATGCATAGGATCCCGAGTGGAACCAAAGGTACGATTCCTAAATACCAGGATATTTGTGGTTTTTGGGTATAAGGGTCGCGGATGATAGTTATATGCGCACAATGCATTGGATTCCATCTGGAACCAAAGGTACGATTCCTAAATACCAGGATATTTGTGGTTTTTGGGTATAAGGGTCGCGGATGATAGTTATATGCGCACAATGCATTGGATTCCGTTTGGAGCCAAAGGTACGATTCCTAAATACCAGGATATTTGTGGTTTTTGGGTATAAGGGTCGCGGATGATAGTTATATGCGCACAATGCATTGGATTCCGTCTGGAACCAAAGGTATGTCAATTTACTGAACGACAATGGATTTTGAGAGTATCAGAAGAATCATTACTGATTACACTAATTAAGGCAAGGGAGGCTTTCGCCCTGTCCTCCTCCTGCCCGGCATGGCCTGCACCAGCTTCGAGTTCCTCTCGCAAGTTCCTGAAAAGTCGCTGAGTGAGTAAAGAATGGCTGCTACTTATATTGCATATCTCTAGCTTCTCATTTGGAAACCTAAGGTTCGTAACACAGAATCTTTGTAACTATTTGTAGGTTACTCCCTCGCAGACGAAGGTTACGATGTCTGGCTGGGCAACAATCGAGGTTTGGAGAGTTTATCATCGCCATTCTTTATCTTATCCTCTGACTGACGACGAGATAGGGAATATTGTGTGACTGTGAGAGACCAAAAATATTCAGGGACCATCTACTCCACGGATCACAAAACCTTCTCTACGCTCGAGCCGCGCTTCTGGGACTTCTCGTGAGTGATTCAGCTTTCAGTTAGGTCAGATGCAATAATAAATAGCATTTTAAAAATAAACACTTACTTCTGGTGCAATATTGGAGGACAACGCAATGCAGAGGTAATGAAATGCGCATGAAACCTAATTGTAAATTCGTGTCATAACATCTGAAATCATGCTTCAGTTGGGACGAGATGAGCCAGTACGACGCGCCTGCTATGATCGACTACATACTCTCTACCACTAATCATTCCTACTTGTACTTTGTTGGGTTCTCACAGGTTGGTGATTTTCATGAGATTGAGATCCACTCATCACTAATTTGAATGAAGTTGTAGAAGGAATGGACCGTTCATGAAACGTATCTGATCGTGCAACTCTATAGTCACTGCTGAGATTTAAATTCGTCTCAGGGCCCACTCACACTCTTTGCCGCTGCTGCACTGCAGCCCGAGATGCAGTCAAAGGTAGGCCAGGAAAGCTGCAGAAAATTTTTGTTCGTCTTTCGAACTCCGTAGATGAAACAGAGTTGAATATGTTTCACAGTTAGATTACATATCGAAAGCGGGGATGACATTCAGTGCTGTTCTCTTAGCTAACTTTAGATAACACAATATTTTCCACAGCGCGATTCTGAGAATCATCCTCCCTGATTCCACTAATTTCCTTCAGGTCAAGCACCACTTCCAGGTATGGACCTGGCCAATTGTCTCCATGCATGTAGATGCGTGTAGATCGACAATTACTGACCATATGATAGTCATATGATTATTCATTTCAGGTCAAGCACCACTTCGCGCTCGGTCCAGGCATGGGCCTTACTCATCTCGAGTCGCCGCTGTTCAAGCTGGCCGACCTGATTCCTGGAATTGCTCAGGTACGGTGGTTTACGGTAACCAATGGCGGTCGTTAATCACCCAACGGCAGTGATGAGGTATTTCCAAGTCCGGCGCGCCCAACCGCATATGCCTTGTTCTTGTGCTGCTTAGCATCTACTGTTTATTCAATACACTTTCATCAGGGCGTGCTCTCCCTCGTGCCTAGCCAGGTCCTCTCGCTGCCCTACCTCTTCCCCTTCTGCGGAAGGACCATTCTACTGAATGTGTGCAAGTTCATCATCGCACAGGTGGTAGGGCCGTCGGATCAGATCGAAGAGGTAAACTTTGTAGTCATTTCTCGAATCAAATCGATTAGGTGGCTACAGTCGTATCATTGGTCTCACTCTGATAGGGTGGTTGGAGTGGTCGACTATTCCAGTCGACTGTAAAATCGTCTTGATTGTGGAAGCAACTTTACCTTTACCTTTTTATGCATTTAAAGATTCACGCGCAATCACTGATGTTACTCGATAATCGATGTAGGAATTACAAATGTGTTTGTGTTTGAAACCTATCCCGTTAACAATCCTCATTCAGCGAATGTAAAGTCGGTGGATTTTGAGACTCTGTCGTTCAATGATTTCTTGGATCGCTGTCTTTTTATAATAACCTTAACATGACAACAATAAAGTGCCATTCAAGTCCCGACTCGCTGTCTTCACCGCTCACTACCCCGGAGGAACCTCGAATAAGAATCTAAGACACTGGCTGCAGGTTAGAGTTGCAGTACCTTGCTCATTATGGAGCTATGGGATTTGGGGAGACACTCAACTCTTCATGATCTGATTGTCATGATCTGATTGAGAGTTTTCGAAATTATGAAATAGTTGACCTCTATCAAATCTATACAGACGATGAAGGCAACGGCGCACTTCGACTATGGAGAGGAGGGGAACCTGAGGGAGTACGGAACGGTACGATATTATCGGAACGATATATTAGAAACTCGGGAAGCCCGTCGAGTGAGGGTCGCCTCGTTCGCTATTATGAGTAGAGTTGTGTGAACAAATTTTATTTATGTTCTCAGTAAATGGAGAGCACAAATGTTAATTGAGGCTTGAATTCTGTCAGACCTTCCCCCGCCCATACAACTTCTCATCCTACCGCATTCCCACATCCCTGTATTTCTCTCCATCGGACAAATTGGTGAACCCAGGGAACATGAAGGTACATAATTAAACTAATTAGTGACTGATTAATAATTAATTAGACTAATTAAGATTGTGCTCGCCCTCCTTCCCCCCTCTTCCATCACTCGCAACAGGAACCTGCAAGGATTCAGCCATCTAGATTTCGTTTGGGGAAATCGAGCCAAGGCGGAGATCTATGTCGAGATTATCGCAGATATCAACAAAATGGAGGGGAAGTGATGAAGACATAATGCAAAAAATTAATTTATTCCCACAAATGCATAATAAACAACTTATATAAGTTTTAAAGCAACATTTCGTTTTCTCCATAAAAAGAAACCAGAGCAAACCAGCCGGAGTTTGGATTGGCTTGGAATGTCGCAATGAAAACGTGTACATCTGTGCCGGTGAGGTCGATTATGTGGCGGGTGTCAAGGCTTTTATACTGCAAAAGATTGGTTTAGAGATTTCCCTTTTCGTTCACGTTTGCGCCCATAGTACTATACTACTCTAGTTCTGAAGATTCCTTGTTCTGAGATTTAATATTTAATAGTTTAATTTAATCTTGTTTTCACCTGCATGTCCGGTTCGAGGCAAGACTCGACCTCTGCCCGATCAATGTTTCTCGTGGTGCGAAAGGTCCATAGACCTTTGCATTTGTGACGAAAACGTTCCTAAAAAACGATATCCATTGAGTCTTTGAAGAAACGGCTAATCATTTTTCGAACTCTATACCAAAATCGACGCCAGTAGCCAATCAGCATCGATCACCAGACGTCGCATTTCGATGTTGCGAAATTTCGACAATGATTCCGAGAAAGAGATGTCTGGCTGCAGGAATGATGGTTGATTCTGTAATGTTTCAACACTAATGATCGTTATTTCGCCCTTATTTACATAAATAACTGCATTTTTGGATTGTTTTCCAACTTACATGTTCGTCCCTGCTTGTAAGGAAAAGGTAAGGCCGTGAGACGGAAGCCGCGTAAGACTTTAGAAAATGTCCATCGATGAATGGTGCGTCGCTAGCTAATGCCAATTTAATCCTATCTGGTTGTGCTGATTGCAGCCAGGATACGAACCTGCAATAAAAGTAAAAGTAAAGGCGTTGGGCGTATATACGCTCTGCCACCCTCGGGTCAATTCTGCGCTCAGTCTGTCCCGATATAACCCATGCATGACGCTATACCGCCCGTGTCGTGTGCATGTGATGGCAAATCGGCAACGACTCTCCTCAATTTGCATACTATCTCGCCGGTTAGAGAAACGAGAGAACACGCGAAAGGAGGAGAGTCGCGTGCCGGTTTGCCATCACTAGTGTGCACGTGATGAGGGATTTCTTTGGCGTTTTAGTTTGTAGAAAATTTAGATGGAAGAAGCCAAGAGGATAGTAAACGACAGAGTGGTATGTCCGTGTTACATTCTTTGGCATACCTCTCCATAAATGTACACATGTGGTGTTATATTTTACCTGCATCCATTTTTAGATAGTTTGACTTACTCAGACCGTCGACTGGTCATGCGCGGATTATTGATGACAATATTAAAGCCTTCGAATGTTCGAAATGAGTGATTGGAGGTCACTTCTTTGAGCAAAGACAACATCGAAGTGTTGACGGATATCTATGAATTTAGCTTTATCTAAAGATCTTTCCTGGTGAAGTAATACTGAATCCCTTCTAAGAGCCTAATTACGATACGTGAATGAATAAAATTCGTACCACGTGATCCGATACTAATGTTGGATTAACTGGGTGGCTTTTAGTTGCGATTGTTATTTTCTCGAATTCGAATCTTTGAGACAGTCGGTTAGATAGTTGAGAGATGTTGTCGTTAAAATTATCGAAAGCGATCAGGAAGGTGTACTGAAATCCGTGTTTTAGGTTGTTAATAAAGTACAATTTTTCAATTACTGGTTCAGAAATAATACGGCTAACTTACTCTTTCTACTTCAGCTCGTTGCTTAAATATCTTCCAACCATTGCGCTGTGTCGACTTTAGAGAGTAAAAGACATCCGCACATTTCATTCCCACATATATTGTCTGATTATGCTCCTGCAAATGAACCTACTCATTTAAAAATGGTCAACGATCGATATCAGCCAGCAATTATAATTCCCCTTTCCGGACTGAGGTAAAATAGCAGTATCATATCAATAATGTACCTGTGTAATTTCTAGTTCCGTAGCGATCACTTTGGATGCTTTAGGCCGTGCGAAGTTCGCTAGTCGATTTCCTCGTCTGCTCAAGAGAGCAAACTCATCGATGTCGTTGCTGAAACACGTGTGTTTGGTACTATAGCACAACGCTTGTGACGTGCTTTGTTCAGTTTCGGGAGACAAATAGAAAATAAATAAAAAAATAAACTTACAAATCAACCCTTCCCAGCACGTCAACGAGGCAGTCGTCAGGAAGGTCGAACAAGAAACAGCGAGAATTTGTCTCCTCCTCATCAGTCGGTTGATGCTTTGCTGTTGTTGCTTCCGATGAGATGGCATGGCGTTTGTGGGACATCGCGACTGTACTAAAAGGAAGACGTAAACAGTGTTGACATGAACAACGTTGGATATGAAATATTTTGAAAAGGACGCTAAACTTGACCTTCGCGTCGTAGAATTGTCAACCCTATGATCTTCTCCACTAACTGTGAAAAGTCAACGACCATTTTCTAAATTGTTTTGTCTCAGGCGAGAAATGCTAAGAGGAAATGGAAGAATCTTGCAAGCAGCTAATTGAAAAAGTGATCGACTGGTATAAAATGCGGAAAGGGGAGGAGAGATAAGTCGAGATGATTCTCCTTCTTCTCTTCGCCGTCGTCCCGTTATGGGCAACTGAGCCCAAAGATGAAACGAACCTGAGCCCGGTAATCTTACTATCTTTGTTATTCTATACCTCTTCCAACAACTGTGATATGAATTGTGGCAAAAGGATTGTGACAAGCTTTAGAATGAGCACTTGAATAGCTTGTATTCATCAACCACTGAAACTTAATTAGGACCTCTTTGAACTCACACTATCCTATGCTCGCCCTTCGCACCTACGTAAAAAGTCATCTTGTAATATTCACTCGTTTCAGCGTCTGCTCATCAGCCACCGCGGCTACCCCGCACAGGAGCACCAAGTGACCACCAAGGATGGATACATCCTGACGCTCCACAGGATTCCGGGAAATAGGAAGCGTACGTTCTCATGGGGGTATCTTTGATGTACATTTGTGGAGTCAAACTGTTTCCTAGTAGACGCTGAAGCTCTGGTATTCCCCACCTAATAGGCTACGAAATAAATCAACTAATAGACCACAAGTTAGGGAACCATTAGGTAGCCTATTAGGTGGGGAATACCAGATTCCATCTTTCTTCAGGCTGTCGCGGCGGTCGTCCGGTGCTGCTGCAGCACGGTCTACTCCTCACCAGCAGAGACTTCCTCTCGCCGAGGAGAAACGAGTCGTTGAGTAAGTGGATCATTTTTTCAAGATTAGTTGTGATAAACCATATAAAAAGCCTCATTAACGGTAAGAGCCAGTAAGTAGTACGGCTTGCTCACGCCGAGGAGGAAGTCATTGAGTATGTTATTGCATTACCAATGGTCGCCATAACACCATCAACTAAAAAGCGTCGATCGAATATGAATAGGTCGTGAAACATATTTCAACGACTTTCGACTTTCTTCCTCACGCCGAGGAGGAACGAGTGAGGAGGAACTGCAGGATACAGTTTCACGCGACTTTCAATAAATCGTGAAACATACCTCAATTTCTTGTCTTGATATTAAAAAATACAAATTATCACAGGTTACGCAATGTCCGATGCCGGCTCTGTATTTGAATAAAAACCATTCAAACCCTATAAAGCCCTTTCTCCAATATTTTAAAATAATTTTAAATCTACAAATCAATATTTATTGTTTCTGAGGCTACGCCCTGGCCGACGCCGGTTACGATGTGTGGATTGGCAACAGCAGAGGGAACATCTACTCGTCCGATCATGTGAAGTACAACAGGAGCGATGCGCGATTCTGGAACTTCTCGTATGTTTGATGATTATTAAGTGAACACTATCTCCGGGAAATTTGCCTACCTTCTCCGAGGTAGGTAGGCTACTAGAATGAGGAGTTAGGGACTAGCGGGGAGAACATCTACTCCAGTAGGCATGTGAAGTACAACAGGAGCGAAGCGCGATACTGGAACTTCTCGTTAGTTTTTTTCGCAAGAGAAATACAAAGAATTGAATGTTCAGTGAGAGTGATGGTAATAAGGGGTGTATGAAACTTGAATTCGCACAAGTGTTTCTTTAATTTTCACCATTTGACAAAATTAGAGCGTATGAATATTTAGATCTCCTCTCTTCATTTCGCGTGCTCTCTCACCGGGCAGAGCGACGAGAGAGCGTGTGGAATGAAGAGACGGAGACTCATATTTCGAACTATAATGTTCAGTGGCGACGAACTCGGCCGATTCGACCTGCCCGCCACCATCGATTACATCCTGAAGACCAGCAAGAGGAAGAGACTCTTTGTTGTGGGACACTCCCAGGTAAACTACGGTAGTTGATACTTATTGATTTATCGATGCGTCATGGAAATTGACTTTTTCTTCAATTTTCCGCGTACAGTGCAAGCAATTATAGCTTAGAGCCAAAAAATTTAAAAATTTAATCATAATTACAGTGAAACATAACTTGAAACTAGAGTGCGAAATAGGGTAATCGTCTCTAACAGCTCTATCACACTGCCTACCGGTGAGAGAGTGCGCGGAATGAAGAGACGATTAGCCGTAATTCGCACTCAACTTCAAACTATTCCAGGGCGCCCTCTCATTCCTCATCGCTAATACTGCAGCGCCAAGCATCCGCAAGAAGGTTCCTTCGACTGTTGCTTATTGGTTTTTAATCGAAGACCCGATGAGATTGATGGAATGCTAATCACTTTTCTTATCTATTAAAGGTGAAGCACATCGTGCTCAATATCGCGAAAATGTGAGAGATTACTTCTCTCCAATAAGTCTGGAAAGTGCGGAACCAAAAAAGTAAAGAAAGTATGGATCGCATGAAAAGGAAATAAGACATGTTCCATTGTCTCAGGTGCTCCACTTCTTCGGCCTCGCGCCTGCCATCTAGGGTTGGCTAAACGAGGTTAACGAGCCCGTAATAGAGACGCGCGCTCGTAACGGGCTCGCTATCTCGTTATCGTTTGGCCAACCCTACTGCCATCGGCACGCAAGCTGCCGCTGCCAATCTAGCCAAGATCGTCGCAGCCTTGCCGCAGGAGATCCTCGTGAGATTCATAAAGGCGTTGTTGCGTCAGATTCCAGTTATTAAACTCTGAAGGTGGCATTATAAGTCTAAAATAGTAAGAAAACCCGCGTGGAAGAACTTCGCAAGGATCGTCGCAGCCCTGCCCCAGGAGATTATCGTGAGTTACTAGTCCAGTCGCGCGATAATAATCTGTTACTGTTCAGACAAAATAGCGAAAGTTAAAAAAGACTTCAAAGTGTACAAATCGATGCACTAGCACCTGGAATCACTTTCTGTGACTCAGCGAAGTGCGATTCGGTGTAGAGCTCGAAATACGTGTCACCGTCTCTTCATTCTCCGCGATCTCTCGTCAGTAGACCGGGCGAGAGAGTGTGCAAAATGAAGAGACGGTGACTCGAATTTCGAGTTCTAGTACGATGGTTGCAGGCCCAACTCCCTCTGGACAAGCCCGCCGCGCCCGTCTTCTTCCCATTCTGCGCCGATCCGAAGATGAAGGATGTCTGCCTGGGCATCCTGGCTGCCACTGGCCCGCTGGCTCAGCTGGATATGGTATGTGACCCACCGAACTGAATGCGCCACATCAGACTACCGTATACGTAGTAAATAGATTACTGTAGCCATAGAGCCGCTGGAGAAGGTATGTGACTCACCGAACTACTGTACCTAGGAAATAAGTTGATAAGAAGATGTGACCCAGCGAACTTACTTCACCTTAGCAGACTACCGTAATCCTGCCCTTCCAGGCCCGTCTCCCCCAGCTGCTCGCCCACTTCCCCGGCGGTACCTCGATGAAGCTGATGCTGCACTGGCTGCAGCAGGTTCACATTAGAGCTCGAAATACGAGTCGCCGTCTCTTCATTTCACGCACTCTTTCGCCCGGACGACTGGCGAGAGAGCGTGCGAAATGGAGAGACGACGACTCGTACTTCGAGCTCAAAAATTTATATTTTCATTGATTCGCTACAATGCCGAGGAATGATCACAGTAGAAGAAAACCCAAGAGCGATATAGTGTTCGTGAAACGTATCTGAAACGGAAACATTGCAGGAATCAAAGAACCGCACGACAGCCTTCGACTATGGAGAGGAGGGAAATGTGAAGGTGTATGGAACTGTAAGGAATAGATAAGTACAGAACTAACTTGGATACGGTAGGGTTACGGTATTTTTCAGTTTACCTTGTTCTACTAGTCAACGGCTCCTTACCGTTACGCGCAACAGACACAAAGGCGCGCGCTAAAACCCTCACCCTCCCTCGGCTCCGCCGCCTGTCTCTAACCCGGCGCGACTAGCACGCGCGCTCCGCCCAAGGGCTCTCCTCCCAGCTGCCAATTCAGCTCTCTAGTCGCCTCACCAGCGGCTCCGAACGCCAGAAAGAGCTAGGCCGCGTCCGTCCCCCTGGCCGGTGATGGTACCCGTCCGGTAATCATCCGCACCCGTGGCGGGCCAAGTTTTGCGTAAGCCATCGCCGGTCGGGCGCGGCCAACTAAGATGCTTTCAATATAACGATCAGAAACGTTAATTATGTCGGTGGGCAGCTGGACTACCGTGGTAGATCCAGGTCAGATTCGATTACTGTTACTGTATTTTTCAGAAACTCGCACCCGCCTACGACTTCTCCCGCTACCGCGTGCCCACCTCACTCTACTTCTCCGCGGCAGACAGAGTGGTGGATGCGGCCTCGATCAAGGTCAGCACTTGTTGTTGTTTTGATTTTCTGTATCAAAACAATAACAACAACCCTTGCAGCAAGCCCTCGCTGTCCTTCCGCATCGCTCTCTGTTCTGTACCCGCAACCTCACTGGTTTCGGCCACTTCGACTTCCTTTGGGGAAGCAAAGCAAGGAAGGAGGTCTACTCCAAGATCATTAAGGAGATGCGGAGATACAAGTGATTATGATGCTAATAATTGATAAATATCTTACTCTTGAAGCTTTATTCAAATCAACCACAGTTCTCAAACACATCAGCAAATCTTCTCAAATCGGTGAAGAGGAGTAATTGTGAGATGGAAGAGAGACACACAGTATGCTAGAGACAATGCAGAATGAGGAGAGGCCAGGGGTGAAACATAACAGAAAACGTGAAATTGAGGATGCGAGATGGAAATTGGGAAGCGACGACTAACAACAAATCAACAATGGTAACAAATAACAGGTGGGAAAGGAAGTAAATCAATAATCAGACGATGAAACAATTGTGATGCAATCACTAGACTCTGGTCTAATCGAAATAGAAAAACAATAACATCTTGATACCGTAATCAATTGACAATCTTCTTGATACCGTAGTCCGATCAATACTTTCTCTTTCCCTTCATGTGCGCATTCTTCGCGTTTTTGAAGTCCTTGTCCGCGGGTCTGAAAGAGAGGTCAAAGATCATCATCTCACCCTCTTTCGAGTATAAAATCCGCGCTACCTCTCGCCCAAGTAGAACAAGACACAAGTGCAGTAGAAAAATTTCCACCCTTTCCCCACTTTTTTCAAATGCCAAAGACGTTCCTAAACTAGCGTTCTTCCTAGATTAAAGATCAAAGAACACCCTCTCCCTCAAAGATCAAAGATCAAAGACCACTCACCCCGCTCTCGCCTTCTTCACGCCCTTCTTGTCGATGGCCGTCAGCGACGAGGTGAACGAGGACGCGTGTCTGCAATGAAATATATTGTGTACATTTCTGAGAGAAACACCGAAGGAGCATCGAAACCCGCCAGGCAAGCTGCTATTACGTTAGCTGTGAAGCTCAAAATGTACCTAAATTCAGTCATCATACGGAAATTAATTGGATTCTTCACGCCTAAAACGCTGTGATCTTCCGCAGCACAAAGCCTTGCTCTCCTCTTATCTGTGAAACTCAAAATGGGAGGCAAAGTTATGCACAAAACTAAGAGTACTAGGCGAACGAGGCGTGTCTGCAATTGATAGTTATGGTCCCTCCTCACCTCTTCTTTCCTCCTCCTCCTCCCTGCTTGCCTCCCCTGGCCGGCCGCTCTTCGTCCTCCACCACGGCGCGCATACGTTGCTGCAATGGTGAATTTTTTTTTGAGAATAAAGAAAGACCCATCCGAAAATTGAATGTGATGAAAGTGTCGGAACTTTGACGAAACCGTGAAACAGTGGAATGCATTGCTACAATTTACTGTTATTATTTTCGTTCGCCCAACTGGATCGCTCGATCACTCATTGTTGTCTGAGAACATGATCTATTTTTGGCGTAACCGTGAAACTGGAAACGCATTGTTGCAATTGAGTGAGTTTGTTTAGATGAATTTCCGCTCGACGAATTGGGTATGATCAAGATGCCTTAACTTAGGTGGGACTGTGAAACAGTGAAATGCGTAGCGGGGAATGGCATGTTTGTTTTAGCGACAGGGGCTGCGATCGATTGAATGAGCTCACCTGTTCCAGCTTTGGCAGGACTGTGAAGCAAGGAACCGGGGTTATATATTTGTATCTATGATTGCCCAAACCACTGCTGAACTACAACGTCAACCCTTCTTCAGTGAATCATGAGACGATAAAACTCCTAGTGGAGTATGCTAGCGGGCAAGAAGCTCATGATGCACTGTTTCACTCCATGTGCCCTCCAAATATCAAACAAATAATAAATACATACCGGCTTCTTGTCCCAACTTCTCTTCCTCGCTATTAGGACCAATTTAGGCTACTGACTACTGTTTTCTATTCGTTTTGTTATCCATTTTTCTTATTATCTATATCCCATGTTTCCTATTTCTCTCCTCACCGGTTTCTTGTCCCTCTTGATCTTCCTCGCCTGGAAGGCGGCCACGCGCTCCGCCGCGCGCTCGTCGTCCTGTAATTTTATTTATTTATAAATAAATTAAAAGTCACAAATAATCTCTGATAATTGCGATTTGGTTGGTTGCCAAACAAAATTAGCAAATCGCCAAGTAGCTACTTGTTTCACGTTACGCATATCTGCGCGTAGATTACCCTGTTTATGATGAGAGCAGCGGTCCCTTTCAAAACGAAAAATAAATAAATAAAAATTCTCCTCACCGTTATATCGGCTGTCAACATATATGTTTCACAATGCTCTCATCTACACCTAGATTCATCTTTCTCCGATTACAATCTGCTAGCCACTTCTTCAATCAATCTATCTATCTTTCTTTCATACCGTATTTTCGAATATCTAGGCGCCTCGAACACGCCATTCTCTTTCAAATCAATAGAACATATTTTCAATAATGATAAGAAATAAATAAATAACCAACCGTCTTCTCCGACATCGCCTTGCGCTGCTGCTCCTTCGCCAGCTTCTTGCGCTCGTCCTGCCAATTTATTCATTATTAATTTATTTCATTAATTGTTAATTTAGACCACGGTAGGAATAATCCATTCATATACCACAAGTTCTCCTCTACCTTGTGGGATACTAGTACAACCGTGATGTAACTGGGCTTCTATCTCGCAGAAATTAATATATTTATTAGGAGCAGCTCCAACGATTGCAATTCTTCCACCATAAATACCTTCATCACCTTCGCGAAACTGCGATGCTACTTGGGTTGTGTGCCCATCATTCACCCCTTACAATTAGATGAACGATAACCCTCTCACCTTCTTCTTCAATCTATCGCTCCTTCGTTTCTTTCCTATCCATCTACTCCCATATTCATTTTAATTTATCCCTCACCTTCTTCTTCAATCTATCCAACTCCGTGGGCTTCTTGAACCACACCCTTCCCTCTACTCCTCCCTTTCCATTCTCTTCCCCACCCCTTTTCATTCTCTTCAATGGTTTTAGAGTCAGTTTGAGCTCAACTCACCTTCTTCTTCAATCTATCCAGCTCCGTGGGCTTCTTGAACCACACCCTTCCCTCTACTCCTCCCTTTCCATTCTCTTCCCCACCCCGTTTCATTCTCTTCAATGCCTTTTAGAGACCGTTTGAGCACAAAGACGCCCACCTTCTTCTTCAATCTATCCAACTCCGTGGGCTTCTTGAACCACACCCTTCCCTCTACTCCTCCTCTTTCCACTCTCTTCCCTTTTCATAATCTTTAATGGTTTTAGAGTCAGTTTGAGCTCAGCCCACCTTCTTCTTCAATCTATCCAGCTCCGTCGGCTTCTTGAACCACACCCTTCCCTCCCTCTCCGTCTTCTCCCCGTTCAGCTTCAGCTCCACGTTCTTCTGCTCCTGCAATTGAATTTGTCAATTAAAAGCAAATGCATCGGTTCATTTCGGTTTCACCCTGTTGATATGAATCATTAATGGCAATGGTAGGCAATGCGGTAACGATGTAGCTTCAAAGACAAACCTTAACTGATTTCAACTTTCATCGGGTCTACAATACACACGCAGACTGTGGTAAATAATCGGAGCTCGAAGCTCAAGCTGTTAAAAACGGCAAAATTGTGCTTCGCGCTAGCCACATACAGTGATTGTGATTACTCTTCCCTGCATGCTCGACACAAGTTTCACAGACCCATAATATCCCTAGCTCAATACCAACCATGATATCGTCTTCCTTTTGCCTATGAAAAACCAAATTCGCACCTGCTCGGCAATCCTCAGCTGTCTCTCCACCTTCTCGTCCTCTTCGATGCTTCCGATCGACTCCTCGAGCGCCTCGATCTTGTCCTTGTACGCTTGCACTACTTCTGCAATGGACAATTTAGTCATGGTTACAACATTCTCGTTTCATGGTTTCCCTATACTTTTACAATACAGATAAATATCGATAGAGGGCCGGCATCGGATTCAATCAATCAAAACAAACAAGATGCGAGCAATGCCTACTTGACCCACTAGTGGGTGCAGTACCATCCCAGTTTCACCGCTCATACATAGCTATGTAAAAATAGCTAAACCTCAATTGAACGCGAATACCTGCGCAATAAAAAAATCAATCCAAGCTAATCAGGTGCGAACTATCTCCGCGTCACCAATTCCCTTCTCATTCACGTTACATCACTAATACTTAGCTCTACCAAAAAAGTTAGATCTCAATTGTCTTCAGATATCTACTTCAAGATAATAAACTCCGACTAACCCGGCGCGACCAATCGCTGCTTCATCGCCCTGTCCGCGTTCGACTTCACGATCTCCTTCAGAATCTTGCGGTCGTCTTCGGCGACGAGCGAGATGGACCGGCCCGCCTTGCCTGAGGGGAGGAATTCGTTAAATCGCTGATATTGATATGTCAAATGGAAATTCGATGTGAAAAGTCCGCAAAAAGAAATTTTTGGTTTCACCTAGAACTCAAAGCATTATGAGGCCAGCTACTTTCAATAATTGAAGCGAAGCTCGAACAGTAAAAAAGCTATTCCTCAAAATTACTTCCCGCCCGTTTCCCATGGGTTTCACAGTAACATCACCTGTCTAAGGGATCAGAGACATTTGATGCAGACTTGATAGCTGTTCCTAAATTATCAAAAAAAAAATGACTCACCAGCTCTGGCGGTTCTTCCGACTCTGTGGATGTAGGACTTGAGCGTGCGCGGCATGTGCATGTTCAGTACCTGTAAATCGTTTAGTTATTAGCATTAAAGCAATCTTCCGACACTCTTTTCCCCATACTCTAACAATACCGCTGTCTCTAACTATTTTCACAATCGTTTCAAACCTCGTCAAATTGCTTTTCGCCATTCCCTCCGTAACATAACACACGCCTGCACCCCGCACTCACCGTGTGCACTTGCTCGATATCCAGACCACGCGAGGCGAGGTCCGTGCAGATCAGGCAGTCAATCTGCGATGGGTAAAAATTATTTTCTTATCTTATAAAATGACTTTTTTTACAATCTAGAATAGTGTAAAGAGACGGTCTATTGAGTATTACATTTTAGTCCCATTGAATACTAAAGATTTGATAAAGCGCAAAAGGACAGTCCAAGCCATTGTTCCAAGGGAAATTTTCGCTACTTCTAGAGACAGCGAAGCTGTGGCGCGCCATGTTCAATAATATGCAAAACATTAACCGTGTGAATATTTATTTACAACTCCTCCATTTCGGCATATTGCTCTACGCTGCGAACTCCTATCCTTCTATAGGTATCGAAACACTAGTGCACCATGTTAGAATAATTTAAAGCAAATTGAATATATAACACCGGTGTATCAGCGTATGCTTCTTACACTTGCCCTTCTAGCGAAAGTGAAGCAGTCGAAGGCCAGGTCAATCTTTTCGCACCAACCCCGTTTGAAATAGTAATCAATCGCTCACCTCAGCCCTTCTGAACTTCGAGTAAATATTGAATTTCCAAAGCGAACATAGAGACATTACTCCATGTTGCAAATAGAGTTGGCAATACGAGGTAAACGATATCGCTATAGCGGAGGGGAAGGTAGCGATATCGTTATCGAGTAGGGAAGGGTAACGATATCGCTACCCTCGCTACGCCTCGCTACGATTAAACGCGCGCCACTCAGTCGTTGGTTCGACCCCATCGCGGGGCATATGTTTTGCCCGATTTTTTGTCGATGCGGGATTTGTTTGAGATAGTAGTGGGAGCATCCTGTCCAAATTTCAGAGGTTTCCATTTTGAATTCGCCGAAAGATCAGTGATTTTGTGAATTTTAACTATTTTTTGAGGCCCAGAGTGGCCGAAATCGAGAGGAGGCTAATTCCCCGTTATAGATAGAGCTTAGC